>VZQC01000181.1:953628-1067728 GCA_009823505.1 Rhizomys pruinosus | reverse complement strand
AGATGAATAATGAATATATATATATATATATATATATATATATATATATGCAATAAATACTGCCTGGCATGGTTTCCTATGATTGAAAATGAAAACCTAATGAGCAAGTTAATAGTTATCCCCAAGCATATTAAAGGCAGTTGGGCCTAGCATGGTGGCACACACCTTTAATTCCAGTACTCGAGAGGCAGAGGCAGGAAGATCTCTATAAGTTCAAGGCCAGCCTGATCTACATAGTAAGTTCCAGGCCAGCTGGGGCTACAAGGAGACCCTGTCTCAAAAAAAGACAGCTGAACAGCATCTATCTCATATTATGTATATAATGATGCTTAAGTGAATCAAGCTTACATGGAATCAAATAGATCAGTGAATTATCTGGTTTGACTTTATTGTACAGAAGAATCCAAAGCCCTGTAAGGTAAGGTGACTTACCCAAATTTATAAAATAGCAAATACAGGTACTCAGCTTTTATTGGTTTCTTTCATTAGGATAAGAAGACATACAAACTGACATTTGCTCATTCTTTAAAAAAAAATGTGTATAACCCTAAAGAAGCAAATTATTGTACTAGTCATTTCATATTGCTCTTGAAATTCAATGGCAGTGACATACCCTGAAAAGTAGAAAGGACAGACATGAAATGAGGAACCTTAAACCCATCAATGTATAGAAATCTCCTGCTACATGTCTGAAAATAATGTCATATACCAATGTATATGTTTCTATGCATCGATGGGTTTAAGGCTCCTTATTTCATTCACTAAAGTAACACTAACATCTATGTACCAATCCCTTTACATTCTGTTATTGTTTAATACACAATCCCTGAGGAAAATGATGCTATCTCCATCCTCATGCACAGAAGAAAAAGCTGATCCCCAGTGAGGATTAAGAAGACTCAGAAAAGCAGTGGGGTCAAGATTAGAATCTGGACATTTACAACTTGAATTGTTATCATGTAACCAAGGCACTATACTGTCTCCCTACTGTCAACTCCTATACTATTGAGGGTTTCTTCAGGACAAAAAGGTAGGAACATGTAATAACATCCAATTATAAGACATCTACCACAGTGTCCTATTAAAACCAAAGTGATCGCGGTCACTTAGAGAAAGGAAGGATGGTCCTGGAAGACATATTTAAGCTGTGCTTCCTAAAATAAATCAATATGTTTAGGCAATAATTCCAGCTTCCATAATTTTATATACATTGTAAAATCAAGAACATATGCATTATGATGAAACAATCCACCTTAATCAGCTAAATGTATCCAAATCCAAAGCACAGGCTTTGACAAGGAAAAATATAATAAAAGTGACTAATTCTACATGCTGTTTGACAGGTGATAGGGAAAATGTAATAAATGTGACTAATTCTACATGCTGTTTGATGAGAACAGATACCAAAGGGGAAATGTACCTCACAGCTTTCACCACTTATATTTCTCTCTGTCTAGTATGTTTCCTTCCAGGGAAACTCATTCTTCCAGGTTAAGAGTAAATAGGATCCTTCAGCGATGCCTTCTCTAGCCACCATGGACACACACTTGCCGCTTTCAACCTGTCTCCACACCAGCCCCCTGCTATAACTTACATCACACTCTACACGGTAAAATGGGCGGGAAGAAAAAGTACCCACAGATTTGTCCATACTGTTATTTGTTTGCTGTCTCTTTCCTACCAGATGGTAAACATGAGAATGGAATCCACATGTCTGTCCTTCACAGCTCGTGTCTAGCACTCGGTGAATGCTCAGTAAGGCAGTTAATGAAGGAATGAAATGAGACACCCCACCATCATGCTCCTAGCTCTCCAGTCAATATGCACGGCTGCAATTGTGGGTATCTCTTGCTGGTACTCTGATCAGGGTAGTCTTTGCCCCGCCTGGCTTCTTAAGGACTACCACTGTGCAAACTTCATTTTGTTTCTAGCTAGGATTTCAGCACTGCTCCCTTACTCTGACCTGTGCTCAACAATGTAGGAGACTCAGAGACCCACTTCCTTCATAAATCATCTATCTGCAGTCAAAGCCAGAGTTACACCTAGTAAATCAACGTCTCCCACCCTCTCTCAAGGACCTTCCATGTGTCTCCCATGACCTTGGGAAAATGGGCTTCTGCCTAACCAGATCACATACTCAGACTCGGTGGTTTGTCATTGTGAATTCAAGAGCGGAAAGATATCTGACTTGAGAATTCCGGTAGCTCAAAGCACAGAATTTGAATCTTCCAAGGATTAAGGGCTATGTCCTCTCAGAAAGCCCCAGCCTCAAATCCACTTTTGTGAAATAATGATGAAAACATTTCAGTCAATATGTTGCTCATATTCCACACAACATATGAATCTCCCCTATCCTTACTTAAGTTCAAAAAAAAGATTTAATCTCTATTTCATTCTTCTTGGAGAAGCTGAATAAATGTTTGTTGGATCAATCAGAATAGATTACTGAATAGATGTATGATATATTTAGGTGAATCAATTATACTATATATAGGATAAGTAGCTCCAGAACTATGATTTAGAAATTAGCATCATATTTCTCCTCGATGAACAATCTTGCAGTTTTAACATGTACAGGTATTAACTACAGAGTAACATTGAGAGCCTTCAAGAATTATAGTTGTCAGGCTGTCAGTTATCAATAAGAAGGCTTATGGTTACTCCTACATTGAACAATCCTGCCAGGATAAAGCTTCTTTGATCCTAATTGCCTCTAGAAACTTGCTTTTCATCTGCCAAAACTCTACCTAACAGAAGTGCTAAATTGCTCACAAGACCATCATGGGAAAATAATGAAACCGGGCATTCTCTCCGAGCTCTGTAGTATTAGTCAAGCTGTTCACGTTGAAAAAAAGTGTACTCGCTGGGCGTGGTGGCACACACCTTTAATCCGAGCACTTGGGAGGCAGAGGCAGGCGGATCTTTGTGAGTTCAAGGCCAGCGTGGTCTACAGAGTGAGTTCCAGGACATCTGGGACTACAGGGAGACCCTGTCTCGAAAAGACCAAAAAAGAAAAAAAATGTACTCAAAAACTAGACAAAGAAAGTTGTGGATGTTATCACAAACTAGTGGAACCAAAACCTTACAAAGAAAGCTATGCTAAACTAAAATAAGTGAAAATTATGAAAACCCTGCCACATTGATCTCCTAATCCCACTAAGTAAGCAAGTATTTCAAAACTTTTGAAAGAATAATTTATGAGGTTTTATTAAGAAGTATATGTAAAAATATGGAGAAAGTTTGCTTAAAACAATTACCTTGGGCTGGAGAGATGGCCTAGCGGTTAAGAGCGCTGACCACTCTTGCAGAGGACCCGGGTTCGATCCCCAACACCCACATGGCAGCTGAGAACCATCTGTAACTCCAATTCCAGGAGAACTCCAGTTCCAGGGGAATCCGACACCCTCTTCTGACCTCAGCGGCATTGCACCACATGGGTGCATAGACCTGCATGCAGACAGTACATTCATACACATAAAAAATAAATAAATAAAATATTTTAAAAAAACAATTACCTAAAGACTTTGGACCACTTAGAAAACCAGGCTTGAGCATAAAAGCTGTAGCTACAATTTATTAGAAGCTTCTAGCTGCACTGTTTTATGCAGCCTTCCTCTCACTTAATCCTCACTATGCCCCCAGGAAGTCAGGACTCTCATTATCTCTATTTTATAGATAAGGAAACAAAATCTCAGAGTGGTTAGGTAACTTGCCCACAATGACACACTAAGCAGCTTAGTTTGTTTTGTGCACTACTATAAGATGCCACAGACAGGATGGTTTATAATGAACAGAAATTTTGTCACCTCCTGATCTTGGAGGCGCTGATGTCCAAGATCAGGGGACCAGCATCCAGTAGGGACTTTCCTGTGGCATCATCTATGGAAGAATGCAAAAGGAAGCAAGAGATCAAAATCACATCTGCAAGCCAGGTACGGTGTCATACGAACAGAATCCCAACACTTAGAAGGCTGAGGCAGAAGGGTTGTAAATTCAAAACAAATAGTCTGGGCTATATTACTAGACCCGCTCTCAAAAAAAAAGATAATCAAAACAAACATAAATACAATGAGATCATGATCCCAAGCCTTTTTATAATCAGCATTAATTCATTCATGAAAGTGGACCTCTCGTTACACTCCTAATACCACCGCGCTGCGGATCAAGTTTACAACCTACGGTGGGAGTAAGGGTGGACTAAAACCACAGCAGTAGCAAAGCAGAGATTTGAACCCAACCATCTGATCTAAAAGGTAACTCTTTAAACTCAGAATATCCTAAGAGAGGTAGACACAGTCCAAATGGCCAACAGTTTAGTAAATGATAGTACAAGAGCAAGGACTTCATAAAGATTCTACTAGAATTATGTATGTGACTCAAAGTCTTCTTTTAATTAAGAATGCATGGTTTTCAGTATAACCCTGTTGACCTTATAAATTCCTGCAGACCCAGTCAACAGAAGCAAAACATATAGAGTCTTGATATCATCCTAAAAGAAGCTATCCTGACCAGGCAAAGAATTCACATACCATCTACAGGAGGGATATATCATGAACCCAGACAATGGGGCTCTGACAAAAGGCTCACGTGTTTGTTAATCTGAATACAGAAGAAGTTGAGGGCGGTATCATCAACATGAAAAGAGCGTGATACCATCCAACTTCAGCTAAGCCATTATGGCAGGATAAACGTTTAAGCTTGACGTTGTTTGCAGAGGAGATTGTTATCAGGGAAGTTTACTGTTCTTAAAATTCTGTATATCTAAAAATCTAAAAATCTAATGGTCTCACTGAGCCTAATGATCTCACTCTTTGGAGCCCTCTAAAGGCAGTCACCTGCCTCCTGCCTGGCATGGTATAGAAACAGCAAGAGCTCTGTGTCAGGCGGATTTTTTTTTTTTTTTTGTAAAAACTGGGATACTCGCTGGATGTAGTGGTGCACACCTTTAATTCTAGCACTTGGGAGGCAGATCTTTGGCTAGTTCAAGGCCAGCCCTCGGTCTACACGAGCGATTCCGGACAATCTGGGCGTCTACAGGGAGACCTCTGTCTTCTCAAAAAAAAAAAAAAAAAAAAAAAAACTGGAATACTCAGATATTTTCTGGAAACTGGAACAGTAATTAAGTATGACTGGTGGTGGGAAGGCAAGGTTAAGAATATTTCATTCTACATCTTACATTGAACTTGACTTGACCCTCTTCTACTTCCGACTGTGCAATCAGTGGCCTGGTAAGGAGGCCACCTTTGACCTCTTCAGGAACTGCAATCCTGTCCCAGCCTTGGGAAAACTGCTCAGGTTTCCTCCTCCTGCAGCGATTTTTCCAGGCCTTTATCCTCTGACAAGTTGCTTAGAGAAGCACCCAAGAACTAAAGCTGTTAACTTCAGCACTGCTCGCCTGGTCTCTCACGTTACCGGCCCCATGGGAACCATCTCTTCCTCCCCCTTTCTCTATCCCCCTTTCTCCTACCCTTTCCCACGAGTTCCCACACTCACTCAATGAGGAAGGTCGATCTAAATACATCTGTCCACATCTCCGGAATGTCAGAGGAGTAACAGCTGTTGACCTCTGTTCCCAACACATTATCCTGTTTGTCCCAAAAGCAGCTTGGATGAACTCCAGTTAATATATATAATCTCTCCTTCCTACAGAGACTCCAGGGCTGGGACATGGTACTCCTCACACTTGCTTTGGTAGTGTTTGAAATACAACCTGCTTTCAGGTACTAATTACTAGTAATGGTATTGATTATAATAATTACAGCTAAAGTTTGCTAATAATTTGCTATGTCTCACATATTGTACAAAGCTAGAAATATTCAAAACTTTTAAATTCTGGGCTTTTGGGGAGTCTTTTTGAGACGAGGTCTCCCAGTAGCCCTAGCTAGCCTGGAACTCACTATGTAGACCAGGCTGGACTTGAACTCACCTAGATCCACCTTCCTCACCTCTCGAGTGCTGAGATTAAAGACACAGGCCACCACACCCAGCTAAAATTAGTTTTTATATGACCATGTTTTGTATCTTAATGCATACACACACACATACACACAGGTCTTGACTAATTTGCCATAGGCATACATGATAAAATTGAAAGTGGGTGTGCTTCCTTCTAGAAATGGAAGGAAAAGTATTTGAGACAGAGTGATGAACAGTAAAGAAGCACTGTGGGCCCAGGCAGGCAGATCCAAATTTGAGTGTCAGGCTGGACTATATATTCAGTTTGAAGCCAGCCTGAGCTACATAATGACTTCCCATCTCAGAATGAATGAAGAAGAGAAAGAGGAGGGGCCTGTCCAGACAAATCTACTGTTTTCTGAGAATGCACCCAGAAACATATCATGATGCTAACAATGCATGTATATGCTATCTTTTACACATTGTCTTGAGGAAAATTCCAGAATAATTTTGTGCTCACAGAATGTAGCTTCCATAGTATCCCAGGCGCTCCAGTTTGGAGTGCCTGGCACCTAGCTCATCATCCTCTTCACTGAGGCTCAGAATGGAGACGGGAAACACGAGACAATCTCATGCCTTCAAGAGTTTGCTCTAGGCTGATTCGACAAGCTAGTGTTTGTTGTGTGGCATTTGCTCAGCTTTGCTGGACTAAATGGTTCTAGGGATCTTCTAGAAAAACTGCAGTTGTGTAGATGACTTCCGAACAGAACAAATAGGAAGAATGCCTATAAGTTTCCCTAAAAGTGCATTCATTCACCCAACAGACTAGCACAGAGGGTGTCCAGGGGAGACTAAGCCAGTCTCCTTGTTCCTAAAGACTTCAAGCTTGGAAGAAATACAGAGGAAGAAGGCCCTAACCCTCCTCGAGAGGTAGACAGGACCACCATGATTTGGAAGATAAGGGAAATTGGCCAGACCAGCAAAGGGCAGGAAAGTAACTTTCCTTTCAGGCATAGCACACACTACCAACCAAACCCAAAAGCTGCATGGGCTGCTTATAGACCCCCAAAGAGTGCAGTGTGCTTCAATTAAAGGACACCAAGGAAGCCCTGGGCTTTGCAGGCTGATCACCAAGGGTCTTCATGCCACAATGAAAGCTCACTCTTTGCACTGAGCTTGGTGAAGAGGGGCCATAATACTGCTCAGCACACACACCGGCACTGCTGCCACAGATTTAGAAGGCATCAGGATATTAGATCCAGTATTTCCAAAAAGCTCCTTCTCACAGATTGGCTTCACATGATAGATAGCAGCTGCCTGTATCTCAGCGCAAGGAGAGAGCAGAGCGTAGGCAATGGCGCTCGGGGGAGTCCCAGCTCAGGATCCTGACAAAGCCATGAACTCAGGTCAGATTGCAAACTGCTGCTCCCCACCTGTCCCTTAAATCTTGGCGTTTTTCCATTGTTGAGTTCGAAAAGGCTTATAAATTAATGTCTTCCACATGCTAATTCAGTTTTTTTTTTTTTTTAGTCTTTTTGAGACAGGGTCTCCCTGTAGCCCGAGCTGTCCTGGAACTCGCTCTGTAGACCAGGCTGGCCTTGAGCTCACAAAGATCCGCCTGCCTCTGCCTCCCAAGTACTAGGATTAAAGGCGTGCGCCACCACGCCCGGCACTAATTCAGTTCTAAATCAAGTAAGACAGACTAAAAAGGACAAAGGGCCAGGCTGATGGACATGGGCTATCACCGAGAAAAACTACAGGAGAATGTAGCAAGACCTGTGGCCACTGCAAGCATCCCAGAATTCAGCAGATTCACCCCCCAGCCATGGGCATTGCTACGAAACCATAGGTCCTGTCTCCAGGGACTGAGTCTCTACCACTAGGCTACCATATGGTCAGAGCACAATACAGGGCTGCTGTCTCTGGAGGATGGTGGGTCCCAAAGGTGGGACTAAGATCAGCAGAACGGGGGGGAGATATGAGGTCAAGGGAAGGCTTGTTTAAAGTAAGGGACGTCAGCATGATTTCATACTTGGGTATCCCTGTACAACTGAGAATCATGACTTTGGTCAGCCTGGGCTGTTATAGTAAGACTTTGTCTAAAAGAAGGAGCGAAGGGAACTGGAGAGATGGCTCAGTGGTTAAGAGCACAGACTATTGTTCCAGAGGACCTGGAACATATAAACATAATTTAGAATAAAATGAATCTCTGAGAAAAAGGAAAGGAAATTTTTAAGGTTGGTTTTTAAAGTCTCTGAAGATATGAACAAACATTCCTTCCTTCTCCTCTTCCTCCCTCCCTCCAAGATGCAGAAATAGAAGCATTTGGACTTCAGCAGAGGGAGTGAGGGTAGAGCGCTTCTCTCAGGATGACACCTCAGACAGTCGGCTGACCCCTCGGGGCTTGCTATTGGTGCTTGTCTCTGCTGAGAAATTCAGACTTCCTAAAAATAGCATCCTTAAGGTGGCCGAGCAGTGGGAAGTGGCAGACTGGATAATGACTTGCACTGCTCTTCAGATGTGGTCCCTGAGGACTCGGAGGCTGCAGCCGAAGAGGTCAGGGAGAGCTCTGGCTGGCTGATGGACTTTGTCCAGGTCCTGGAGGTCAGAGCTTCAAGAAAATGATGTCGGTTCTTTTCTCAGATCCCCACTTAGGGAACATTTGTGGAAATGCACAATTTGTGCTGAAGATTGTGGGCAAAGTGTCTCAGATCTATCTAATCTGTAAATCCATCACTCTTTTTAATTCTTGGAAATTTGGTCTCTGACTTGGTCTACAAACTGGACCTAATGTATACATTGTTTCTGTGCAAACAAGGGTTCGCAAGCACTTCTTGCCTCTTCCTGTTTGCTTCTCAGACTGAAGAAATACATGAAAGTGGATTTGAAAATAAGCATGTTGTTGACAACATATAATAAGTTATATTCGGCAAGACTGTGTCCAATTAACTGAAAGTTCTTGACCTTTTTGTGTCCAGAACCTTTTTGCTTATCTGAAAGCCTAAAGACACATTCTCTCAGTTATTTTTCTGAAATGTATAAAATAAAATATATTACAAAATTTAAAACTCACCTAACATATTAAAATGGTTTTCTAATATTTGGGGGAAGAGAGACCAGTGTTATGGGATTGTTTGGTCTATGTGTGTGTGTGTGTGTGTATGTGTGTGTGTACATAGTACTGGGAAATCAAACCCAGGTCCTCCTGCATGGCAAGTAAGCAGTCTACCACTGACACCACTGAGCTGTATCTATAGCCCTTTTGTTGTTTTTGTTTTCTAAGACAGAGTCTCCCTGTGTAACCCCGTCTGACTCAAAACTCACATCAGCCCTCCTGCCTCAGCCTCCCAAGTGCTGGGATTACAGGTGTGTTCCGCCACACCTGGCTTCAAAGTTTGCTCCAAGCAATATTTTGCACTTAATCTAATGTGGCAAGAAAATAACTATGATTTCTCCTGATGACAATGTCACAAGTACTGCTAAAATTACTGTAGTTTGTTGCCTAAATATATCATTACAGTGTTAATGTGATTTTCCCCCAAACAAGTTTACTTAGGCTAAAATAAGAAGCCCTGGATAAGACAGCGCATGGGCCATTGGCATCTCGTGTACATGTGGATAATAACTCTCTCTCTCTCTCATACACACACACACTGCATGCACAAATCATTATATATTCTATCACTCATCATCTCGGAACTGTCATCTGACAGCATTTTAATGGCACCATGAAAGAAGACACTTTCCAGATGGTTTATATACTAAAAGACCAAGAAGCAGACAGTGTAAATAACATTGTACACTTCAGCATCAGTGTTCTCTTTAGCCCCAACTTGCTAATACTGGCCAAGTGTGATGGCCAATCAACCATGGTTCTTTCTTCTTGATGCTTGGGTCAGAACCATAAGCTCTACCAGTTCACTTGTACAGTAGTTGGTGGGGTTTTTTTTTCCCATTTTATATGATGAAGCCCAACTTTCCATTCTGCCCTCTATTACTCATCTTAAGCCATTGTAGAAGGACTATACTCAAGCTCATAATTCTTTTTTAATTAATTTATTTTGTGTGTGCGTGTGTGTGTGTATATATATATATATATATATATATATGAGAGAGAGGAGAGAGAGAGAGAGAGAGAGAGAGAGAGAGAGAGAGAGAGAGAGAATTGGATACCCTGGAGTTAGGATTACATGCAGTCTTAAGATGGCCAGTGTGGATGTTGGGAACTAAACTCAGGTCCTCTGGAAAATCAGTAAACATTCTTAACCTCTAAGCCATGTCTCCAGCCCCAACAGAACTCTTGATAAGTAAATAAAGTCAATGAATAAAAGAAGCTCCCAACCCCTTGCAAGCATTCGACATTCAGCTTTTCATGTCATGTCCCGTGAGTAGGTGTCAGCACGCTCGGAGGACTCCTCCCAGTTAGGACATACTCCCCCTCACATTTCTGGAGACTCACCAGCACTGTGTTTTGTTTTGCTTCATTTATCTTCTAAAACACCAATTCTTTTAGACCTTAGGTCCTTCACATGAGTTCCTTTCTCTTTGAGAAACATTCTTCCTTTTCACTCTGCCCCCCCACCCTGCCCTCACTCTTCTCCTGACAGTCATTTTGTTGTTGTTTAATTTTCTCTTTTTAATTTATCTCTCTTCTTTTAAAAATGTATAATTCTTTGACAGTTTTATACACATATATTATATATTTCAATCATTTTCATTCCGTCGCCCTCTCTCATCCCATCCCGCTTCTGCTGAATCCCTTCTTCTCCCTCAACAAGTCCTTTTCCTAGTTCCATGTATTTTGCTTGTTTTGTTTTTCTTGTGGCAGTTGTGACTCATGGAGTTTAATTAAGCCTGCTTTCATGAGTATGGGGAGAATGTATTTACTGGAGCCTGGGCACCAATACATTGCCTGCACCTGCTAGGCACTCAACAAAAAATTGGTGTACTGAACACTGTCTATTCTAATATGCAGCTCTTAGACTGTAATGTATACTTCAGTTTCTGATAGCATAGCAATTGTGGAAGGTAGACAGAATGAAGGGTATCAGACAGTATATATTCAAAATCACACTCCTGCTAATTGGACTAAAAGTAAAATCTCACTTGACGCGGCTTGTCTGTCACCTATTTTTCCAACTGCTAAAGTTCACTTGACTTGTGCCAACATCTCACAGCCAATGTGGATTATCCTGGACCTACTTTAGAAGGATAGCTATATGATGAAACATAGAGTTGCTTAATCTCTGGAATAATAGAGCTTGTCACCTGAGGCATATTCCAATCCTCCCTGGCTATGTACTCTTTCCATAAACTCTCTCATCTTCAGTGTCGCATTACAAGGGAAAGTCAGTTTGTAGAAGAATTCTCCTCTCTGAACACTACCTCCTTCCATTCACTCATTCAAATAATGGTTAATGAGATTACTATAGGCCTTTTAGCGTGGGCTAGAAAAATAAAGGCAAATAAAACATTTCTTTTATTTTTTCCAACTTCAAAAAAATTTTATTATTTTTTGTATGAGTGTGTGACTTGCATGCATGTAAGTGCCCTCATGTCCTGAAGTATCTGCAGTCAAAAGAGGGTGTCAAATCCTCTGAACTGTAGTTTCAGGCAGGTGTTAGTTGGAATGTGGGTGCTCTGATTCAAATCCAGTTCTTTTGGAAGAGTAGCCAATGCTCCTAAGTAGTGAGCCATCTCTCTAGCTTCATGTTTTGAAACTTTCAGAGAGCAGTATCATTCATTGAAGGAAAGTTACGACCATCCATCTTAAGTAGTTCAACTGAGAAATACTATCATTTCCTTCAATTATCAGTCATATAGGCCAATGCTACATTCTCAAATAAAACATTTCAAGGGGCTCAAGATAAACAAATACAAAATAGTTTCTGCTTTCTTTTTTTTTTTATGGAACACTTCACGAATTTGCGTGTCATCCTTGTGCAGGGGCCATGCTAATCTTCTCTGTATCGTTCCAATTTTAGTATATGTGCTGCCGAAGCAAGCACAGTTTCTGCTTTCTTATAGATGGAAGCAGGGCACATTATTTATTAGCTCATATATAATTCTCTAAAGCAGCTATAGATATAAATAAATTCCTTTATAAGTGCACCCACAGAAGAATGAATGTGAATGTGTATATGCATTCATTCAATCACATTTGCTGTCTCTGACTACATCCTGAAAATATCAAAAAGAAAAATGAATTTCTTCCCAGGGACATAGGAACCAGACTTCACCATTCAATACAATGACTGTTGCTTTAAAGAATGGCTGGAGCCACTGCACCGCCCAGCCCAGTAAGCACAATGGAACATTTTCTGAGATTACCTCACTCCTGGTGACCCACACAGGAAGTCATTATTTTGGTAGTCTCCCATAAACAGTGAGGCATACTTGCTTAAAAAATAAGCTCTTTCTGACCCTGTCAGTCAGTGGCTTCATAAGTATGGCTGAACCTAGTATCTTTCCAAAGCCAACAATTTTGTACGTAAATGGTGCCTTATTCTTGGATTGTGGGTTCCCAGATCCAGGCCACACTTCAAAATTCTGCCAGAATGCCACCACAAACAGTGGTTCCCTTGTATTCCTGGCTAGAGAAGAACACAGCATCAAACAAAAATTATATTTCTTTCCTAAGATAGAATTTGGAAATTCAACAGATATCCAGAGCAACAAATTCAAACACTGTAGTCATGTCTGAAAAATCACTACTGCTCTTTCAGACATCAGCCCTGGGGTGTGTCGGAGAAATGCAGCAACGTTTAAAGGAATGACAGTTTGGAACCGGGTTTTTGAGTCTAGGTGAAAGGTCTGGATCTCCACCCTTTATCCTAACTGAGGCCTGACATACAGCCTTTTCTTTCATTATACAATTCCAAAAAGGAATCAATCTAAATAGAAGCTATAAAGAACCCAAAGAACCTATCTTTGAGAGAAGCCAGGGTTGAGGCTACCTGTGGAAAACAGAGGATCAAAGTCTCTGAGGTAATGTTCTCATTTTTTGCCACTATTCTACTGATCTCCCAAGTAACTGACAGGATACAGGCCTGTCAGGGCTGCCTGACAGAGGCCCAGACAGATAGAAATTTAAATACAAGATCAAGGAAGACACCATAAGATGGAAGGGGTTTTCTGTATCATTCAACAATCTACAACTGAGCAGCTCACGACTCAATGTGTCAGCTCAAGGGCTAGAAACTCAGTTGATTTCCACCAAGTATCTGTGCCATTCTCTTTCAGGATACAACCCAGAAATGGTATCACTTCTGCTTGGTCAAAGCTCACTCACATAGCCAACAGGGCTTCATGTCCCCACATGTATAGGCCATTTTCAGATTATTCTTTCGAAGGATGTAAAAAATTGTCAGAAGACACAGCCTCTTTTCTTTTTTTTAGACCCTTCCCCTTCTCTAGTCCCTCCTCACTCGCTCCCCCATTTCATGTCCTCCATTATTATCTTTTTCTTATCAAAATTAATTTTTATTTATTTTATTTTTTGGTGTGGTTTTTTTTTTTTTTTGGTGATATGGGTTTTTTTATTTATTTTTGTATGCATATGAATGTACTGTCTGCATATAGGTTTGTGCACCCATGTCGTGCAATGCCGCAGAAGTCAGAAGAGGGCGTCGGATTCCCCTGGAACTGGAGTTAAAGACAGTTCTCAGATGCCATGTGGGTGCTGGGGATCGAACCCCCGGGTCCTCTGCAAGGGCAGTTGGTGCTCTTAACCAGTAGGCCATCTCTTCAGCCCCGGTAGCATGGTTATCATTCCAAGCCTCCTGTGTGCTCCTGGGTGTGGTCAACCTACCAGGTGTCAGACCAGTGAGGAAAACTGACTCTCCCTCTCCCAGCATGTACCAGTTGCCAATAGATTCTCAGGTAGGGCAGGAGCTTCCTACCCATCTCCCCCATCCACGCTGGGAACCTGGGAACCCACAGCATTTATGACAGCATGCAGAAGACCTGTGCACAAACCCAAGGCAGACAGGGGTCCACCTGATTTTGAGACAGGGTCTCTGTAGTTGCTGTTACATACACCAGGCTAGCTGGCCAATGAGAATTCAGGAATTCTCCTTTCTCCACTTTCCATCTCTCTGTAGGAGCCCTGAGATTCCAGATATGCTCTAACATGCTCTCTGCTTTCCATGGGCTCTGTGGATCCGAACTCTGACCTCCTGCTGCTTGCAGGGCAAGTACATTATGCACTGAGCCATCTCCTCAGCCTCTAATGATTGTTTTGAAAAATCTGTTAATTTTGTGGATGGTAGGGAAGAAGACTCATCCAAAGTCTGTAGTCCCTTAGGCTTTCAGCAGCCTTTCGGGTGGGGAAGCAAGAGTGAATTGGAAAGTGTGGGTTCAGGGGCCAGGAAGAAGGTGAATCCACTTCTTTGTCTGGATTTTGAGATGTGTGCTGGAGACAGGCACACCCGGTAAGTTGACAGTGGAGGGTGGACAGGGAGTGTTGTTTGGCTATGAATGTTTCAGAAATTCATTGTACTAACTACCCCTCCAAAATCGCTCCTCTTCTCAGAATGATACACTGGCATGCTGGGTGAGAAGTGCCAGGAACAGAGCTGCAGTCCCCGTGCACTGTGTGATAACACCCAGCCAGATGCATAAACCCAGCCAGAAGCGGAAACCCAGACAGAAGCGGAAGCAGGGCTGGACTCCCACTTCTTATCCTGTGGAATTAGACTCTGCCTTGATGACCATAAGACCCAGTGTCTGTCCCATGGATGTGAAGATCACCTTGTTTCACTTTGTCTTTCTACATCCATAATAGGAGAGTCATCCACAATGATTTAGAGGCCCAACTCCCAAGCAATGCAACTTTGGAAAGGAATGAGGACTATTCCAACTCTGAACCCCTGAACAAAAGTAAACGAGTACGAGAAAGAGCTTTATATTAACTTGGGACTTGTCTGAGTTCTGATATTGTTGCAAGAAATAAGTTATATCTAGAGGAGGCTTGGGAATAATTGAATCCGCTCTCTTCTTGAGTCATCTTGGAGTAAAACTTGCTGACTTCTAAAGGCATGCAGAAATCCTGAGCAGGGACTTCCCATAGATTTTCATTCACTAAGGAAAAATGAACAAGGACTCTGTGATGAATGAATTAGAATTCCACCTGGTGTTTACAACAAACTACAGGATGTGCTTAATATCCTGGCATGAATAGGCCAATACTTGGAGACAGTGGACAATACCTGCTTATAGTATCCACTCTAGCCAAATGAACTTAATGATAACTTCAATATCAAGTAATATAAGAACCAAATACACACTCAAACATAGGCTGAGAGATAAATCAGTAAAGGGAAACAAATTGAAATAATTTCTACCTTGGGGGATGAAACAGAGAAGGAAATTCTGTGTTATTAAGAGAAATCACAGCATATTATTAATGTTATTACTGTCATAGCAAAAAAAAAGATTTGAGGTGAGAAATATTAAACAAAAATCATCTTTATTTGACATAAACCTATAAACCATAGAAATGTTATAACTAGTCTCATACTTGATGTGTGGGGCACATTTATATTTATCATGGCTGACATAAAACACATGTACATACTATATGACCTGATATAGGCAATACACACACACACACATATATATATATGTATATATATATATTAGAGACTCAATTATTTTAATTACAAAATTATTTCCAATTTCACTCTCTAGCCAGGGAACATTACCACATCCCTTTCCTGTTTCTGCCTTGTCCAAAAGCTGGAACAAAACTCTTGGAAGGGGTCCAGGATGTCAGGAAGAAATTGCCTCAAGTGTTGTTACGTGTGGGAGGGGCAGCAGGGAAACATGAGTTGACCTCTCTAACTGAAGTCTTGCCTAAGCCACAATAAAGCATGCTCCAAAAGACTCTGCTATGTTCATTTCTGGCTGTAGGCAAGGGAAACTGCACAAATGGCCCGCTCTCAGACCTGTTTAGTCGCTTCTTCCTCTGCCCCCTCGACATGTTGTACAGCCCTCCATTAGCACCCACCTCATTCATTACACTGTAATTATTTGTTCACAGGCCTGCCTCTAGCATACGCCTATGACATGGGAAGGAGTTAAGAGCACTAGCTCTGGAGCCGAGGTGTCTGGATTTGAATCCTAGCTCTGCCGCTAACTAGGTTCTATGACTCTGAACAAGTCCTTTAACTTTGCCAAGCTCTGTTTACACCATCCGTAAAGCCAAGTTAATAACAGATAATAACAGCATCAGTTAGGGCTATTTCACAACAAACAAACGAAAAACACACCTTGCCTTTAAGTACATCTTCAATAAGTGTTATGCATTCTTAGTGTTGCCGCCTAGTAAAATCACAGTCCACTGGTCTTTACCTCACCGGCCACAGTGGGCCTAACTTCTGAAAGCAGGAGGAAAGTGGAGGGGAAGGTGGTCCTCTCTGGTGTTCTCAGTCATCTGCTACCAGGCGGTAGAAAGGCTCTCCTGCCAGGGAAGTTCTAGAAGAATAAGCAGGCATGTGTGGCCATCTTCATCCTGGGCATGAGATGTCCTCAGCAGGGTGTATCCCGAACTCTCCCCTTCCAGATCTCCCCATTGTAGGCAGGCCTGCCCTTTTCTTCCCCGACATCCTCTGTGGTACAGAGTACCCAGAGAAAGCAAATCGTCTCTACTTCAGGAGCTGGCTCTTGCCACGTGCTTTGGTGCCATCTCTCAATCTAGGTGGGAAAAACAGGAGTTCTGGGTTCTGCTGGCAGATTCATAGGTCCTCATGCTAAGCCCTTTCCTCCAACCTAATTTGGTCAATTATAAGCAGGATATTTTGGCTTCCATCTTCCATTCTGCGGATTATTTCCCAATATGTTCTAATCATTGGACCTGCGGGGCTGGATGACTCCATTATGGCTGAGTGTAAGAAAGCTGGCTTCTTCCCCCATAACCTTTTAGTAGATTTTACTCCTGAAAACCTAGAAGGCCGGCAGGAGATGAGAGCCGCTCCCACTTGTCATATCGGACACCAGGCATCTTCAGCCGAACCCCCAGGGGAGTGTAGCTTGAAGAGGAGCATTCCCAAGGCTTATCCCTCCTGAGGCATGTCCACCCTGTCCTCTGGAGGCAAATGGCACAAGCCATAAGCTTATCTCAGAGCTACACTGTTTTTCCTGCCATAAAACTTAACCATTGTAGAACGCACATAGGCTTCTCCTCTGTCCCACCCACCTCCTAGTCAAAGAGCCCAACAAAAACTATATAGGTGCTTAAACCCCAGCAATAAATGAGTTTTTCTTGCTGACACAACTCCCAAGTCTTTTTCTTCAGACCAGTTTGGGTTTATCACAGTCTTGGGGACCCCTCTACTCCCTCCCGCTTCCCTCCTCTCCCCCTACCCTGGCAGTCTAGCCACAGCCAGGCACAACTACCATACTTAGGGCCACGAGGCTGGTGACCTGGGAGGCTGGAACCTCACAACATGGAGGAAGCCAACATGGACCTTCTCTGGAACTCCGTGATTTAAAAACAAAAAAAGAATTTTCATCCAGATGTGTTAGCACGTACTTAAAATTCTAGCACTAAGGAAGCTGAGGCAGGAAGATCACAAGTTCAGGCCAACTTGAGCTAGATAGCAAGACCTCAATCCTAGGGGGGAAAAAAATGCAGACTTCCAATTTTCAGAATTTTAAAGGGGTGCTCCTCCTGGGAAGAACTGAAGGATTTAAGAGATGAAGAAATAGAACTTTGGTTGTGATGACCACTTTGAACTGTATCCCCTGAACTGTCTTGAAACTTCTGGCTTCCAGTTGGATTCCATCAATTGCAAGAGATTCTGCAAGGTAGAGAGAGACATAAGCATTTGTTCTATCTGCTCTTCCCTTGAGCGGACAGGTTAGAGAGTTGTAGCAACCTCTCTATGGCCCCAGCTCCAGTGGGAAAATTTACTCAAAGCTGTACCTCCTGCTGGGTTCTCTAAGCATTCCCTCTCTTGCCACTATAAGTCTAAGAGCAGTAATGCCTTCCCAACATTGCCAGTTTCCTTGATGTTCTGATATCTTTGCTAACTCTCTTAACCCTTTCCACACTCCTAAAAATTGTCCCATTGTTAGAATCTCTTTAAGGATGCTGAACATGGTGTCTCGAGCCTATAATCATAGTACTTAGGAGACAGAGGCAAGAAGATCATTGTAAATTCAAGGTCAACATGGTCTCCATTGTGACTTCCAGACCAGCAGGACTTACATTTGAGATAGAGTCTCAAAAGAAAAAACTTAAAATTAAAAATAAATTAAAACAAAGTCTCTTCAAGGAAAACTTTGACTATCCTATATGTTGACTACCATGGACACTGAAATAAATTATCAAAAATAACAAGAAGACTCAGAGATGGAAACATTGGCCTTACATCGTCTGATGTAAATAAACATTTGTCTCGTCCAAAACAAAATGATCCTTATTCTGACTACAACTTGCCTTCTGACAACTTGACTTTCTAGACAACAACAACAGTATTGTTCTAGATAAAAAGACTGAAGACCCTGAATCAAACCATCCCTTTATACAGACACTTGTAATTACTCTATATCTTTTCTCAAATCAATAAATAGTAAGTGAAAAGTCAAAGGGAAGTGGAAGTGACATAATTAACTCTGGTTACTTTTAGTTCCGTGGGAAAAAATCAGAAGTGTGAAGGAGTAACATTCTAAGTTGGAGATCTCTAAGATCAATGTACAAAGATAAATGATCTGAGGTTTACAAGACATAAGCTTCTGAGGATACAACCTCTAAGTGAAATGGATGCAAACTCAATTTTTGTTGTCTCACTTTCTAATCTGGTTCTTCCATCCCTTTCATATTTGAATGTGTTTGATCATTCATCTGTACTTACAAATATAAGCACAAATTTCTCAGAGTTTAAAACTTTATGAAAGAATGAATTTGGTTTGAAAGGATAACATTAATATAGAATAGCCCATTGAGAGTGTCTTAAAGAAAGCAGCCAAGCAGTATTACTTGTCTACAGAGAAAATAAAAGGCAAAATTAAAAATACCCTTGGTTCAATATTCCAGACCTTTTCCACCCGCAGCTGCTACACCTCATCAACTCAGGGCACCATACAGCATGCTTCTTCCCTCCACTTGGCCTTTGCTCATTATGTTACCCACAATCCCATCTTTTCCTTCCATTTCAATCTTCCTTTTCTGCCTTCAACACTCAGGTGTACCCCCCATTTCCCCTGCAACACTTCTCTAACTGTGATAACATGCAATGAACATTCTCTGTCCTCCGAGTACCTGTGTCATGCACTGACTTACAGTAGTCAGTAATGAACTCTATTTTTGAGCCATTTCATTGTCTTCCTCCAACCCTTCTCCTGGGGGCTATTCTTGCTGATTTTTATATCCTTTCACTAGCCCAATTTGCAGTGTTCATTCAGTCAGCCCTTTTGAGTCAGACTCTACAGAGCATCGGTTGGTTCCCCCCTTGTCATTTTCATTAACTGAATCCCTTTTATAATTTTCATTTCAAGTGTTCCATTCTCCATCCACAACCCCCAGTATTTCAGATGACTCTATTACCCCAGTGCCCTTCAGTTAACTAAATCTATATTTTCAGCCTTCCCCATTCTTCATGGTTTCCTTTTCAGTAACCATGACTTAAACTCACTACCCTCAGTATATCTTTAATTCTTATCTATCTTCTGCTTTTTTGATAATACTCTAGCAAAACTCCAAACCTGACTAAATCTAAAGCCCTGACCCGTTCCATGGCAATATCTGAACGTGACTGAGAATATAATACAACTATTTTGACTGTTCTCAATTTAAATTGTGACTGTCCACATCGACTCTTTCTAAAGAATTCAACTCAGTTTTTGTAGAAACAATAATCCTCTTTCTTTTTCTAGTCATAGACTTATCTGTTACTTCATTAAATCATAAGTATAATACCAAATGCAAGTGGAATAAACAGGTTGGGGAAATAACACCTTGACTCTTGGTAAGAATGCAAGTCAACCAAAGAGAACATCAGAAGCACAGTGTATAATAGTGAGCAGCTGGAGTGTTAACAGTGCCATGTTCCTCAGCCAAGATTATTACAGGTACGGACAACTTCTGTTAACTTAGCAAGTCAATTAATGAAGGTGGCTAAGAGATCATTTATCAGTCATGCACACACAAAAACTGGAGATTCTATAAAGCAGGAGGATTCACCCCCTATTCTTTGTTTCCAATTTAGACAACCTGGCCTAAACTTCTCAAGTTTACATTGAGTCTATGGAGAAATCTATTAATTTGACCCAAGCCCTTCTATCGTTTATTAACCATATTATCATTTCGACTTCATCGCATAACAGTCACTTCCCAGTTGATGTTGTTGCATAAAGGTCAAGTTCCTTAAGATTAAATGGCTTCCCCAGAAGTCAATTATATCCTCTACACAGCATCAAGATACCACCAAGACTGTTTCTCAATCATTTGTTTTCATTAGTACCCACACAGTAAAGAAGCTTTTCAGATATTTTTTCCTAATTGCCCCTATGAAATTTTAATACCATAGTTATTCTGTATATCTGCTTTTGCACCATACATATATCTATGCTTTACATATTAAAAAGTAATTTACACATATATGCACACACACACACACACACACACACACACACACACACGCCAATTTTCACCCCTGTTGGGTGGTTCCTCTACTGAGAATGGATGATCTAGACCATAGGAAGTGCATCCTTCATGTGGCTCTTATCTGGGGCTGGTGAGGTAAGCACAGATGTGCACCTGTTTGGGGAAGTGTCTGCTTTAGTAGTGAAGCTGTTGGTACTTCTTTCCATTTCTTTTATATTATTTTTAGCAGGGTCTCACTCTGTAGCCCCAGTTGGCTTGGAACTCACTAAATAGAGCATCCCATGCTGACGCCATCTCACAGTGATCCATCTGCTTCTTTCTCCTGAGTGCTGGGATTAAAGGTGTGCACCACCATGCCTATTCTGTCTTTAACGTAACTTGCTGTCCTTATCCTTACCAACTGAGTTTATATTTTCACTAATATAACAGTAAGCACTTCAGTACCAGACTAGGGCAAAGGAGATCATATTTTCTTTTTGTAAGTATAATACTAAGAAATTATAACAAGCAATCCTTTATTTTCTTATTACTAGCAGTTTCTTTGACCCAAGAAATAAAAATGTCTTATGCAGAGTTATTGTGACATTTCTTGCTCCCTCTAGCCTCCATTCTGGTTTACTGTCAATGGCATATGTGTTACTAATATTATCAGTACAGATGATGTCCACATGATAGCATTCAGAAGAAAGATGGAAAGATGGAAGAAAGGGGGGGGAAGGGAAGAGAGAAAGAGGGGGGAGAAGGCAAGGAAAAAAGAAAAAATGCTGGGTGTGGCTTCTGCTTTATATCCAAAAATTCCAAAGGGCACCAAGGGCATTGTCCCAATGTATAAAAAGTTCAGTTTGCCCCTATGATGCTCCTATCTAATACCAAAATGCTATTTTAAGTTATTTTTTATATTTGGAACCATAAAAAATGCTGTTCTGTGTATAATTATGTCATATGCTTTCAGTAGTTGTTGTTCTTGCATTTGGAGAGCAGTAAAAATTACTGTGGCTCTTTTTTTTTCCTACCTCCATATAGATCTTTCCTTCTTGACTTATAATGTGCAGAAATATACACTCCTCATTATAGGTATTAGACCTCTTCCATACCTAAGAGAAAATGGGTTTGACTACATAATATCAGAACAAGTAGGAAGCAGCTTTAGGGCAAATTTTAATACCAGTAATGATTAGCTGTATTTATCAAAAGAAAATAAAATGGGTCTTGCTAAAAGCAATTAAGCCAAGCCAAGTAACTAAAATATCTAGAATGGATATTATTATATAGCCCTTTCCCAAGAGAAAGTATGTATCTTGAATATAAAATGTTAATTATTGCAGAAGAATAGAATGGGAGAATGAAAGAAAATATAAGACACGTTTCTTATAGTCATCAAAAAATCCACCAAAACTTTGGATTTTCCTGCCATTTTCAGCTAAAATCTCTTATTTCAGTATTTTTACCTACATTGTTTCTTTTGGAAGAATTGGGATTTATGTACTTATATGTTATTATATAAAATCTTCCTTTCTCCTTCACACTTTCTACCCCATGAGAGCCAGAACCCTGTCTAGTTCGCTTGCCATCCCAAACAAACACAGGGCCTGTATACCTTAGGTGCATAATACATTTATTTAGAAAGATTGAATAAATTTAATGAAAGAAATGATATTTTGACATGGCTCTCCCAGTGCAAAATTATTCTATCCAACTATTGTCCACATTGATTTCTTTTCTTACCTAATTCCAGAGCTCCAGGGTACTCGTCAGAGTCTGCTATGGCCTGTGCTTCATCTTTAAGTGACTCACAATCTACTGGGGGTCACAGATGCAAACCAATAAATCACCCTACAGTGAGACATGAGGAAAAAATGTCTATGCAAAAGAAAGAGGAAAGAGAAGTGAAAACCACTGTCTCCTGTAGACATCAGAACTGCATTTTAGCAGGCAACCACCTAAAGGGTTAAAAGTTTGTTTTGTAACTGGATTATTGAAAATGAAGGCAAATTAAATTGAAAACTTTCTCCATCTAATTCCATTAAGGTCTTGGTTTAAACATCACTCCAAAATATCTCTTGTGATCCCTCTACACAGATAAAGGACTAAATCCCTGATAAGAAAACAGGGTCCCTAGACTATTAGCAATGGCACACTTCCCGTTTTTTCTTGGTCTCTGGCAGGAAGGGACATTGGATTCTTGAGTTCTAATTCCCCTCTCCCCTTGTGGAAAGCTTCATTTTTTTTTTTTTTGCATACATTTTATTAAGTTTCTTTTATTAAGCACTTTATTAAGTTTCTTCTATAAGAGACAATGATGGGGCTGGAGAGATAGCCTAGCAGTTAAGAGCACCGACGCTCTTGCAGAGGACCCGGGTTCGATCCCCAGCACCCACATGGCGGCTGAGAACCGTCTGTAACTCCAATTCCAGGAGAACTCCAGTTCCAGGGGAATCCGAGACCCTCTTCTGACCTCCGCGGCATTGCACGACACGGGTGCACAGACCTGCATGCAGACAGTACATTCATACACATACAAAAATAAATAATAAAAAAAAAAATTAAAAAAAAAAAAAAGAGACAATGACATAAACTGTTTAGCAGAAATCTGAGTTCAACCGAGAGGACAAACAGGCCCAAGGAAGATGAAAATTAAATATTTAAATTAATAAAGGTACTATGACACCACCGAAAACCTAGTACCACAATGGTGGTAGTAGTAGGCTAGGGAAGATTACACTACAGCAGGTTATCTAACATGAATGTTAGCAGTCACATAGTGGAAGCAAGTATGTCTTACAGAGGACGGTGGCATAACAGCCGCCGAGGCCAGAAAAAGTCAAAATGGCTGATGGTAAAGCCAAATAAAAAGGAATAGATACAAAGAATCCAAGCTGTATAGTTAAACAGAGGGCGGATCAGGCTTCTTCCTCCCAGAAAACAATTACTGCATTGAGTCACTTGCCCCTGCTTCACAGGGTGCTCAACTACTGAAACCATGTTTAATGTTGCCCAGGGCTCTTAGTGTAGCAAAGACCTCTGAAAATTTATACATGGGCTAGCTTTGCTGCTACCTATTATAAATAAAGACACCTGCAATGGAGTCTGAGCTTTGCTAACCACACCACAAGGGTCTTATGGAATACCTTCAATAATCTATATGCCTCACAGCATCTGAGCTCTAGATGATAAAGCTGCAAGGCTCACAAAATAGCCATGAAAGCCAGAATGAAAGAATGTGAGGACATCCTAGCAGTTAATCTCAAACTTTTTTTTTCCAGTTTAGGAGAAATTCTAATGGGCTTAATATGGGATGTAAAAAGCTACACTGGGGCAAGCTGGGTCTTCTGTTGAACTTGTCATCAAAAATAAATAATAAATAAATAAATAAATAAAGAAATAAAGAAATGCCTGGCATGGTAGCACATCCCTTTAATCCCAGCACTAGGGAGGCAGAGGCAGGCGGATCTTTGTGAGTTCAAGGCCAGCCTGGTCTACAGAGTGAGTTCCAGGACAGCTGGGGCTACAGGGAGTCCCTGTCTCAAAAAGACCAAAAAAAAAAAAATCAAGGGGTTGGGTTCATTTTATTTTCAAAAACCTTCAGAAGTTAATTCTATTATAAAGGAACATAGCTGAACAGGTAGGAAACAGACTCTCCATTGTGAATTCTCCTGATGGCTTCTGTAAGGATCATGGAGATGTCAATCACCTGTATTTTGGAGCAGAGCTTCATCTTGTCCTCCTGAGGTATGGAATTGGTGACTACTACTGCTTCAAAGTATGCGTTGTTGATGCGAGAAATGTCTGGGCCAGAGAAGATTCCATGAGTCAAGATAGCATAAACCTGGGTAGCTCCAGCAGCTTAATCTTTTTATATGAGTGTATGTATGCATTATTCTTTATGTGTACAGATGTGATTCTTTATCTTTCTTTTTATTAAAACTTTTTTTAATTTTATTTATTTTTATGTGTATGAATGTACTGTCTGCATGTAGGTAGGTCTGTGCACCCGTGTCATGCAATGCTGCAGAGGTCAGAAGAGGGTGTCAGATTCCCCTGGAACTCTGATTCTCAGCTGCCATGTGGGTGTTGGGAATCAAACCCGGGTCCTCTGCAAGAGCAGTCGGTGCTCTTAACCACTAGGCCATCTCTCCAGCCCCGATTCTTTATCTTTCAATAAAAGCTTGATTGGCTGTCACTCTCTGTTGTTCTGCAATTGTTTTCTGCATTTTTTCGGACTTTTTGAGACAGGGTCTCCCTGTAGTCCCAGCTGTCCTGGAACTTACTCTGTAGACCAGGCTGGCCTTGAACTCACAGAGATCCGCCTGCCTCTGCCTCTGCCTCTGCCTCTGCCTCTGCCTCTGCCTCTGCCTCCCAAGTGCTAGGACTAAAGGCATGTGCCACCACTCCAGGCTGCTCAAGAACTACTTAATGTAATAAATCTTCCTCACAGAGGATTTGTTTTCTTTTAATACATGTAACTCATTCTTCCATTGATAAATAGAAAAATATTTCCCCTCCCTAAATAATATTATTTGCTTTATCTTTTAAGATTTTTTTTCCTTATTGTCTCAGGCATTATTATTTAACAACTCGGAGTAAATTGCATTTTATGCATGTGTATTACTGAGGGGAGAAGTGGCCCTGCAGAGTGCATCCCAGGCTCTTTCTTCCACCTTGCCAGGTGGCCACAAAAAGTGAGTCTATTTGCAGGCTCCTCCAGTCCTTTCTCCAGGGGGCTTCTCCCACCTCATACACACAACAGCCAAAGAATTTGGCCTGAAAAAAGTAAAAGTTTCTTTTTGTGAACAGTTCAGATTAATGTTCTCAAGGGACCCACAAAAGGTCAACATTAACTTTCTGTGCCCAAAATTAATTCATACCCTCTGTTTTCACTTGAAAGGAAGAGGGGGAAGAGAAGAGTAAGGTCCTGGTTTAAGGACTGAAGTGGTCCAGATGTTTAAAAATAGAAATGAAAGGACTCTGAAATAGCCTCTGGTCCTATGGCACCATCCAGTCTCTAAAGCCAGTGGATCCTGAGTTTGGTGCCTCCTTGGGCCATTTGTCAGCCAGAGAGAGATATTTTAAGTCTTGGTAAGGCATGTGGCAACCTCAAAAACCGCACCCTTTGAAAGTCAGACTTGTCCACCAATGTGGGGCATGTTTGACATGGGCAAGAAGCAAGGGCTGAGCTGTGTGCAAGCCAGCCCTACAGAAAAGCTGTTGACTTCTGTAAAGCACATGATTAGGGCGAGTTCTTTGTTCTTTTATTTACTAAATGTTCTGCAAACTGGAAAAGTCAATCAAATTTGGATATTTCCAACTGTCCAGATGTGTCCTAGATACAGCCTGGATGTCAGAAAGAGACTTGGATTGATTTAAATATGGAGAGTTCTTCACTGAATTATACAGTCTTTCACAAGACCCTTGAAGGAAACAAAAAAATATAATCACTGAGGAGGAGTAATGTTGATTCCCACAAATGCTGGCTAAAAGTAGACATAGTGACCCTGTCTCCTGCCAGTGTTGGACCCAGACCAGCTGTAATTGTTCAGCCACAGATCTCTGGACTAGCTTCCTAATCCAGACTACCTAACCCCCCTAGCATAGATTGCTAAAGTCTCTCCTTAGGTCACACACACACATACAAACACACACACACACACACACACACATCTTCACTGACTCCTGATCTGCCAGATAGAACTGCCTGCCTAGGACTTTGGTAAGTCAGATCTGGCCCACCGTGTATCTATTCTATTCCTCTTTCCCATCCCAACCCTGTCCTCTGCCAGCCTTGGTCTCAGGCCAGTTCTAATTCCTCTGCCTCAGATCTCTAGACTAGCTTCCTAACCCAGACTAGCTGAACTCCCTAACATGGATGCCACTAGCTCCTGATCTGTCTGACACAGACCAGCCTTCCTACTAATCTGACCAACCTACCTACTACCCTGTCCCACCAACTACCCAGACCAGTCTACTACCCTACAAGAATCTGAAACATGCGCCAATTTAGTTTCCATACCTGAACAAAACACAGTCAAGCTATATAAACAATATAAACAGAACCGAAATTCAATTAAACAAAAACAGAACAGAAGTTCTTATTGGACACATAACGAAGAAAGAACATCCATATGCTCAAATGATAACCCCAAAACATAAATAATATGAAAAACCGAGAGAATATGTCCCCAACAAAACCCACTAGTTCTACAGAAGTGCACTACAATGAGAACCACCCTGAAGAACCCCATAACACAGAATTTAAAAGAACAATCATAATAATGATCAAAGAACTTAAAAAGAATATAAACAACTCAAAGAACTCAAAGAGGATAGGCATAAGCTTGTAATGGAAGCTTGAGAATATGCAAATATGTGGCTTAATGAAATATCAAAAACAATTCACTACTTGAAAAGTGAATACACAAAAGAGATATACATATTGAAGAAAACCCAAACAGAAATGAACATATAATTGAAAAGCTCAATAAGCCAGTTGGCAACAACAGGAGAAAGCCTCAGAAGAATGAATGAAATAGAAAACAGAATATCAAGAGTGGGTGACAAAGCTGGAGATCTGGAGTCCTTAAGCAAAGACTATGTAAAATGCAAAGAAACACAGGAATAGAATACACAGGAAACGTGGGACTACATGAGAAGAACAAATCTACAATTATAGGCATGTGAGGAGAATCTCAGACCAATGTCATTGAACAGCTCTTCAACAGGATTATAGAAGGAAACTTCCCTAAATTAAAGAAAGAATTACCTATAGAGATTCAAGAAGCATATAGAATACCATTAGACATGACCAGAACAAAAACTCTCCACGACATACCATAGTAAAAACATTAAATGTGCAGAACAAAGAGAAGGTACTGAAAGCTGCTAGAGAAAAACAAATTACATATAAAGGAAAACCCATCAGGATTACAGCTGACTTTCCAATGCAAACTATGAAAGCCAGAAGATCCTAGACCAAAGTATTCCCAGTTCTAAAAGACCATGGATGCCAACCCTGAAATACTTTATCCAGCAAAACTATCTATCATGGTCCAAGGGGAATGGAAAACTTTTCATGACATGAAGAAGCTGAAAGAATTCATATCCATCAAACCAGCCCTACTGAGAATACTTGAAGCAATACAAAGGACCAAAGATAAGAATAAGAAGACACAAGAGGCTACAAAAAGAAAACAAGGAAAAGTGTAATCACAGGAACATAAAATAGGCCTATAATACAAAGAAATAGAAATGACAGTATCCAATACACATCTTTCAATAGTAACACTAAGTATTGGTAGCCTCAACTCCCCTGTCAAAAGGCACAGGCTAGCAGAATGGATCAAGAAAACCCATCTGTGGTGGTTTGAATGAGTGTCCCCCATAGGCTTCAAGTATTCAGACATTTTGTCTCCAGTTGGTGGCACTGTTTTTGGAGGTCTTAGAAGGTGTGGCCATGCTAGAGGAAGTATGTCACTGGGGGCAGGCTTAGTGAGTTTAATAAGCCTTGCGGTCTCCAGTTGCTCTCTCTGCTTCCTGTGCTCATTGCAAGATGTGACCCTTGGCTTGCTGCTCCAGCTCCAGCCACCATGCCTCCCACCACAATGGACTCTAATTCCCTGGAACCATCAATTGTAAGCTCAAATAAACTCTTCCTTTTATAAGTTCCTTTGGTCATGGTGTTTTATCACAGCAACAGAAAAGTGACTAATACACCATCTTTTTGCTGTCTTCAAGAAATTCGTCTCACCTTCCAGGACAGACACTACCTTAAGGTGAAACAACGGGGAGAAACGTTCCAAGCAAACAGCTCTAAGAAGCAAGCAGATGTTGAAATTCTAATATCTGACAAAATAGACTTCAAATTAAAACTAATAAGAAAACATAGAGGATCACTTCATTCTCATCAAATGATATATTACAATCATGACCATATATCCACCAAACTCTGGTGCACCCAATTTCATAAAAACAGTTCTCCAGAACTACAAAACACAGACTAACCCCAACTCAGTAATAGGAGGTGATTTCAAAACCCCACTCTCTTCAATGTACAGGGCAATTGGACAAAGAATAAACAGAGAGACAAGCGAATTAAATGATACCTTACATGAAATTAATCTAACAGACATCTACAGAATATTCCAGCCAAGCACCAAAGAATACACTTTCTACTAAGGAGCCTATGCATTTTCTAAAATTCACCACATTCTGGGGCACAAAACAAATCTCAACAAATATAAAAATTTAAATAATTCTGTGCATTCTATCAGACTGCAGTACAGTAAAGCTTATAATCAACAGCAAATGAAGCTCTAGTAACTACATGAACTCATGGAGATCAAACATGATGAACAGGTCAAAGAAGAAACATACATGAGCACAAGTTAATCTTATATGTATGAAACTTCAAGCTAGTAAGAGAAACTTTTCAACTCTTTTTTGTTTAATGTTATGTCTACTTTTTTAATTTTTTTATTTAATTTTATTTATTTCTGTATGTGTATGAATGTACTATCTGCATGCAGGTTTGTGCACCCGTGTCGTGCAATGCCGCGGAGGTCAGAAGAGGGTGTCGGATTCCCCTGGAACTGGAGTTCTCCTGGAATTGGAGTTTCAGATGGTTTTCAGCCGCCATGTGGGTGCTGGGGATCGAACCCGGGTCCTCTGTAAGAGCAGTCGGCACTCTTAACCGCTAGGCCATCTCTCCAGCCCATTATGTCTACTTTTTAAAAAAATTATTGAGCATGCCGGGTGTGGTGGCGCACGCCTTTAATCCTAGCACTCGGGAGGCAGAGGCAGGCAGATCTTTGTGAATTCAAGGCCAGCCTGGTCTACAGAGTGAGTTCCAGGACAGCTGAGGCTATGGGGAGACCCTGTCTTGAAAAGACAAAAAAATTTTATTTAGCTTTTTTATATTTCATATAACAATTCTTAATCGAATTTAGACCCTTCCCCCATCCATGCCCCCCAAACCCTCCAACAGACCTGATGCTTTCTGCCATACATGTTAAATCCTATCCAGTCAAGCATTTGTACCCAGATATCCTTGGGTGAAAATTCATCCAGTGGAGTCTAGTCAGCCTATCTAGAGATCATAAGGAATACTCCCCCTCACCTAGTAGTAATCAGTCCCCAGTATTCTGAATCTAGGGCCAGGCTGCCATCCATTTTTCTCACTCCACTCTGGGCCCTTGTCTGATTGAATTGGTCCTTTATTCAATGCCACCACTGCCACAAGTTCAGTGTGCAAGTTTCCAGTGGCCTGAAAGTCTCTGCTTCCCTCTGTTCATGAACCAGCCCTGGCTCTTACAATCTTTCTGCCACCTCTTCCTCAATGGTCCCTGAGCTGTGGGTGGGTGAGGTTTAATTCAGGAGTCCTATTGTGATGGTTAATCCTGGGTGTCAACTTGACTGGACTAAGGAACAAATAAGAGAAAAAGGATGTTTGGATTGGACCACCTCAACCCGGATGGCCCACCCCAAATATGGGCGTTACCTTCTGCCGGCAGGCAGTATTAAAGGCCATGGCAGAGGGAGCTGGTTCCTTTTTTCCTGTGGCTTGCCTCTCTCACTGGTGAGTTTGTCTTGCTGCTGTGATCAACCCTTCGGATCCCAGCATGAACTGAGACCAGCAGATCTCCTGGAATCCATCAGGCCTTCAGCACCAGATTGGGACTACTGAGACATCCAGCCTTGCAGACTGAGAAGTTCCCTGGATTCTCAGCCTCTCCAGTGCGGTGCGGCTACTGTTGGACTCCTTGAACTCTGTCACGTGAGCAAATCAATAAATTGTATATAGCTATATATATTCGCCCTGTGGCTTCTGTTTCTTTAGAGAGCCCTGACTAATACACCTATCTAGGGACACACACTCTGAAGTCTCTTTTTTATTGAATTTTTAATCTGTTTCATACATAATTTTTCAGTCAGTCTTAATTGCCATTATACCCACTTCTCCCTTGGCACCCTCCCCGCCCCCCACCCCCACCGGAGTTCACAACTTCTATCATCCCTGCTAGAGTCCATTGTGCCAAATTACTCTCCTCATTCACTCCTCAGTACCAGCTCCTCCCCTAAGCTCTAATCAGCCTATCCAGAGTCTCTTTTCTAAAGAAGGCCAGGTCTTCCTCACCTGACTGCCAATATTATCTTCCTCACCTCTGCTGCCAATATTATCTCAGCCAAGGTTGGCCACTGCTATCCATTTCTGCAATTCTGTGCTACATTTTTGTCGAGGTGAGCTTGCATGGGTCTTGTGCATGCTGATACCAATGCTGTAGGTTCATATGATCTGAGTCCCAGGAGCTTGTAGGATTGATTTCCATTTGGTCTTGCATCACCTCCCTGGCTCTTACGATCTTTCCATTCCCTCTTCTACAATGTTCCCTGAGCTGCCCAGGGTGGGTGAAGCTGAATATAGGCAGCCTGTCCATGGATCCACACTCTGTAGACTCCTAATCTTCATGGTTTGGCCATTCGGGCCCTTTTGGGTTCCTGGTCTCCTGTTGCATGGAGAAGCTTCCTTAACGAGAGTTAAGAGGTAGTTAATGGTGAGTTTACCAGCCTGGGCTACAAGGAGAAATTATCAGAAAACATAGTTTCATATTACAAAGAAAAATTAATGCATCTATAGTTATGATATTTTACTTTATTAGTCTTTTTGAGATAGGGTCTCCCTGTAGCTACAGCTGGCCTGGAACTCACTCTATAGAACATGTTGTGTAATGCCTGCAGAGGTGAGAAGAGGGCGTTAGATTCCCCTGGAACTGGAGTTACAGGTGACTGTTAGCTGTCATGTGGGTACTAGGAATCAAACCCAGGTCCTCTGCAAGAGCAACTGGTACTCTTAACTGCTAAGCTATCTCTCCAGCCCAATAAATAAAATATTTTAGATAATTTTAATTTATGATGGGAACCATTTATTGATAAATATTTACAATAATGTAATTTCCATGGATTAAAAATACTGTAGAACTTTTTTTTAACAAGAATGTTTTCTTTTTTAATTTTTTTTTTTGTATGTGTTTGAATGTACTGTCTGCATGTAGGTTTGTGCACCCATGTCGTGCAATGCCACAGAGGTCAGAAGAGGTTGTCAGATTCCCCTGGAACTGGAGTTAAGGACAGTTCTCAGCTGCCATGTGGGTGCTGGGGATCGACCCAGGTCCTCTGCAAGATTCTAAAATTTATATAGAAAACAAATGACCTTGAATAGTCAAAACAATCATGCAAAGATTGAAGGACTTTACTAACTCTAATGATATTTAAGATAATCTAGTACTGGCAAAGGGATAGGGAATTACACCAATATAACAGAGAGATAGTCGATGAATAGACCCACACATAAACAAATGAGTTTCAACAAGGATGTCAAAGTCAGAGTAGGTAAAGAGGAAAGGAAAATAACTTTTGACAAATATTATCAAAACTAGAAGGGAGTCTCAATTTCCACATTACACCATAATCAAAACTTAAATTCAATTAATTCAAAATGGATCATAAACTGAAATGCAAGGACTAAAATTATACAGCTCATGCAGAAGAAAACAGAGGGATACAGCACTTCAACTTTGGTACAGGCACTTGTGTGCATTTCTCATAATACATGTTCTTCAATACAACGTTTTAAAAAGGAGGGCCATAGCAATGCTACTCTTTATCCAAGAGATTATTTCTGCAGAAACATTCATAGTCCCAAACTGGAAGCTGCCTAGTTGGCCATCAATGAGAAGCTAGATTAATCAATGTATGGCATAGTCATATACATGTACACTAGATTACTTAATAATAAAAGGGAATTGGCAGCCAGGAGTGGTGGCACACACCTTTAATCCCAGCACTCAGGAGACAGAGGCAGGTGGAGCTCTGTGAGTTCAAGGCCAGCCTGGTCTCCATAGCAAGTTCCAGGCTAGCTAGGGCTACAGGGAGACCCTGTCTCAGAAAAAAAAAAAGGGGGGGGGGAATTAACAATAACAGCCGGGCGCGGTGGTAACAATACCATGAATCTTGAAAAAATATCACCCACATTTAAACATTTAAGAAGCTGGAGATAAAAACCTACACAGGTAGGATTCAAATGTAGCGGCAGAACTTAGTGGGCAGGCAAAACTCACTTGGGGTGTAATTAACTGTCATTAAAAATATAAAGCATGTGGATCTGAGAAATGTTTTGTATCTTCATAGGGGTATTGAAGAAAGTGTTCACTATATCATTATGGACTTTAAAAAATGTAAATTGGATGAGCATGGTGGCATATGCCTTTAATTTCAGCATTCCAAAGACAGAGACAGGCTGATATTTGTAAAACTGAAGCTAGCCTGGTCTACAGAGCAAGCTCAGGCTAAAGAGAGACCCTGCCACAAAACAAAAATATTGTTATGTCTATCAAACACCCATGAATTACCAAATTAAATACTGAGTGGGTTCATTGTGCTGGGGATTGAATCTAGTGCCATACACATCCTAGGAAAGTGCCCTACCACTGAGCTACACCTCTAGCCCTAAATAGGCACTTTTAATTAATTTCTTAAATAATGAAAAATCCAAATTTAAGATTCAAATATCAATGGTGTTGGGTTTTATTACACTGGGCATTGTGGCATACACCTGTATTCCAGCACTCGGGAGGTAGAGACAGGAAGATCAGGAGTTTAAGTTCATCTCCAACTCATACCAAATTGAAGGCCAGCCTGAGCACCATGAGACCTTGTCTCAAAAGCAATCTTATAATGCTCTTACTTTGCTCAAAATAATGTACTTTTCTTCCACAAATATTATTTTTCTATTAGTAAATGTGTCTTTGACCCAAATGTTTTATTTTATATAAGATACATATGTAGTATAAATTGAAGCAATATGAAAGGTTGTTTTTGTTTTGTTTTGTTTTGTCTTTTCGAGACAGGGTCTCTCTGTAGCCCCTGCTGTCCTGGAGATCTGTAGACCAGGCTGGCCTTGAACTCACAAAGATCTGCCTGCCTCTGCCTCCCAAGTGCTAGGATTAAAGGCCTGTGCCACCACGCATGGCTGAAAGGTTCATTATTAACAATAGTAATTCAGTAAGATAGTACAGAGGTTTCCAAAACAGATGTGATTATACCCTAAGAGGTTTGAATGATGGATAACTAACTGAATATCAGAAATCCTATTTTAATTGAATTTTTATATGTTTCATAAATAATTTTTCAGTCAGTCTTAATCACTATTACACCTGCTTCTTCCTAGGCACCCTCCCTCACACGCCCCCTACAGGGGGTAGGGGGAGTTCACACCTTCTGTCATCCCTGCTAGAGCCCACTGTGCCAAATTCCTCTCCCCTCTCACTCCTCAGTGCCAGCTCCTCCCCTGAGCTCTACTCAGCCTATCTGGGTTCTCTTTTCTAAAGAAGGCCAGGTCTTCCTCACCTGACCACCCTCTGCTGCCGACATTACCTCAGCCGAGGTCGGGCTCTGCTACCCATTTCTACAGTTCTGTGCTGCATTTTTGTCCAGCTGAGCTTGCATGGGTCTTGTGCATGCTGATACCAAAGCTGTAGGTTCCTGTGAACAGGGTCCCAGGAGCTTGTAGAATTCATTTCCATTTGGTCTTGCATCACCCCCCTGGCTCTTACAATCTTCTGCCCCCTCTTCTTGGCATGGAACCGCACTCTGTAGACTCTTAATCTTCATGCTTTGGCCATTCAGGCCCTTTTGGGTTCCTGGTCTCCTGTTGCATGGAGGCGCTTCCTTAACGAGAGTTAAGAGGTAGTTAATGACTTCTTGGGTCCTTATTCTATAATCCTTGTCTCTTGTGTGTAGAGGCTGCATTATAGATGTGTCGCCTAGGCATGAGCCATTCACAGACCATGTTTTTGTCTGTCCAGTTGTGGGACTCTGCACTATTCTCATCTGGAGCAAAAGAAGCTTCTTTTTTGAGTGGTGTCTGGGATATTTGTCTGTAAATATAAGGACTTCTTTTGGAGTTAGTAAAATGTTACATTAGTCTAGGGATGTGTCTATCTTGTGGAATTGTCTAAGATCTATGATGTTTCCACATGTGTGCATCTGGCTACGTTAACATTACCACACATGAGTTTCCTTCCACTGAGTGGGCTTTAGGTCCAATTGGTTAGCCATTGATTCCCCCAAAATAGAAGTGCCCCTGTTGCACTGATGCTGTGCTGGCCACTGATGTGGATATTTGGTCTTGAGGCTGATGTTGGACCATCTATTGATGATTTCCCTTAACGGCTTGCATAATGCTCTCCACAGCTATGAGAGCTTAGCCTTCAGGAGTGGTGGCTTCCAGGTCAGATCCAGCTCCATTTCTCAAGATCCAGTCTCCAAAGTATATCCTGTCTTCACCAATAAGGTCTTACCTTCAGGTTCTGGGAGGCAATCAAGGGCTGTGGCAATAGCCTGTGTAAATTTGGGAGTCTCCTGGACTATGCTGGCCAGCAATTCATAGGAAGGTTTCTTGTGTCTGACACTGTTTCTTGATATACAGCCTTCATCTTTCCATCTGGACTCAGGTAGAAGTATTGTGTATTTTGTCAACAGATTGTTAAGCTAATATGATTCTCTCAGGTTTTTTATCCTAACAAGGCATTATTATCTCTTCTCTCTCCCTTTACCTGTCTAGCCCTCCCTCCATGTCTTCTTCATGCCTTCTCCATTTAAAATCTCCCCATTTCTCCCTGTGGCCCCACTTCTCTCGGGCTCCTTTTTCCCCTTTATCCCCCCTTTCCTTCTATAACCCCTCCACTCCCCTCCCATTTAGAGTCCCTGATTTTATCCATTCCTCCCTTAGTTACACCTGTCACCCACTAGCCTTCTGTCTCGGGTTCCTCCTTTCCTTTACCTTCCTGGTTCCTTTTCATTTACCTGGTTCCTGCAATTACATCATGGTACATATTTACATATATGGATTTGGTGCTAGGATCCACAAATGAGGGACAACATACATTGTTTGTTTTTCTGAGTCAGTGTTACTTCACTTAGCATAACAGCTTCTAGTTCTATCCATTTACCAGCTCTCCAGGGTTGCTTGCAAACATCTGAATCTGGATCCAGAGCAGGGAAGCCTCTGAAGTCTCTTATTCTTTAAAACTTGACCAGTCATTTGGTCAAAACCCCAAATCTCTTTGGCTCTTGGTTGAATCCGGGCACAGAAATCTGCAACACAACTTCATAACTATGATGATCTCTACTGGTTCTCAACTAAACAGGATCGAGAATCACCTAGAAAACAAACCTCTGGGAATACATGTGAGCGAGTTTCCAGACTGGGTTAACTGAAAGACTTACCTTAAATGCAGGCAGCTTCGTTATATGGACTGGAATCCCTGACTGAACAAAAAGGAGCAAGCCAAGCTGAGCACGAGCTTACATCTCTCTCTGCTTCCTATCGCAGATACAAGGCAACAGCTGTCCCACATTCCTGCCCTCCCCCATGACTTCCTAACACGATGGACTGTGCACCCTCTGTGAGCTAAAACAAACCTCTCCTTAAGTCTTTTGTGTTGCTTTGTTGCAGTAGTAGAAAAAGGAACTAATACAGTAACCACTGATTTTTCATGAAACAGAAGAGGACTTGCACTTCTTTTTTTTTTTTAATTTTATTTATTTTTGTATGTGTATGAATGTACTGTCTACATGTAGGTCTGTGCACCCATGTCGTGCAATGCTGCAGAGGTCAGAAGAGGGTCTTGGATTCCCCTGGAACTGGAGTTCTCCTGGAACTGGAGTTACAGATGGTTCTCAGCCACCATGTGGGTGCTGGGAATCGAACCCGGCTCCTCTGCAAGAGCAGTTGGTGCTCTTAACCACTAGGCCATCTCTCCAGCCCGAGGACATGCATTTCTTTGATAAAGTTTGCTTCTGTTTTTCTGTGTTAGCCACCATTGATTTGAGGGAAAGAATCCTTAAAATGTTCACAAGGCCCATTAAGTGGAAACTTAATTCTAGGTTCAGTACGGTAAGTACATGGCTATAAACCCTTTAATGGATGTTTGTGTCAGTTTTCTGTTGTTGTAGCAAAAATATCTGAGAAAATAAACTTAAAGAAGTAAAGGTTTATTTTGTCTTATGATTTCCGTATTTTTAATCCTTGGTTATTTGACCCCTGTTGCTTCTGGACTCATGGTGAAACAGAACACCTGATGGGGGGGGGGAATACAGTAAGCAAAAGCTGTTTACTTCCTTGCAGCTGAGGAGAGACAGAGAGAGAGAGAGAGAGAGAGAGAGACAGAGACAGAGACAGAGACAGAGACAGAGACAGAGACAGAGAATAAGACATAATGCCCAAGAGCATATCCCCGAGGACCCACAAGGATCCACTCCTCCTTCAACAAGGTCCAACCTCTTAAATTTCTATCACCTCCCAATAGCCTATCAAATTATAAACCCATCAGTAGATTAATCCATTGGTGAGCCCTCAGGATTCAATCACTTACCAAAAGCCCATGTGACAACTAAGCCCCTTAGCTCATGGCTTCTGGGGGCAATTTAGACCCAAACCATAGCAATGGTCTCCAGTATACTGAAGTCTTCTTAAGGTCTCCACTGACATGCCACATCCTCCTTGAGCCTCCTCCAACTTTCTCAAGCAGAATGTGTCACTCTTTCCTCTACATTCCCTTTTCACATTGGTAGTGTGGTTGGTATATCAGTTGTTCTATTCTGCATATCTTGTACTTATTCATGTAAATCCTATCTCTCTTAAAATTACAAACATTGTTGGAACAAAATCCACTCTTGAATTCACTCTCAGAATGTAGTACACTGTCTTGTTATACAGAAGAAGGAGTAATAAACATCAAATTTAGGCCATTGGTCTATTTCTAGGATAAGCCAAACTGATTTTGTTCCTCAGCTATTTCACTTTTCTCTTTCAGACTGAAGAGATGCTTAACCTGATATTACTGGACTGAACATAGGAGGACCGATTTTCCAGAATATATTTCTAACACCTCTCTACTCATAAACCTAGAAAGATTTCCTTGAGTACAGTTTGATATTTCCTTTTTCTAGTATTGTCTTAGGAACAACTCTCTCTCTCTCTCTCTCTCTCTCACACACACACACACACACATACACACACACACACACACACACACACACATACACGCACACACACTTTATCAATTTGCTATAAGTTAGGTAACCCATGTTCCCTCTCCAGGTATTTCTATATCAACACTATCAACACAGAAAGTTATCAACATTAAGTCAATATAAAGAAATATCCTAGCACCTAGCATAGGGCTGGAAAGATGGCTCAGTAGGTAAAGTTCTTGCTGTGTAAGCATGAAGACATGATTTCAGCACACACATAAAACAACAATTGTGGGGCTGGGGAGATGGCCTAGTGGTTAAGAGCGCCAACCGCTCTTGCAGAGGACCCGGGTTCAATTCCCAGCACCCACATGGTGGCTAAGAATCATCTTTGACTCCAGTTCCAGGGGAATCCAACACCCTCTTCTGACCTACGCGGCATTGCACAACACGGGTGCATAAACCTACATGCAGACAGTACATTCATACACATAAAAATAAATAAATAAACAAACAATCGCAACATCATATCTGTAACTCCCACACAGGTAATCCCTGATCAGCCAGTTGAGGAGAGACAGGGAACTCCAGGCCCAGTGAAAAACTCTATTAAAAACAAGGTGGAAAACAATAGAGGAAGACACCCACTATTGACCTCTGGCCCTCACGTGTACAGAACACTCCTTGCACATACACATACAGTCACACAAATAGACCACACCCAGCCACAGAGAGAGAGGGGAAAAGGGAGAAGGAGAGGGGTGAGGGAGAAAAAGAAGACGGAGGAGGAGGAGGAGGAGGAGGAGGAGGAAGAGGAGGAGGAAGAGACATCCTAGTACATTTCTTAGGGCAACACCTATCAAATAATCATAGATCAACATTTACTATGCCTACTGAGAACCTACTAAAATATTTCCTTCATTGTGCAATTCATCTGAGAGGGAGGAAATCTACTCAAAAGTCATAATCTCATTGGCTCTCAGTAATCCTTGCCAAGAGCCCCAGGTAAGGTTAAACTGGTATTTCACCTACGGCAGGCCTTGGCCAATGCAAAGTCTATACAGACATGTTAGAGCTTGTTGTTGTTTAAAAAATCATATTAAATCTGCTTAGATGCCAAAACTAAAATCTAAAAGTCAGAATCCAACTCTTAAGTCCTCAGTCTCTGTTTTCTATGGCATAGCAAAGTAATTTTTTCTCCAAGTAAAATAATCATCTCTTTTCTAAATCAGTGGTTCTTAAAATATGAGGTTCCTCACCAGAAGCACCATTATTACCTAGGAGCTTATTAGAAATGCAAATTCTCCAGCACACCCTCCACTTGCTGAAGCTCCAGGTGTAGGGCCCAGCAATCGTGTTCAAACAAGCCCTCCCAGGAATTCTGATGCATGTAACATCTGACAACCACAACATAATGTGGTCTTCGAGCAAGGGCATTAGATTGCCCTGGGAGTTTATTAGAAATGCAGAACCAGAAACTCCATTGTAACTGTATCCAGATGGTTTGTATCTGAATTTAAGTTTGAAAAGTACACTCAAGGATGAAATTAAGAAAGTTAATTTGAATAATTAAGTTAATACAACACTGTGAAATCTACTGTGCACTCTCTTGTACTTTCTGTTTTATTATTCTTTTGGTCTGTGCGTACATAGTTGAATGTGTATTTGTGCAGGAATGTGTGCATATGGAGACCAGAGGTCAATGTCAGGCGTCTTCCTCAGTAGCTCTCCATCTTAGTTTTTTAATCAACATACACACACACACACACACACACACACACACACACACACTACCCGAAAGGAAGGTACAAGAGAGTGTTTAGTAGATTTCACAGTGTCATATTAATTATTTGGATCAACTTTCTCAATTCATCCTTGAGTGTATCTAAATATCTAAAAGAGGATTATAGACTCAAATAGCTATATATGCATACACATAAATAGATATACACAAATAATTCATAAATCAAAAGAATAAACTACAGGCATGGTGGCTCATGCCTTTAATCCCAGCACTTGGGAGGTAGAGGCAGGTGGATCTCTGTGAGATTGAGGCCAGCCTAGTGTGTACATAGCAAGTTCCAGGCTAGCTGGGGCTACAGGAAGACTAAAAAAAAAGCCTATCAAAGCCATTCAAATTTAGATTACTAGTGACCATATTCTGGTAGAGTACCTGGATACTTGGATGCATGCTTTGTACCTGAGTTCTTACTTCCCCTCCACATGGGACTGGAGACAAAGTGCTTGGTAGATTTCAGTAGAGACGCTATCTTATAAACAAAAAAAGTGGATGGCGTGGAATGACATGAGTTTATCCTCTGGCTTCCATGTGTACACACATTCACATGCACACACATGCAATTCAAGAATTTGGTTTCATTGTTGAGAAAATATCTTTATACCTCGAACAGATGACACAAGTAATTCTGCCTCTCTAAAAGTTGTCACTTCATCTATTTTAAAAGAAAGTCTTGGATGTCGTTTTTGTTTTTAACTTTTTTATTGATTATGAAACTTTTTCCCATACAGCATTTTCTCAATCAAAATTTAGAGTCAAGTCCCTTTCCATTCCCACATGAGTCCCAGGCCCCCCCACCCCACCCGGAATCCCTGCACTCTTTTCCATACATGTCTGGCCATCTTTTTTTCTGAGTCTTCCAGAGGTTTTTTTTCCAGTCTTTTTTGTGTTCCTCCATTTTTTTTTTTGTTTCTATTGTTATAATATATATATATAATATATAATACTATAATATAGTAATAATACAACACAACAGCACACACATCACCTGAAATTGGAGCATTTTCTTTTTCTTTTTTTTTTTGGTTGCTAAAAGATGTCATGTTTTTCCCCTTAAAAGTGTTTGAAGGCTCCTCCTTCCCCTTGGGCAACCCAAACAACCATCACTATTGCCTTGTGCTCCACACACGTGGGGTCTTTTCCCTCCCATGGGTCCCCCAAATGAGATCCAAGTAAGCACCATCCTGTCTTGATCTCCTGCGATCGTGTGCCTCCATGATACAACTCAAGTAGTCCAACAATTGCAGTACTAATACTCTGACAAGGCTGAGAATTACAGTATCTGCCTGCTCTACTATTCCACAAGCTGGATATCTCAGTATTTAGTCCCATCACTCTGGCAATTGAAGGTTGGAGGATTCTTGGATTCTTCTTGGAGAGGACCATGAGTTTCTTCAGTCCATATTGGGAAGGTAAAAAGCTGTGTCTCATTCCTTAAGACTGCAAAAGCCACGGCATCCTCAGAGTACTGCATTGGGCCCATTAAGAAAAATTGACGACAGAAGGCCAACAAACAGTGCTCTCCTTCCCTGTCTCCTCCCTCTCCCTCCCTCCTCCTCTCCGCGCACGCTCCTCCTCCCCCAATCCTCAAACCTCTCCCCAGTCCCTCTCCCGCTCTCGTCTCTCTTTTTTCTTTTTGTCTTTTTACTAAGATCTCAAGTTTTATATCTGAAGTACAATTTCTCAGGCCTTACTGATTATTCATTTCTGGTTTTACTTTCCTTTTGGATGCTTAAGGCCACACAGTTAGCCCAGATTAACCAAGGTTGTTTGTTTTCTTAAGGTCAGTTGAGGATCTGGTCCTCAGGGGTCACTCGAGGGTTTTTTTTTGGGGGGGGGATAAATATTGGATTCTTTAGAGGTAAAGCAGAATATAGGCAATAAAAGAGGAGAAATGGAAGGATTTTTCCCTTATGTATATAGACGCTAGGATATGAGTCATATAGAATTCTCTCCCCACTCACAATAATGTACAGTAAGCTAAGGGTGAGAAGATGGCCTTATGGATAATTCTCAAAGGCAAACATTCAATGAAGGTGTCGCTTACCTGTCAAAAAGAAAATTGGTGTCATTCAAATTTAGCCTTTCCCCCCTTTTATTGATGACTCTTAAAGAACTGATCCTGAAACTGAAGGAGGTTCTTCTTTTCTGAAAGGTTTGTTTCTTCTAGTTCTTGTTGGGTTTTCTAATGGCTAGTAAGTACCTAGTGCTTTTAAGTCAGCAACCACCAGGGATACATCAAGCTCCAGGGAGACATCTGTCTCTTCCTCTCCACTGCAGGGATTATAAATGTTGGGCCACCAAACTCAACTTTTTTTTTTACTGTTGGTTCTGGGGACCAAACTCAGGTACTGCTTCTTGGTAAGCAAACCTTTACTATCTGAACCATCTTTGCAATCCTCTAAGTTCTTTACTAGGACTCAAATACCAATGTTTTCCTTGAGATATTTTCAGACAATCAAATGGTTCCAAAGAACACTGCGTCATTCTTCATTCAGACTTGGAAGGCTCTCTCATCAATAGGATGTTTTAGAGTCTCAGGTGGACTGGGACCTGCAGTCCAGCATCTCTCAGCTGGAAGTACAAGACAGCACTTTTTCTCTGTTCAGACACCATCATGAACTGAGAATCCTACAGAAGGGACATTACCCAATGGCCAGGGTCATCTTTGTTGGTCAGTCCAACAAAGATCAAAGCAGCTCTCCTTCCAAGAAGTACCCTCAATTCCGCAGCCTGACCGTACAGAACATCAGCAGCATTCTGTGCCAAGGCCCAGGGAAAAGAGGCCAGGTGTAGGCGGGGTTTGGGGGTGGCTGCTCACTTCCTGCCAAGAGGACATGAAAACAACTCAAGAATGCTCAAACACCTGCAACAGCCTGTTTGCCCTCAAACTTCTTTCATCCACATTTGGCATCTCCAGTCAAAAAATAATAATTATCACTCACATGTTTTGGTGAAATATTTTCAAGTGCAAACTCAAGAGTGTTGGAATTACCTTAAATGAAACCAATAGAGTAATCAGAAACCTATTTTCATTTATTTCGTATGCAAAGAATCGGTTCAAAATTACTTCTTGGGATTCCTTGCTTTTTGTACAGGTTTGACCTTCGTTGAAGAGAATTGTGATGATAAAATTTTTAATTATATATAAATTTCTATCACTTTAGTACAATTATTTCCATGTGTATGTTAAGCTGCCATCTCAATTATATGAGAAAATATATAAAGACACACATGTAATAATAGGTTAATTTTTGAACTAGCTGTGAAAGGTTTTCCTATTTTACAAAGTACTAATGTCAAATAAAGCTTTAAAGAATGTATAAAGATCATGTCTATATTATGCTGAAATTGCTATTCATTGCCCTATGCCTAAATTTTGAAGAGATGATAAACACTGGTTATTAATGGATACACTTGATATATATCATCTGCTCAATGGTTTAACATTTCTTGGTCATATAAATAAGTAGATTATTGAAGAGATGAATATATACTTTTTAAATGCTTTTGTTAAGAAAAGCTCTAGATTATTCTCCTAGAAACAGGAAATGCTTCATAGAACAGTTGAATTTGGAAACACTGTGTTTGAGATGTGTATAGTTGAAGATCTCTAACAGAGAGCAACCAATTTGGATCTGAAGCTCAGGTCAGAACTGGTATGTTTGCAGCCAAGGGTGGCTATGAATCTGCCTCAACAGAAAAATGTAAACTTACTTGAAACATGAGATTTCCTGTGTGTATGTTTTTTGTTTGTTTTTTGGTAACTAAATTGTGTGGTTCTCAAGCATGAACTTTTTGTAAGTGTCACAATGTCAAAGGGCTGGATACTGTAGACTGATACTTTCTGTGGTCACAAGAGGAACCTGTGGAGACTGGCTACACCCGGAGTGCTGGTAAAAGGTAAAGATCCCCGCTCTGCTTCCATGTCAGAAAGCCCTTTACAGCCACCACCCCCCCCCCCCGGCAAGCCCCTCCGCGTGCTGTCAAGCCCTCCTACTCCCATCTCTTCTGGGCACTTTTGCCTCATTCCTTATTCTACCCTCCCCCTCGCCCTCACCCATAGAGCTACACAGATGCTCAAATCATAAGACTGTCTTCTCTCAGTCCTCGGCTATGACTTCACTTCTCTCTTTTCTTTGGAATCTCTTGGAATCTATCCTCCACTTCCTCATTTATCCCCAATTTAATCCTTGAAATTTGACTGCAAAACCTTTAAGTATATATAGAATAAATCGCTCTTTTTCTCAAAGACACTAACTAAATCTTAACAATCAGATCTGCAAGCCTTTTCTAGTCCTCAGTCCCATCAGCCTCTCTTTCAATTTCACACTGGGTCCTTATCTTATTCTTAGGAACTTTCTTTGCACTTTCTTGCGTTCTTTTTTTCTCTGTTTGGTTTTGGGGAGGTAGGTGGTGGTGGTGGTGGTGGTGGTGGTGGTTTTTCTTTTTTTGAGACAGGGTCTCCCTATAACCCCAGTTGGCCTGGAACTGGCTATGTAGATCAGGCTGGCCTTGAACTCACAGAGATCTACCTGCCTCTGCCTCCTGAGTGCTGGAATTAATGGCATGGGCCAACACACCAGGCAAATGAGACTTTTTTGTGTGTGTGTGTGTGTGTGTGTATGTGTGTCTTTTTGAGACAGGGTCTCCCTATAGTCCCAACTGGCCTGGAACTCACTATGTCGACTAGACTGGTCTTGGATTCATAGAAATCCACCTGCTTTTGCTTCTGGATTGCTCGTGTTACTATACATAGCTTATTTCTTGCCTTCTCCCTGTCTCTATTTCTCCTTCTTTCACTGTCTCCCTTGAAGACTCCACTTTCTTTTCTTGTCATAAGACTTAAGACACCATGCACAAATCTGCTGGTGGGCCTCTCCCCCCCCACCCCACACCCCTGGTTTTGTTCTTTTGAAGATTCTTTGAAAGCAAAGGGTCCACAAACGTGTCAGTTCTGATCTGAGCTCCAGGTCCACATTTCTACTTATCTGTGAGACATCTCCAGCTACATGCATTGCAAGTCCACTATTTCTAAACTCAGTCTTCGTGCCAAGCTCTTCCACTTTTCTGAACACTAGTAGAAAATCTGCAAGTTATCCTCAGTTATCTCCCCCTTCCCAAATCCCACAATTTTTTATTATGTCCTGTGTGTTCTTACACATTCCCACTACCATCCTTGTTCCAAAAAGCCAAGTGATGGTACTATATAGCTGGTCTCTTCCTCTCCTGACTCCCAATAAACCCTGCACATTGTTTCCAAACTGACTCCTGAAAATGCTGGTTTTTTGTAGTTTATCCCTGCTGAAACTGGCTGTGCTGCTCACATGTTTTTAGGGCTTCAGGACCTTCTCCTCATGCCTGTCACATATCTTCAGGTTAGCCTGAGCACATTCTCATGACAAGGAAGGGATTAAACACACACACACACAAACACACACACACACACACACACACACACACAGTCACACAAGTAGGCAAAGGGAATCCATGTGCTTTTCAAGCCTCTACTTGCATCATGCTTGGTAATATTCAAAAGGCCAAAGCAAATCACACAGGTGAGCCCAGAGTCAGAACAGAGAGGCTACACAAATACAATACAAAGGCCATAGTAACAAGGAGAGTCCATTAATGTAATCGTTCTACATAATGTTCTATAAGGAGTTTGAATTTTTATACTTTTTCACATGTTGTTATTTTTTGCTATTGTTGATGGCAAAAAAAAAAAAAACAAGCTTCCTATATCCAGGCTGGCCTCGAACTTGCTATGTAGTCAAGACTGATCTTGAATTCTTTATCCTCTTGCCTCCACCTCCTTAGTACTGAGATTATAATCAAGAATCACCATGCCTAGTCATGTGCTGTCAGTTTTACTGATTATAAGCACCAGAGTCCAGAAACTATATTTTCTTCTTAGTATATCCCCTACAGACATTAGCCAAATGATACACACAGCATAGATGCTGAATTAATTTTGACAACAAAGAACTAAATCCCTTTTACTTAATTCATATAGATGATTATAACAATTATATTATATATACCTATATTATATATATATATATATATATATCAGCTCTGGATTTTCTAAAGCCCTTTTTCAACTCTACTGATATTTTCCACTTATACCATCCTTGAAGGATATATTTTGACAAATTTAATATATGTTGTGGAAAATAATAATTCTTGTTCACTGCCTAAGCCTGTCACCTTTAAGCTTTGCCAGGTTAATTCTAATGCTCAAAAGAATAGTGAACACATGTGGACTTTTCCCTGGCCCTTCATAATTTTGCAAATTCAATTTGACCCTTGTTCTTCCTGAAAAAAAGGATTTCAAATTTTTTTAATCTTATTCTCTGTGTCCTCTCTCTGCATCTCACAATTTAAAGAGAAGCAATCAGAACAACCTTGAGGATTTCAGGGGAAGTGTTGTGGTTTGGTTTAAAGCTTCCCAAATGTCACCACAGACCCAGGCACTAAGTGGGTAAAGTCAAATCAAAACAGTTTATAACCATGCACTGCAAACCACACCCCCTACATCTCCATTTTGTGCCCTCCTTTCTCCTCAGGCCTTTATTCCTCTTGCCACAGTTCAACCCAGACTTCTGATCTAGAAACGCTGCCCAGGCAGTAGTTTTTCTTGGAGTACCAAGTAACAAATACCTTAAAAGTTGCCTTTGGCTCTGGTTTTTGTTTTTTTTTTCACACTCCATACTCCAGAGCAGCAGCAATTCCTGTCAATTTCATATCAAAATCCATCCAGAATATGACCACATCTCTTCACTACCACTGTTACCATCCTGGTCTACACTCCCATTTGGGACATGGATTATGAGAACAGCCTCATAACACACTTCCTTCCCATCTTATTTTCTGTACAGTCTCTGAGATATAAGCCTGATTGTATCCTACATCTTCTCAGATTCTCCAGTGGATTCCTCTTAATCGGATTGGAAGCCAAATTCTTACAGTAGTAGACAAGGACCAACATGATTGGTCACCCCCAACCCCAGCCCATCACTTAGGAGCACCATTTGGCTCCCTTTGATGCAGCCAAGATGGCTTCTTGTGGCCCTTTAATAGGCCAGTTGCACGGTCCCCTGGGGTTCTTTGCCTTTGATGCTCTATAGCCTGGAATATAGTCGTGACCTAAACAGGACTCACCAGTTCAATGTTTAAATGCCATCCTATCAGAAGTCCTTCCTCCTCTAACTACTCATTAAGAATTAACACTCTTCAGCTCAGCACTCTCTATTTCCTTCTTCTCTGACATCTTGTATATTTATGTACTTACCACTTTTCTCCCCCACTAAAATTCAAATGAATGACAGCAGAAATTATCCATCTTGTTCACTGTTTTATTCTGAGAGACCAGCATAGACTCAGTACACAATATCTCATTAACAAATATTTGACTCAGCTATCCCCTAGTCACATTGCTTGTAAATATTAGGCACATGCTTACTTAATGAAATTTGTGGGGTTTTCTCATTTCTTTTCTCTCTAATCCATTCCTCAAAGCTATTCAGGATTTATATTTGCCTATGATATTAAGAATCTTGAGGAAATTGAATTCTGTAGTATTTTGAAGAGACCAGTTTTAAAATATTTGATGTAAAGGAAAAAAAAAAAAAAAAAGAAATGTTTCCAGCCCAATTCCTGAATTAATATATTTAGTAATAAAATTAACTTGCCTATCCTCACTAGAACCACTTATTTACTTCTAAGTATTTATTAGTAAAACCATGCACTTCTTTAACTGCAAATACTCAGTAATCTGATCGTTAACACCAAACAAGGGCCAACTTTTAAATATATATACATTAGGTTTGAAAAATGCACAGAAAAAAAACTCTCAAGCCCAGGAATCAATCTTTGGTACAAAATTTATTTAATTTGCTGGTGCACCAGAACCCAACTGAAAAAGTTAGTGTACCAGGGAGGCCAATTGTTGGCTCACTAGGGACTCCACACAGAGAAGGGTGGGACACCATGGGACACCTACTGTTTGCTACAGAGAGCTTTTAAAGACAAAAACCACAAACTAGAGGAATTTGGTAACATTATAGAAACACAATTGCAAGCACTGGTGACCTTTAAACTGATTGGTTGTGTGTAGCAGCCCCTCGGGAGAGTGGATCCACTCTTTCAGGGCTGGGAAAGTTCATCCTGTCCTCAGGTAGCTCTGGGAACTAAGAACTCAGGAGCAGAGTAGCAGGAAATGTACTCTTTTCTTAATGGTCGGACAGGAGAGGTTGTCATGGGAGCAACTGAACTCAAGACAGGAGGGAGTGACTGTGGGAACCAAACTTACTTCGGAGGCTTGCTTTAACTAACTCAATTTTCCAGTTAACTCCTTGCTTCTGATTAACTGTTTCTGACCTGTTCCCATATATAAAATATTATGTTCCTTCTATCCACTCTAAATCATCAAACTATGAGGATCTAGTGGAATTCTTGACACATTATCCAGACTCTACTAAGCTATGTGTACTAGTTTGCTTTTTGTTGTTGGGATAAAACATTTTGACCAATGGCAACTTGGAAAGGAAAGAGGTTATTTGGCTTACACTTCCAGGTCACAGTTGGTCACTGAAGGAAGTCAGGCCAAGAACTCAAGGCAGGAACCAGGAATCAGGAACCATGGAGAAACACTGCTTCTGTTACACAGCCCAGGCCCACCTGCTTAGGGATGGTGCTGCCCACAGTGGTTTGGGCTCTTCATCAATCATCAATCAAGACTGTCCCTCAAAAATATGACCATGGGCCAATTTGGTCAAGAAAATTCTTCAATTAAGGTTTCCTCTTCCCAGATGACTCTAGGTTATATGGAGTCAATCATAAAAACTAACCAGTATAATACATTCTACCAAAATATACCCCAAAGCAGCCAAGTCTAGTGTCACTCATTAGAAGAGCAACCTGGAATCATCATTCCACAAAGAAAAGGACAAAGTCCTCTTTCAAATGCTGCCATGGGGCCATTGGCTGGGCGAGTACCTTCAAGTGCATTTCTGCTTCTTCCATCCAGCTCTTCTTATTACAATTTGTTTTTATGCACATGTCAACAGTCTTCAAACAGTATGCTATTGCACCCTAAACAGTTGGGCACATACCATGGCCCACAAGTTTCTACAAAGCAGAAAAAAAAAAAAACAGTTGGGCACGACACCTCATTTATTTACAAAATAAAATGAGTATATGTACTGTTATAAGAGAGTCTATCAAGATTTACCTTGTAATGAGTAAAAAAGGTAGTATGATGGCAGACTAACAACGATGAACTATTGCATGTTTTCTGAAACATGTAAACACTTTGTTCCATGAGTACATTGGATTCAAAGGGAATAAATTTGGCTATCCTCAAACCTAGACTTGACCCTGAAAGTTGGGCTTATTCTATGCCCACACTAGAATTTGTGAATACTTGTGAGATGTTTAATAATAATGGAGACAAGGGAATGACTTTTCTGGGAGTGACTTTTGTTACAAATGAGAATTTTACCTAGCATTGTAATCAAATTAATCTTATATTTTGTGATCTTTTATTTTTTTCAAAGCCAATTTTTATTGAAGCTTTGTGCATTTCATACAAAATTATTTTGTGATCTTTTAACACTATTCAATCTGTCTTACTGTTGTATAATCATCTTATTTAAATCTAGCTAGCCTTTAGAAAAACAATGTAAAGAGTCTTTTTTTACCTTTTTTAAATTTTTATTTATTTATTTCTGTATGTGTATGAATGTTCTGTCTGCATGCAGGTTTGTGCACCCGTGTCGTGCAATGCCGCGGAGGTCAGAAGAGGGTCTCGGATTCCCCTGGAACTGGAGTTCTCCTGGAATTAGAGTTACAAATGGTTCTCAGCTGCCATGTGGGTGCTGGGGATCGAACCTACATCCTCTGCAAGAGCAGTTGGCACTCTTAACCGCTAGGCTATCTCTCCAGCCCCAACAATGTGAAGAGTCTTACTAAGCATTGGGCTCCTCTTGGAACCAATTTTTATAAGCTAAGATAAACAAATGGCTTTGATCTTAGGTTCTGTTCCCTACTTTTCCCTCTTGACCCTTCCCTGCTCCCCCACCCCCAATAAATGTGTTTGTGTATGTTGGGAAAATATCGTAGCTAATTATCCCCAGTTTCTGTTTTGAAAAACAGATGGGATTAGATTGATAATACCTGTTTATGGTTCTATATGCTATTCTGGGTCAGTAAGAGAAAATCTTTACGTCATTACTGGATGTTCTGATTAAATGACAAGAATATGTCCTTGATTAGAAGAAGAATTCTGAGAGAAATTGGAAAGAGCAAGTTCTGAGAAAAGATCAGGCTCACTCTTAGATTTAAATGACTCTGAGAGTCATTTAAAGACAGGTTGTCTTGGTTCAGGCACTGCCATATTGCGGCATCTCAACTATGGAGATAATGTCACTTTGATTCCTTTAGGGCCTTTCCCTGTTATTTTAATATTTATAGCTCTGAAAATTGTGCAGCAAACACAGAAGATTGACAGCCTCTGCTACCACAGGAAGCTCTAGACTCTCATGGAGGACTTGCAGATCAGACACAAATTTATTCTGACCTTCATTATCTAAGAATATTCCTTCACAGAGAGGATGGAATACCTGGAAAGCTTAACAGAAGACTAGACTCTTATCCCAGAGGCAATTTTCAGAAATAAATAAAGAAAATTAGACCAACCCTAAATCTGATGTCTCTGTTAAAGGACATTACATAATCTTAGAAATTCTTTTTAGAAATTCTTTTTAAGTTGTGCTTTGAATCCCTTAGTCCCCATATAGGAAAACTATGGGAATCACCGTGCCTGGGATTTCTACAAGTGCCCCTGTGCCTTCTAACTCTTTTACAAGTATGGTAGCATTTTTTTTTTTTTTCCCCTCTTAAGGGTTCTGTATGAACCAAAGAACAGTGCCAGGCTCTCTTTTGGAGATGTTTTGCTTCATAAAATTTAAGAAATATACGTGAGTTTTCTGTCACTTTCAATCAGATTCATTCAAAATAACAGCACTTGCCAGGCCTGGACATTGTGGGGAAGGAAGAAAGAGAGTGGGAGGAGAATACTGTCGTGATTGTTCCCCGCAACTGGTATTTCTCAGTAACAACTGTTCATGTGAAACAAAAGAGCACTTCAGAAAAGCAAGGGCAGACAGAGAAAACCCAACAGAAAGAGATCATTATAATCATATTTTAGAAAGCAAACAGCTTGAATTTGCTTGAGCCCAGTTAGTTTTCCTAGTTGTTCCATTTACAACATAGTAATTAATATAATGTGATGTAACTAAAATGACAAGCATAGATAATATTATAGGGCATGTATTATCTGCAGGCATATGCAGGTTTCTTATCTTCTGCTATCTTCCACATACCCCGGCATAAAGGTAAAAGATGCTCTAACACTGGGAGGCAGTATAGCATGGTGGTTAACAGTGTCACCTTAGCATGACAGCAGGATGAAGCCCCAGCTGTCCCTCTTGCTAGTATGTGATCTCTCAGGCAAGACTTGATTTCCTCAACCACTAAATGGAGATTGAAACTTGTCTCCTTAATGGTTATTGAAAGAAAGAATAAAGAAAGATAATACCTATGAAGTTTGAACACAGTACCGGTGTTCAACAGAGAGCACTTACTAAATGTTTGCACTTACAGTCAATTAGTGTATGAACAAACACTTTGCCTTTCCTGAGACCTCCCAATTTCTAAGAAAAAGGAGAAAGAAATGTGGAAGCTTATGGCAGGCTTGCCAGGACATTGCTTAAGGGAGAACAGGATGACTAACGTGCTAGGCTCAGCTTTTCTGTTGGATAGAAGGCCTGCTACCCAACACTTCCTGGAGCCGAATTCCTCTTCTCCTTCCAGCACATTGCAGCCACCCGCCTGTGCACATGGGAGGGGAGTATTACATGCAAGTCCTCAGGTTGTAGCCCTCAGGAAGCAAGTATTACAAAACTTTTATTGTGCCCTGGGGCAAAAGTCCACATTGATAATGAGAGAAAGCCATGGCTTCTGGGAAAGAAAAAAAAAACTGTTTTGTTTAGATCTTAGCCATTTCCCTGAGGCATTTACTTAACTGACTAGAAATCTTCTAAATAGCATCAAGAATGACCAAATTCCACATAGCTTGAAATAAGAAAACATTTAGGTCCATGTGAATGATAATATCAAGGAGGAATTTTACAATTATAGGTTTTTTGAGACAAAGGAACCCCAAGGCCCTCTGTGCACTAAACTGTTTTTATGACTGCCTTGGCCTTGGAAGTGGGCGGCACCTTCTCTCGCAGTGACTTCTGGACTACCTGAATGTCTCTTACCAGGCATAAGAAATCTGATCACATGCCACTACATTTAATGCCACACTGCTAAACCATTTTTTAAATGCTCTCTTAAAGAACCCAGAATGCATAAACATGAAAGTGTCTGCCTCTGTCCATGGCTGAAGAAGTGCTAAGGGACAGTGAGCTCAGCTGGCCTAGAGCCAAGGGAAGCACTTCATCCCAACGGAAATTATAGTGCTGTCATTGTGTTGTAATAAGCTTCTATAAAATGGAGCATTGTGTTTCTGCCGAGTCTTAAACAAAAAATAAATCAGGATCTGGCTTCCTTAGAGACAAGAGGAAATGTACTTTGTTTTTGTGGAAGAGGATATTTCCTCCATCCCACAAAGTATACGTTTTGTTCATCTATTTTTTTTTTAATTCTACCTTTCAAAAGAAGCTATCTTGCCCCAAATTTGAATGTGCTTATTCTGTATGGGTCTTGTTGTCTTTTGCTCTGTATGTTTCAAAAGAGTACTTGCTGTGTATAAGCTTCTTGTCATACAAGAAACTTGGGTGGAGAGAAGCTAACATTTGAAATAAGATAACAGGTGATACTGTTTCCCAGGAGCCATCTCCAACAGCAGGTGAAAGTAAAAACCTCACCCAAACTTAGTGAGCAGATCCACAAGGAGTTCCCACACTGTTAAAACTGACTGCTGGGTGAAAATAAGCTCAGGTATATAAGATGGCATGCTGGAAGGCAAACCTGGTGCTGAAGTTTCAGGAACGCTGTCATAATGAAAGGTTGGTTGCTAGTTGCGAAAGAACAAAGGTTACTATAGTTCACCTAGCTTTTGTTTTTATTCCTTATAGCTATATAATGAGATGCATTATGTGACAGACTGCCTAAAGCTATTTTTACCCTAATAAAATGTGCTTATAACTCCTATTAGCTAATCCAATCCTCTTTTCCCCTATAACAATACTCCAAACACCTCTTTCAGTTTTGAAAACATAAAAATATAATTTTTATCAATCAACCTGAGTTCCAGATTGATTTTGAGAGTCTAAGTCTTTAACTTCTATTACCTTTTAGTTTCTTTTTGTCTTCGGTCTAAAAGTTGTTATGACCACTAGAGCAGAAGGTGAGAGATGGCTAATGGCATAGCCATATATAAACACAGTTATTTGTGCCTTTGAGGAAATAAGTTATAGCTACCATTTATCACGTGTTACAGTAGGTACTTTGCTAATGACTTTAAAGCATGATCTCTTTTCATCTGAGCGACACTTTAAAGTAGAATCTATTATCTTCACCTTATAATGGGGAAAATTAGAACTTAGTGAACTAAAAGATTTTTCCAGTCATAGATATAATAAATCAGAGAGCCAAGAGTTAAATGGGGCTAATTTAACATCTGTTACATAATGCTACCTCCCCAATTCCAAGTTTGTTTGCCCTGGGCAAATATTATGCTTATGTATCAAATGCTAGGGAAAAAGAGGGAGGTGGAAGCTGCTAAATGGGGGCAAAGAAAAACGCAAACTTCAGCAGCTCTTAATTTACTCACAAAAGTTATCGAAAGACAACCATACTCTGAGATCCTTGCTGAGTTTCAGTGCAGTTCCTGCTTTCAGGAAGCTAGCTAGCTAACCGAAAGACACCTAAGAACTGTTTCCCTTCATACACACAACATTTTGGGTATACCTGGACTGCAGCAGTAGAAGGGTTTTTTCCAACTGCTTGACAGTTGAAAAGATGTCTCTTGCCTATTTATCATTGCCATCACAACTATTTTATTCTGTTCATTAAGAACATTTGGCCGGCGTGGTGGCGCACGCCTTTAATCCTAGCACTCGGGAGGCAGAGGCAGGCGGATCTTTGTGAGTTCAAGGCCAGCCTGGTCTACAGAGTGAGTTCCAGGACAGCTGGGACTACAGGGAAACCCTGTCTCAAAAGGACAAAAAAAAAAAAAAAAAAAGAACATTTGGCATCGGGGCTGGAGAGATGGTTCTGTAGTTAATAGAGCTGGCTGCTCTTACCAGCACCCACATAGTAGCAAACAACTATCAGTAATTCCAATTCCAAGGTATCCAATGTCCTCTTCTGGCCTCAGAGGGCATTGCATGCCTAGGTGCACTTACATACATGCATGCAAAACACACATACAGAAAATAAAAATAAATAAATCAAAAAAATTTAAGAACATTTTGCACATATTGGCCAAGGTACTACATATTAATTTATGAAGACTATCAATTCATTGTTCTGAAAATGTGTTTGTACATTTTCAAATATCAGCAGAATTGAAAATTAATACTTTTTTTTTTAAGAAAACTAGAGCCCACACCTGACACTGATATCAGACTTAGGAACTTGAGGCGAGACTGGATACAGGGCACAGGGGAGAGCCTAATACCACTTTTCTACTAAATAGATATAGTATTAAACTGACTCCTAATGACTTAATGTTAGACCCTTAGGTTAATGGATCTCTCAGCTCTCACCAGAGAAGTTTCCTTATGCAGCAGATGGTGATTAACACAAAAACTCACATCTAGCCAACATGTAGAGAACAAGAAGCTACAGAATGCTTGTCTCTGTATAGGACATCTATATCAAATCTGCTTCCCGAGACTCAGAGATTGCTGTGGAAGAGGGGGCAGAAAGATTGTAAGAGCCAGAAGTGGTAAATGACAAGGGAATAAAGATTTCCAGATAGATGATCAGTACTTACTTGCATGAACTCACAGCAACTGTAACAGCATGCAAAAGTCCCTGCAAGCTCAGACAAGACAAAATCCCAGCATAGCCATGGGGAAGTAAGTAAGAAATCTTAACCCAACCTAAGGAATTTTGGCAAGTGATGGCTGCTGGGACAGAGAGAGATAGTCTATTTTAAGAATGGGACTCTTGAGCTGGGTGTGGTGGCGCATGCCTTTAATCCTAGCCCTTGGGAGGCAGAGGCAAGCAGATCTTTGTGAGTTCAAGGCCAGCCTGGTCTACAGAGTGAGCTCCAGGACAGCTGGGGCTACAGAGAGACCCTGTCTCAAAAAGACCAAAAAAAAAGAATGGGACTCTTGGTAGGTTGACCAGACTCCAGTGGATGGACCCACACTGGAAGACATCAAGGGACACAAATTTGACTCTATAAGCCTTATAATACATGACAGAGGGCATTTAACTGGCCAGGGCAGTAAGAGGAGCTGCAGATGGGGAATTAAAAACCATCAAATTATATTGTATGAAAATCTCAAAAGTTCGATTACTTTTTTTTATTTATTTTTCTCTGTGTGTATGAATGTACTGTCTGCATGCAGGTCTGGGCACTCATGTCCTGCAATGCTGTGGAGGTCACAAGAGGTGTCGGATTCCCCTGGAACTGGAGTTTTGCTGGAATTGGAGTTTCAGACAGTTCTCAGCCGCCATGTGGGAGCTGGGGATCAAACCCAGGTCCTCTGCAAGAGCAGTCGGCACTCTTAACCACTAGGCCATCTCTCCAGCCTCCTGATTACATTTTTTTAAAGGAAAACCAGATGGGTATGGTGACACATGCCTTTGATCCCAGCACTGGGGAGGCAGAGGCAAGTAGATCTCTGGGAGTTCAAAGCCAGTCTGGTCTACATAGTGAGTTCCAGGACAGCTGGGGCTATAGGGAGACCCTGTCTCAAAAAGACCAAATAAAAAGGAGAACCAGGGAGGGATACAGACTAGACTTTCACAGTTTCTTTGCTTTATTGATCAAGCTCTTGGGGTAAACATTGTTAATCCAGCCCTTATGTATTATATAACAAATTGGAAACAATTTAATAACTACTATTTGAGGATTAATTAAATTCCCACTTACTTCCATACAGTGGGTTGCTATGCAGTTTAAACAGAGCTTAATGCTTATTAAAGTTAAAATTCTATAGAAACCTATAATACATATATACAAAAATGTACACATAAATGTACATAGATAAAGGCATAGAGAGATATTTGGAAGGATGTTGATCAAAATCTTGACACTGGTGAGGAAATCAGGGTGCCTTTTGTTTTTAATGTTTTTCTGGATTGTTTAGATTTTTTGCATCAATCTATTATTTTTGCCATCAGAAAAAAAGATGACAATCTTATTTGGGGGAGGAGAGGAAAATATCTTTTAGATATACATATTATAAAATATTTTCCAGAAACAACATTTCAAAATGTATTTCCATTGAAGTAGTAATTACTCACCTTGAATAAAATGCTTTCTTCATCAGGTAATAAATTTGAACTTGGTTGATTCTTCTCCATTATGAAAATCACAGCACATCAAAATTTACAGATATGAGGTTATACTTGGCTCTATTGTTCTTCAGTATAGTTTTTGCAAAACAAAAAGCCATACCTGCCAGCTAGCAAATAATACATTTCTAGCAAAGAAAATATAGATTTGTGCTTTTTATTTATGTCCACTCTAGAAGCAACAATAAATAAAATATCGCTAACTTCGAAGGCCTTTCTACAGTGGTTCGGCTGACTTGTAACCAGGCTTCATGCCCATGCGCCCTTATTTCTGGAAGAAATATGCTGTAATTTGTCCTCTTTTTTTCATTACCAGTGATGCTATGTTTACAAACAAGAGTATCCAACAGGCATTCACAATTTGGCATGAATTTTATGTACTCCTCAAAAACTAATTCGGCTGAGGAACTAGGTATCACAAACTCAATCAATAATATAAAGAAATAACAGGGCTTACTTCAGGTGGTAAGAGTCAGATTGTTGGTCAATGAAAAACAATTTACACAAAGATTGCTGGGCCTTTGTTTCCTTATGTAGAAAATTTGACCACTTCCATAGCTGACATTCTAAAACTTTTCCTTTATGTTTCTAGGGCACATGTTCTATGGACAGTTTAAAGGTTGTATGATTCTGAATAGATGACATTTTAGAGCAGAATTGTTCCGATGATGGGAGTGAGCTGATTATGTCGGGGTATCTGTTCCTGCTCCGTTATTGCCATTACTTTCAATTATCAGTTTCTAAAATATGGCTAAGTGAATTTACTACAAACTCATACCAAGTTCAAAACATATATGACTCAGTAATCAGAGGAAGGAAAGATGATCAATAGGAGGAAGAGGAAAGAAAAGGGTGCTTTTTAAAAAATGAAAATAAGTATTGCTGGAGAGAGGCTCAGCTATTTTTTTAAAAGGACCCGAAACTGATTCCCAGCATGTATGCTAGGTGAGTCACACCCAGCTGCAACTCCAGCCCCAGGAGATCCAACACCCTCTTGTGGCCTCCATAGGTACCTGCGCATACAGAGCATTCACTCACATACAACACGAATAAAATCAAATCTTAAAGAAGTAAAAGTATAGAAAAGAAAACTTAAATTTTTAAATACTTTTCTTTTTATTGAGTTTTTGTGATTTTCATACAATACGGTTTGATGGTATTTAGATCCCCTCTCCCATCCGCACCTCCCCCCACATTCCCCACTCAATTTAATATACTCTCTTTTATATATAATATGGCCTATAGAGGCTGATTTATGTCCCTAAATGTCCTTCAGTGTGGCTCTATCCACTGGGCCACCAAGAGTCCCATCCCTGTAGGACACTGTCTGTCCCCTCCTAGCAGCCATCAAATGTCCAGAAGTTCCTTAGTTTGAGTTGTGATTTCCTGTCCACCTTCCCCATGACTGTGCTGGGTTTTTGTCTGGTTTGAGCTTGCATGAGACTTGTGCAGGCTGTCACTATTGCTGTGAGTTTATGTGAGTATCTGACCAGCTGTCTGAAAGACTCCCTGTGGTCATCCAACTCTTCTGGCTCTTCCTCTCTTTCCACCTCCTCTTCTGAAATTATCTCTGAGCCTTGGGAGGCAGAGGTTTGAAATAGGTGTCCTGTTCATGGCTTCTTCAGAACTTAAACTACTTAATGAATTAAGTTGAGTGGAAATAGTTTAAAATGTTAAAACCAGACCTATAGCTAAATCAATACGAATATATATATATATATGTAATTTCTAAATTATCCCAGAATCTCCTCTTTGTCAATTGAAGTTAGTCCATAGCTCTCACACATATTTCTGATGTTAAAAACCAGATCATTTTCTTCAAAAGCGTATAATTTTCTAGGTGTTTCAATGCCGATGAAAGAAGTTCTCAGATTCTTAAGTAGTTTAGCTCAGCCTTTGTGACTGTTAAATGTTTGAATCTTTGGCAGGAAATTTCTAGAAGTTTCTCCAGTAGATTTTTTACTTTTAATGAATTATTTAAAAAAGAAAAAAGAAAAATTTTGGTTACCATTTGAAAAATTAAGTGGAAAGGAAATGGACTTGTCATTGGTCAGATGGCGAGCTTGTGTAGTTCCCTCAGCCTCTGAACTTCTCCTCTGCTGAACCAGCTTCTTTGCAGAGCCACACCCAGAACTCCTGAGTTAGCTCAAACCTGATCCTGTTATGACCACGTATGTATAACACAGGAATCTACATGCAAAATGAAATAAGAATATCCACTTCATAGAATGGTTGTCAATAACTAAATAGAAATTATAACATATGCTTAGCAGATAGGAGGTGCTTAGTAAACGTTACCTCCTTCCCACCCCTATCCTTGCCCTACTTCTTTAGAAATATAATTGAATATATAACACCTTTAAAGTATAAAGATTTTAACATCCTTTTTTCCACCTTTAATCTGAGGTATAACATATCTAATAAAATGTATAAAATACACAAGATTTTTATTATATTTCATTTATCTTGTGGTATGTGTGTCTGTGTGTGTGTGTGTGTGTGTGTGTGTGTGCAAGCACATGAGTACATCCATGCACTCATGTGGATGTCAGAGGATAACTTGTGGGAGTCAGTTCTCTCTTTCCACCATATGGGTCCTAGGGATAGAACTCGGGTCATCGAGCTTGGTGGCAAGCACCTTTATCCCTGAGCTATCTCACCGGCCTACAAACAAGACTTTTTTTAATCTGTGCATACTACCAGGTAATCTCTTTTCAGAATCAGATAAAGAATGTTTATTTCTTAGAGTGAAATACAAAATAGTATCTCATCACCCCAGAAGATTCCCACATGGCCTCTGTAGATTTCTGACTTCTGCTACTAACACTAATCTTAAATATTGCTAAATGATATAAAGTGACAGTATGTATATACCAAGGGATTTTTTAAGAAAGCAGCCATGAAGAAGAAGAAGAAGAAGAAGAAGAAGAAGAAGAAGAAGAGGAGGAGGAGGAGGAGGAGGAGGAGGAGGAGGAGGAGGAGGAAAGAAATGAGCTGCCTATACCAGCATGGAAGATCTGAGACATATTGTTCTATCTTACTAATGTGACTGAAAATTAACAATGGCAATAATAGAAAGGACGGGATATGGAAGGATAGGAGGAATGAGACAGATAAAGTTCTTTGGTCTTTTAAAACTCCTCACCAAGTATGCCTTCAACTTAGAAGCAGAGGAAGCATCCACACTGCATTCCACTACACTGGAACCACAGCAGGAAACATTGACAGTGACAGAGTGCACATTTCTGAAAACAGATACACTCCTCTCCCTCTGACTTGGACACCACCACATCCTGGGCTGAAGCTCTTCATAATCTCTGTGCACCCCCCCACCTTGCTTTCCCATAGCCAAAGAGCCAAACTGAAAGCCAGAGAGGCCCGAGAGTACAGATCACTGCAGCCTTGCTGTTTAATCATCCAGACACTGGGACTGGGGATTATCAAACTCTTCCTCAAAGTCACAACCCAACACAGCTGCTCTGAAGATGGGGTGAATGAAAGGATCCCAGGAGTGTGGTGATCATACCTGGTGACTAGTCAAAAACCAATATAATGGAGCAAAGCCTTATCTCTGGAAAGTTCTGAATGGATCTAATTTGCATTTATGCCTTCAAACTAACTCCGTTAATTTTTAAGCTTAACTAGTAAACTGAATTGTTTCCAATAAGCAGTAGTAAGAGGATTGTTGCCAAAGTAATGCCAAAGCTGATGGTTGAACACCACTTCTCTTCCTTTGCTGACCAGTATGAAACTGACTGTCCTAGAGCTTTATGCTAATGCTTTTCCCTTTTCAGTTGCCAATGTGAGCCTTGAGAACCTCCCTGTTAACAATTCTCACAGCCCCAAAACGTCTCCAGTACAGCCTGAGCTTCTTTTCTCTTGTCCTGCTATTTACGGAGATGTCTGTCTTATAGTGACCCTTCAAATCAGTTGGACCATTTTTCTCCAAATAAATAGCCCTACAGTTAGTTCTTTGGCCTTTCCTCATATCCCTTATTATCTAAGCCTTAATTACATTTTGCTCTTCTCTGGAGCTCTGCCATTTCCCGTCATCCTCCTTAACAGAAACAAGTATCGACGACTGGGGTCATCTCTGCCCAGGGAAAAGCTGACAGCCACTTCCTGCCCTTTGCCTTTCATACATCTCACTATCTTATGATGTTGTAAATAAATAAATAGTACTTTTTTTATTTACTTGGTTTTATTTTATGTATACAAGGTTTATGTTTGCATGTACATAGGTGCGCCCGCGTAGTGCAGTGCCAGCAGAGGACAGCAGAGGGCGTTAGATTCCCTAGACCTAGAGTTTTAAATGGTTGTTAGCCACCATGTGGGTGCTGCGAATTGAATCTGGGCCTTCTGCAAGAAAGAACAGCCAGTGCTCATAACTGCTGAGCCATCTCTCCAGCCCCCATAAACAGGACTTCTTTAATTCTATCAAAATTTCCATATTGGATTAAACTCCATCTTTCCCCATTTTACATCTCAGGATTTTGATTTTCGTGTGTGTGTGTGTGTGTGTGTGTGTGTGTGTGTGTGTGTGTGTGTTAGTTTTTTTAATCTGAATAACACTAAGCATCTTAGGCTGGCCTCTGGCTCATGATCCTCCTGCCTCAGCCTCTTGACTGGGTTTATAGGCTTGTGTCATCATGCTGGGCTCATAATTTTTTAATTTTTTATTTTTTTGGTCTTTTTTTAAACAGGGTCTCCCTTTAGTCCCAGCGGGCCTGGAACTCTCTCTGTAGACCAGGCAGGCCTTGAACTCACAGAGATCCACCTGCCTCTGCCTCCCAAGTGCTGGGATTAAAGGTATGCACTACTATGCCTGGCCTAAGACCGATCTTAGCCACCATGTGGGTGCTGGGAATAGAACCCTGGTCTTCTGCAAGAGCAGACAGTGCTCTTAACCACTGAGCCATCTCTCCAGCTCCTCATAAACTTTTTTTAAATGCTTTTTTAAATTTTTATGTGTATGAGTGTACTGTCTGCATGTAGGTTTATGCACCCATGTGCAGTGCTGTGGAGGTCAGAAGAGGGTGTGGGATTCCCCTGGAACTGGAGTTAAAGACGGTTCTTAGCATCCATGTGGGTGCTGGGAATCAAACCCAGGTCTTCTGCAGGAGCAGTTGGTGCTCTTAAATGCTGAGCCATCTCTCTAGCCCCTTTAATTTTTTAATTTTTTTTTATTTTCTATCTTTTATTTATTTTTTTTTTATTTTTTATTTTTTCGAAACCACTCAGACTGTGCTTTCTCCCTCTGACTCTGCTGGTAGCAGAGCAGAACGTTATTTATTTTTTTTATGTGTATGAATGTACTCTCTGCATGTAGGTTTGTGCACCCATGTCATGCAACGCCTCAGAGGTCAGAAGAGGGCATTGGATTCCCCTGGAACTGGAGTTAAAGACGGTTCTTAGCACCCATGTGGGTGCTGGGAATCGAACCCGGGTCCTCTGCAAGAGCAGACAGTGCTCTTATACACGGAACAATCTCTCCAGCTCCTCATAAACTTTTTTACTCATATCTTGAAACATTTATATCAAATTTAAAATGACTTACCCAATTGTCTGGGCCACTTTACATTTACTCCCTCTTCACTTCCTTACCAAAAAAAACAAAAAAAAAAGAAAGAAAGAAATTTGGAAGTGCCCTTGCTAAAATCAAGAATCAAGTCATCATTTAAGATTTACTGAGACTTGGTTTATCTCCCTCATGCCATCTTCAAGGCAAATGCTGCCAGCACTAGGTAATGATAACTACAAGTGATGGAGGGGTCATTTTGCTGGAAGATATGGCAGCCATTATCTCCTTACAGCAGCCTATGAGGCAGATCTTATTAGCCCCACTTTATTGAAAACTCTACAGTTAGCTAGAATAAGTAATTGGCAATGACCACAGAACAATTAAGCACTGGCTCAAATATTAGTCCCTCTGACTATAGAACTCACTGTGTCATACTGTCCTTATATAAATGCTCACTGACATTTGGGTGAATCCACTAGGTAAATGTGCCTCCAATGGATTAAAGGTATGTGTGGCTTCACCCCCTAATCAATGATAATCATGGGCATCTGGCAGACAGGAAAAGGAAAAACAAAAGAGTGAAAGTAAGAAAGACTGGAGATGGAGCCCTGTAATTTTTTGCCCAGTACAAATACAAAGCCCTAGCCTTGATACTGAGTAACTGGGAAAGGATGGTGACTCAAGGACAGAGACAGGGAGAAATGACACAATACAGAAAATGGAACATGGCTGAAGGTCATCGAAATCTTTCAAGTGATTTTCACTTTGTAAAGGTTTGAGAGCTGTATTCTTCTTGATCATAAATAACTCAAGGTAGAAGCAAATTGTCTTATGATTCTGATAGATTAATTCAGCAACCTCCTACCTGTCTCCAACAGACAAATGTGATCAGGAGTCATATCATCAGACAAGAAATTCTGTAATGAAGCATATTGGTTTGATGGTTGTTTCAGCTATTAATTTACGCCCACATACTTTGTAGGAGAGAAATATTATTTACCACATAAAACTAGTATTACAATATGAACAAAATAAATTTTATGAAACTAGAAGAGACATGATGAGACTTAAAAGCCACTTGTCAGTAGTTGTGGAGCTACTCTAGTTGTGTATATGTGAACGAGTAGAGCACATGGGGCTGAGCGTGTACCTGCAGGGAGAGGTGGAATGGAAGGGAGGGGAAGGGAAAGGTAGCTCTCACACAAAACTAACCAAATCTTTCATTCCACATGATATTTTAATACTGCATGACCTTCAATTTTTTAACAACTTCTTTTATCTGCCCCAAAACATTTTAAGTAATTGTATTATTTAAATAAGAAAAACCTTCAATTCCATGGAAATATTAAGAAAAATGAAGTAATATAATGTAAAGTAAAATTTAATAAGAAATGTGGATTTGGAGAAGATTGCTTTTTAAAGATTGATACTTTGAAATCAATTTTTAAAGCTCCTAAGCAGAAATAGAATTTTTAGTTCTCAATCAATATCAGCTCTACAAACCCAATATTATTTGGAAGAGTGACCCAAATGTTAAACTTTTCCTCAAGGATTTGATGAACTTTCTCTACTGTTAAAATAAAAATGTCCTACTTTCTAATACAATTCCGACTAAAGCTGGACTCACAGTAAATCAAATAAGGATTACTTGAACTTTTTAAACTAGTTTCATGAATTTTATAATAACGTTAACCTTATATATCATAGAAATGTTTTAATAGAAAATTGAGGGCTGGAGAGATGGCCTAGCGGTTAAGAGCGCCGACTGCTCTTACAGAGGACCCGGGTTCGATCCCCAGCACCCACATGGCGGCTGAGAACCCTCTGAAACTCCAATTCCAGGAGAACTCCAGTTCCAAGGGAATCCGACACCCTCTTCTGACCTCCGCGGCATTGCACAACACGGGTGCACAAACTTGCATGCAGACAGTACATTGATACACATACAGAAATAAATAAATGCCGGGCGTGGTGGCGCACGCCTTTAATCCTAGCACTTGAGAGGCAGAGGCATGCGGATCTCTGGAGTTCGAGGCCAGCCTGGTCTACAGAGTGAGTTCCAGGACAGCCAGAGCTACAGGGAGACCCTGTCTCAAAAAAAAAAAAAGAAAATTGACATTTACCAATGCATATTTAAATGACAACAATAGAGAACTTTATTGTACAGCTATTCTGACACAGATGTTTATCTCATTTGTTTAACTTTCTGAATAAAAAAGTGGGTTCAATTGTTCTTCTAAAGTTGCCTGCTCTGTAGTCTACTTGAATGCTAGCAAAAATAAATCCTTTTCAATCACTGCCTGGCCAAAGTTTAAACTTAAAAATAGACTCTACAGTTAATCAATAGGTTGATCTGCTGATGCAGTAAATGTAGCTAGGCATGGCCAGAGGTCATCCTGCTAAAACAGTAAACAACTTATTCTTGATCTAATTCAGCATAGAAAATCTACCTTAGAAATAAACCTTACCACATGGATCAAGTTACATACAGCACTCCATAAATGTTTACTGAAATTGATGCTGAATCAAATATATTAAATTGCTCCATTGCATAACATGATATACTGACAACTATCTGTAAATATTTCATATCTATAATTAAGGGAGTCTCTTTTCCTACAACAGAATTCCTTTAACACTGCAGTAATAAATATATATGTTTGTTTTCTTGAGACACGGTCTCCCTATAGCCCGCTGGCCTGGAACTCACTATGTAGACCAGGCAGGATTTCACAGTGATCCACCTGCCTCTGCCTCCTGAGTGCTTGGGTTAAAAGCATGCTCCACTATGCCCAGCATTAAGTAAACATATAAATCTATATCCCTAGCCAAAATTAAATGTTCTATGAATCTTTACACAGAAGAGTTTTGTAGTGAGGAAAAATATAAGTTCTTCTTGCAACTTATAAAGAATTGCCTTAATTTAAACATGACTTAATTAGGCCACTTTCTGGGTGACTTCATTAGGCTTTTAATTTATAAGAACAAGTGTTAAAAAGAAACTTAACAAAGGCAAGAAAGTTTTGTTCTTACAAAGTTTTATTGGCCCAAATCATCTATGGGAGCCCAAGGTTAGGTGATCTTTCTCAATAGCTTTGAAAAAAAAAAATGTGTAGTCAGCCTGAGCATGCAGTAATTTTCCTCATCTAACCATGACTCAAAGATGCCAATAAAATACAGAATAATTTGACATCAAGTGAGTTCCAACTTTCCCATTTTGTAAATGAATGCCTCCTAAAATCATTGAACCAAGACCAACAAAGCCAGGTAACATCATTAGCGTCTAATGGAAAGCAGTGAGGTGGAAACACCCGACTTCCTTCCTGATTCTATTAGGATGCAGTGGGAAGTCATGGGGTACATTTTAATACTATGAATGCCTCCTCTTCATTCCTTTCCTTGCTCAGAAGACTCGTTTGAAACAGATGCAAGAAATGTCAAGTATTTAGAGTTTCTTGAAGTCAACACCTGGCAAGGATGGCAGGTGTAGACAATGAGACCAGGTGGTATCAGCAGTCCTGGACTGGGTCGCAGCATGACCACAGTGGCAGGGGAAGGCCAGGGACCAAGCCATCAACTCTGAGTCACTAAAAGACAGGTGGAGCATGTTTGAAGACCAGCGCCCTGAGCCAGACTACCTGGGTGTCATAATACCTGGGTCTGATTGTGAAATGTCCCCTATAGGCTCAGGTGTTTGACTAGCTGGTCCCCCCGCTAGTGGCACTGTTTGGGGAGGTTGTAGAACCTTTCAGACATGGTATCTAACTGGCAAATATAGAATCATGGGAGTGGGGTTTATGGATTATAGCCCAGCCCTGATTGTGATTCAAGTTCTCTCTGCTTCTGGATGGTTGCCATGATATAACCAACCATCTCACAGTCCTGCTCACGTGTCTTCCCCACCACGATGGACTGACTACATCACCTCAACCATGAGCCAGAATAAATCCTCTCTGCCTTAAGCTGTTTCCATTAGGGATTCTGTCACAGCAATGAAAAATTAGTTAATAGTATATTAGATTTCTTTCCCAGTTCTGTCACTTCTTAGCCTGATCATGCTGTGCAATTTCTTTGCTGCTCTGGACTCTAGTCTCCTTATCAGAAAAAGGGTAGCACTTAATAACACCCACCTGGACATGTTAATGCAAATGTTAATTAATATATACAAAGCACTGGTGCCTGAAGAACATACAGATAATGCCGGCCATTCTTTGTCAGAATTTATATCCTAAGGTAGTCTTGGATTTAGTGTTGATTTATAACTGAAAACTCTGTTTGAAATCACCTTATAGATGTCTACCAAGTTAGGCATTCTAAAAGCTCTCCCTACCAATTCAGTTCCTACCTGGAAAACTTTGAATGGTTCGCTAACCTCCAGGAAATGCCCAAATCCCTCCCTGAATCTAGTTCGAAAAACTCCTTCTAATCTGGGTCTAATCTGCTTTTCCAATCTTCTACTTCAGTTAGACTCATACCCTTTTCATCTCACCCAAGAATTACTTGAATTTTGGGGGCTGGAGAGATAGCCTAGCGGTTAAGAGCACTGACTGCTCTTGCAGAGGACCTGGGTTTGATCCCCAGCACCCACATGGCAGCTAAGAACCGTCTATAACTCCAATTCCAGGAGAACTCCAGTTCCAGGGGAATCCAAGACCCTCTTCTGACCTCTGCAGCATTGCAAGACACGGGTACACAAACCTGCATGCAGACAGTACGTTCATACACATACAAAAATAAATTAAAAAAAAAAAGAGAACCCTCCTTTAAAAAAAAAAAGAATTACTTGAAGTTTTTTAAAGCTAGTTTCATGAGTTTTATAACTTCAGCCTCGTATATCTTAAAATTTTTAATAGAAATAGATATTTACCAATGAATATTTAATGTCAACAATAGAGAACTTTATTGTGTAGCTACTTTGACACAGACATTTATGTCTGAAAAATAACATTTGTTTAACAAATACATGATACATGTTTCTGTTTCACTGTTGATGCAGGCACTAGTCAATACATGATAAATGGTTAGTATCTCTTGTTTGCTAAATTTATTTTTGCTCTGGCAGTCTGGAATATGGTTGTTTATGTCTCAATACGGCAGAGGATCCAGAATGCTGTGGTCTAGCCAGAGGGAAGTCTTGCAAAGAAAACCCAGACTGACCACAGGAGATTCTGAGAAACTCAGCACCAGTTACAAGAGTAAGCTAAACATGCTAGCATAGATCTCTCACAATGTGTAGTCTCAGATGTGCTCAGGAATATATACTGTAGAATGAAGCTATTTTAAGATAATATTCCTATTAAGGAGTTTAGAGAGAATTTCTTAATTGAGAGTCCTAAAATTAAGTCTCTAGAGCCTTAAAGGATTAAAAAACAAAAAAAAAAATAGTATCCTTGGCTAAATATTATTCTAATCCACCCACTTTAAGAGGAATTTATCTTGATTTACTTATACAAACTAACAAATTAATCTCTTTTTGATCAATAAAAACTTCCCCCACTCTTATTCACAAAGCCAACTTAATGGTTTGTTTCCATTCTAGTGCCACTGTGTTTGGAGAGGAAGTGGCAGGGAAGTCTGGCTTGCTTGGGATTGAGAGGCCGGGAATGGTGTGCTGACAAACCCTGAGACTGAGAGAAACTCTGAGTGTTTTCCCTGGTTTATATCGAGGCTGGAAAGGGCCAGACCCTGACAACTTCCAAGATGAACATTTTCCTTCCAAGAATGTCTTTTATTTCATAGCAATAGAAAAAGAATAGGGCTGGGGAGATAACTCAGTGGTTCTTGCTTTGCAAGCATGAAGAACCAAATTTAATTCCCCAGAACCCATGTGTTTGTAATCCCAGTAGTGGAGAGGTAGACAAAGGCAAATCCCTAAGCTCTCTGGCCAGCCAGCTAGCCTATTTAACAAGCTCCAGGCCAGTTGAGAGACCCTGTTCTCAAAAAAAAAAAAAAAAAAAAAAAAAAATAGACAGCTAGAGAGATGGTTCAGTGGTAAAGAACACTGGCTGCTCTTGCAGAGGACTTGGGTTCAATTCTCAGCACCCACATGGCAGCTCATAACTCCAGTCCCAGGGAATCCAATGCCCTCTTCTGTGTTCTACATTGAATTGTACAACAGATGCACTTAACATATATGTTATAAAATACTCATTCGGGGCTGGAGGGATGGCCTAGTGGTTAAGAGCACTGACTGCTCTTGCAGAGGACCCGGGTTCAATCCCCAGCACCCACATGGCAGCTGAGAACCGTCTGTAACTCCAATCCCAGGAGAACTCCAGTTCCAGGGGAATCTGACACCCTCTTCTGACCTCTGCGGCATTGCATGACATGGGTGCACAGACCTACATGCAGACAATACATTCATACACATAATAAATAAATAAAAATTTAAAAAAATTTTTAATTAAAAAAATACTCATTCACATAAAACATATAATAAATAATAGCTCCTGAGGTTGTCCTTTGGCCTCCATATACACACATGTACCCAAATCTCCATATGTGTATACATACACTGAAAGAGAGAGAGAGAACATGGAGAAAAATCTTATGTAATTTTTAATCATGGCAGAAAATTGAACAATAGCTTCCCTTTGTATAAAGCAGATTTGTAAGTCACTTCCAGTAGATAAATATAACCCGAAAATCCAAACTTTTGACTCAGTAGACAACAGACACAGAGTGACACCCCCTATGCTAAACAAAACTCGGTTAAATGTGTTTTGTTTGGTCAGCATGATGTTTTTGCCTTTTTAAAAACTGATTATTTAAATGCCTTCACACTGGATGTGAGTTTGGCAGTTTGTCACAGTCCCCAATTCACCTCTAAGATTTACGTGATGTACTACTGCATGCCTGGGAACATTTGTGCTCACTGTTCCTACTGGAGTTTGCCTCTAGATGGGATCCCTATTAATGGATTTTACTGAGCATCTATCATGTGCCCAATTTCCCTTCTGTTCTCGTCAAAGCTCCACCAAGTGTTCCTTTTTAAATTAACCCACTAATCAGGCTCTTTTGTTGTTTTCTAAACTATCCAATGAGAAGGGGCCACTTCCATGGGACAGTCAGCATCTCTGCTTATCTCAACCCTCAGTTTACCCACAAGATTCCGGAGGGTTAAAGTCAGATGTTGGCTTCTGCCCTCATCCTGAAACCTATCCTTGGATTTGCTATTGACAGCCTTCAGCTTTGGGGAGCAGGAAGCTGGAATCTTCGTTGCTCATCGCTTTCAGCCTGCTCTGCAAATTCAGTTCTACCTTCCTGTCCAGCTCACCAATAGAGTGAAGTGGCCTTTGTTGCTTTGGGTTCCACCAGGACATTTCATGGAAGTAAAATGCCCAGCATTCCATTCCTTGGCCATGAAAGGAGAGGGAGGACAGAGTCAGCCTTTGACATAAACAGGACTCATCCAGTAAGTGACTAGAGGGGAATGTTGGCAACATGCAATTAGCCATCTGGTCATCTCTATTTCAATCCACGCTCTCCTCTAACTGCCAAGTTATAAAGCATTAAATGCTTTAGCATGCCAGGCATAGTTCAAAACCAGATTTTAAAAAATCTATTTTCATGTCACCTCCCCTCTCCTTAGCCAGTTGCATGTACAAAATAGGGGTCAAGTAAGTTAATACTTCAAACAGGAGGGTGCTGAAGCTTTTGGTGGGAGCCAGTTGGTAAGTCAGTATAAACTTTTCTTGAACTCTTGCTCAAGAAGAATGTTCATTGAATGTTCGTTATTCTTGAGGTTGGAATGCTCAGGGCCCATTTCATAGTCAAGTCCAGCTCCTTAGTAGGACAAATATTTTTCTTTCTTGGCCTGGGTTGCAAAAGATATGCCTGGTTATCAAAACAGACCCAAAGCAAGCATGGAAGAAGCTAGAAACCATGGTGAACTTGAAAAGGCCCAGTTCTTATCCTTTTTTTTTTTTTACTTTTAAATCCTAATCTCTTGTTTAGATGTCTGGGAAGTAAACACCCATCCCTGGAATTTTAATAAGTATGCATCCCATCTCCTCAGCTCTTCTTTAGGATCAGTCCTCCTCCATGCCACCTCCTTCTTGGTTTATGATACGTTTACTTCCGTTCAGCTGAACTCAAATGACCAGTCCTAATCAAAGCAAGGACATTTAAGCTCATTCATTTGTTGTTTTACCCCATGATATGCAAATCTGAAAATATCTATGTGCTTGGGATATTTTGAGCAAATAATTTGTGGTAAGAGATTATAAACACAGAATTTAAGTGTCTTATGGTGGAAAATTAAGATTCTGCTGACGTCCTTCTCCAACTTAGCCACGGACAACTTTTGTGAGATTTCAGGAAAAATAATTCTCACAAAGGAATAACTTACAGCAACTATTCTACCTTGGGGGATTCATTTGCTGAAATAATTTTCAATTTTGTTATCATTAATTACTCTTTCCAATACATGATAAAATTAATCATTTAGGGCTGGCAAGATGGCTTTCACTTGCTCTCAAGCCTGATGACCTGAGTTCAAACCCCAGGACCCACAAAGTGGAAGGCAAGAACTGACTCCCTCAAGATTTGTGTGTGCACATACACACACATACACACACATACACACATACAAAGTTTTTTTTTTTTCTTTTTTGGCCTTTTTGAGACAGGGTCTCCATTTTAGTCCCAGCTGGCCTGGAGCTCTCTATGTAGACCAGGCTGGCTTTGAACTCACAGAGATCCGCCCGCCTCTGCCTCCCAAGTGCTAGAATTAAAGGTGTGTGCCACCACACCTGGCCCATACAAAGATTTTTGGGGTTTTTTTGGTTTTTTTTTGTATTTTCTTTTTTTTATGTGTATGAATGTACTGTCTGCATGTAGGTTTGTGCACCCGTGTCGTGCAATGCTGTGGAGGTCAGAAGAGGGTGTCAGATTTCCCTGGAACTGGAGTTAAAGACAGTTCTCAGCCACCATTTGGGTGCTGGGGATCGAACCCGGGTCCTCTGCAAGAGCAGTTGGCTCTCTTAACCACTAGGCCGTCTCTCCAGTCCCCCATACAAAGTTTTTAAATATTAATTAAGTATCTAAAAAATTCTAGCCCCAGACCTATATACTACATATAAAATTTAACAGGTAGTCACTTACAAGAATTAATCTGCCAAATATCTACCAGTTTTTATTGGTTTTATTTGTCAAAAATTAAAATGAATGATTAAGATAACTGTAGAGTATCCTGGTGTCTCTCACCAAATCTGTCAAAGCTATACTGTTTTTGTTGTTGCTGTGGTTGTTGTTTTGTCTTTCTTTTATGGTTCAGAACCTTGGCTTTTTTTTCTCACCTGTTTCATGTAGTACCAGAATCCCTGATACATGTATCTGGGGCCAAATGCTAAAAAGACCACCATGTATACACTTTACATAACCTGGGGCATGCTGGAAGTTGTTTGGAAGACTTTAGCAAACTTTGCTTGGAATTAGAGCCCAACTCCTTGAGCCCCAACTCCTGACATTGTTACCCTGTTTCTGGAACTTGGTTCTTTCCTTTCATGAATCCACCTGCTTGGCTGGTGATGCCTCCGCCCAGCTATGCTTTAGAGACACAGGTTGAACCAATCCTTTGCATCTAGCTGTACAGGGTTGCCTGGGTTCCAGTGGACTCTCTGCCCTGTGACATCATGTTGGCATACCAGCTGAGTATCACCACTTCACATGGAATCTTGTAGTGTGCTACATACAATCATCTACAACTAGAGTTTCTTATGAGTTGAATTGTGACACCCCCCCCCAAAAAAAACAATATGTTAAAGTCCTAATCATCATGCTGTGAATGAAACTTACTTGGGCCGGGCATGGTGGTGCACGCCTTTAATCCTAGCACTGGGGAGGCAAAGGCGGGTGGATCTTTGTGAGTTCAAGGCCAGCCTGGTCTACAGAGTGAGTTCCAGGACAGCTGGGGCTACAGGGAGACCCTGTCTCAAAAAACAAAAAAAAAAAAAAACCTTACTTGGAAAGAAGGTCCTAGCAAATATAATCAGGTTAATAGGTCTATAATCTAGGTTTAAGTTGAGCTCTAAATCCAATATAGCTGATATCTTTATAAGCTTGGATCTAGGAAAAATGCACAAAGGAGACACTCAGAGGGAGAATGGCATGTGAAGAGGGACGGGAATAGATGTTACAGCTGTAAGCCGAGGACTCCCCAGGTTTGCCAGCGACCAGAGCTGAGAGCAGTGTGGGACAAATCCTTCCCTAGAGCCTCCCACGAGGACCAAACCTCACCAACACCTTGATTTTGGACTTCCAAACTCTGGAATTCTAACAGAATAAATTTTGATAAGCTATCTAGTTTTTACTACTTTGTAATGGCAGCCCAGGAAATTAATACAATTTCTCTCACACTTTTGAAGAATTATTCAGATCATTTAACAAACATTTATTCAGCACCTACTAGCTGCCAGGGGATTTTTTTTCTGGGTGTTATTAAAAGCACCATAAATAAAACCCAGTCTCTCTTATTAGCCTAGTGGCCAGATGAGGTCAAGTGGGTGGAGGGAGGGAAGACTGCCTGAGGGGGTAAGGAAGCCAGGAGGACTCTCCAGCCCAGGGTTCAGGGAAGACATCCTGAAGGAGATAAAGGCTGGGAAGAATCTTGAAGAATTCAAGCCCTACAGGAAATTTGCAAGCAGGAGGAAATAAACAGCTCCTGCTCTCCCACACCCAGCTCTAAAAGCAAAGAAAAGCCAAGCTGCTTCCCATAACAACCCTCTCCAACTGCTTCTCTGCAGCCTGAATGCTTTGCCAATTTGACTTTATGGAATAGGTCCATGTCTCCTTAGGCTCAGTTTGGGGAAAAAGGGGAAATCTGTTTATCGTATTGTCTTCTTTTATCTAATTGTCACGTAATGCAGTGCCATTTGTCTTCGAAGATACTACTGCTTTCTTCATTTTTATTTTATGTGTATGAGTGTATTGCACCTGTGTCATGCCAACCCGAGGAAGTTAGAAAAGGGCGTTGGATCCCCTGGAACTGGAATTATGGATGGTTGTTAGCTGCTATATGGGTGCTAGGAAAACCGAACTCAGGTCCTCTGCAAGGGCAGCCAGTGCTCTTAACTACTAAACCATCTTTCCAGCTCCAACATTACTACTTTTGAAACACAAAATACAAACCAAAGACCATAAGGTGCATCTGGGTGTGATGGTGCCCACCTGTAATCCCAGTTACTCAGGCAGCTGAGGCAGAGTTCAAGGCCTGTTGGAGCTACAAAATAAGTTCAAAGTCAACCTGGGCAAGTTAGCTATATCCTGTCTCAAAAATAACCAAAAGGGCCTTAGATCACCTGCCCAGCAAGAGTGAGGCTCTGGATTCAATTGCAGTGCAGGGCAGGGGTGGGGAGAGTTAGGTACAACTCTTCCAAAAGGAGTTTATTGGGTCCTTCCCATGACAAAAGTTATATAAATAAAACAGGAAGACAACCAAAATTGAAGGAACGTACTTGCTGGAAAACAGTATAATTGAAAAATGATTTCATAAAATACCCAGAAGCTATCATCGTATTAATACTTTGATGGATTTCCTGCTAGGTTGTTTTTCAGGCATAGTTTTTATTGTGCTTGTTTCTTTATACCCATAAGCTATCTGATATCCAGCCTTTTAGACACAGCATTAAAGCACAAACATTTTCCTAGGCCTTGAGAAACTCACTATAAACATAATTTTAATAGCTATGAAACGTTTGGTTGTATACATGACCATAGTTTACATTTCCAGGCTTAGAGCTGGCCATTTAGATTATATCCTAACTTTTTAAATAGCCTTCTGATAAAGTTAATGAGATTTTAAGTGGTGATTTTTAAGTAATTTCATCATAGATTGATAGTGGCCTTATGATGCAAGGATTATTTTAGCAACAGGAAGTTGACTTTAAAACAAACAGAAAAGGACAAAGGCTTTGACAATGTCAGCAGTTCTCCCTCCCCCCCATGCCCCCCCAAAGATTTTCCCTTCTTTGGTCTGTAGCTCTCTCTCACTAAAACGATTCATCTCGGTTTCCTGGCAAAGCTGGATATGCAGCAGTGAGTGCTCTGAGGCCTCTGCCCTCCTTATTAGACTAAGTATTAACCAAGTCCCCTGTTGCTCTCATCCAAAATAAGTACCTCCTGGCTAACCCAGACATACCCTTGTGAATTTATTCGGTTGCCTTGAAACTAGTCTGGGCCTGCACCTAGGCAGAACCTATATTTTTCCTAAGTCATCATTCCTGCCCCATCTCCATGATGCTCTTTAATAAAGAACTTTTCTCTCCCCAATACTCTAAACAAGTTTGACACACACACACACACACACACACACACACACACACACACACACACCTCACCACACAGTGAGCGGTGCCCGCAGCGGAACTGCCATTCCCATTTTTACTACAGTAAATGAAATAAGTGCATAGCTACCATTTTGAAAGATACTTGTGTACCATACAGACACAAGTCCACAGTCTCTCTGTTTTTCAGTTTCTATTATAACTGCCCTAGTCATTGTATTGCTATAACCAAATATCTCGCAGTGGGAAATTAAAAACAATATTTATTGCTCATACTTCCAGAGACAGGGAAGACCAAGATCAATGCACCAACAAATCTGACACCTGCGTAACTTGGTCTCTGTTTTCAAGACGTCCCTTTCATGGCCTAATCATCTCCCACAAGCCTGCCCTATTAATGCTAGCACCCTGAAGTTTAAGCTCAGCATATGAATGTTGAAGGCACACATATATTCGAACCACAGCAGTAACCCATCTACTACCAGTGCTTTAGCCTTTGCCTGGAGCCTCACTTGATCCTTGACACCCTGACTCCCTTTTACCTGTGCTCTTTTACCTGGGCTTATGAGAGACATTGTTCTAGTTTGTCTTTCATTGCTATGACAAAACACTCTGACCAACACCAACTTGGGGAGGAAAGGGTTTATTCAGCTTACATCTCCTGGGTCGTAGTTCATCACTTAGGGAGCCCAAGGCAGGAACCTGAAGGCAGGAGCTGAAGCACAGACCATGGAGGAGTGCTGTTGACTGGCTTGCTCCCCTGGCCCATGCTCAGCCTGCCCTTTTATACCACAACAACCTGCCCAGGGTGGCACCACCCATAGTGGGCTGGGCCCTCCCACATTGCTTGACAATCAAGACAATACTCCACAAATGTGGCCACAGGCCAATCCAATGGAGCCAATTCCCCAACTGAGGCTCCCTCAACCCAGGTGTGTCAAGTTGACACTAAAGCTATCAAGCACAACTGACCCCTTGTCATCTTGACACACAAAACACATCACTATTAAACCACCACCTTTCCAGTTCTTATCCCCAAAGTATGATGTTAACATTAATCACAACCCAAGACAGCACAACCTTAAAAGCCCCACAGTCCTTAAAATATCCAAACACTTAAAAGTTCACAGTCTATTAAAAGTCTCTTAACTGTGGGCTAACTGTAAAATCCAAAACGAGTACTGTCTTATTTCAAAGGGAAGAGTCAGGCACACTCGAACAAAACCTAAGTCCAGCAAAGTAGCTCAAGGCCGGAAACCTGGGATTCACTCATGATCTTCTGGGCTTCAAAAGGTTTCGGCAGCTCCCCTTCTCTGACTCTGCCATCTGTGGCACACACAGCTCATCTCACAGGCCCAGGCCAGCTCCATTTCACACCTGCTGCTGCTCTTGGTGGTCATCCCATGGTCCTGGCATCTCCAAAAAGCTGGGGTTGCCACTGAAACTGAGGCAGCACCTTCACCAATGGTCTCTTCTGACCTCTCCTGGTGCAAAGCCTCAGCTTCTCTCCATGACCCCTGCAATCCTGGGGTCTCCACTGCAACTGAGGTGCACTTCCACCAATGGTCTTTCCTGACCTCTCACAGTGCCAAGCCTCAGCTGCTCTCTGTGACCCCCTCAAATTTCAACACCAGAACCATATAGGAGACTCTTACACACTACCAAGTCCTGCTTCTGGCTTGAGATGGAGGCTCGGGCCCCTTCTGGAACATAGCTTTTGTATGCTGACCCTGAAGGAATTCTTCCCAGAAGATTTCACCACAGTGATGCTGGTCTCTTGTTACTTACAGCTGATTTTTCAGCCCCAGCTAGCCAGCATCAATTGTCCCAGTACAACAAAGATAGATTTCACTTCAGGTTCTGGTCTCTTGTTTCTTAGAGCTGATTTTTCAGCCCCAGCTGACCAGAGCCCACAGATTAAACAGTCCTGATGATCTCTGCTTCCCTTTGGAACTAGAAACTTCACAAGCCAGGCCTCCATCATCTACAACTCTTTCAGCAAAACTGTTCCAAGTTCCACAGCCATGATTTTTAGGCATTCAATGATTTTTCTAGCCCAAAGTTCCAAACGCTTCCACAATCCTTCCCCAAAACACCAAGGTCAGGTCAGTCACAGCAATAGCCCACTCTCTGGTACCAATTTCTGTATTATTCAGGGTTCTCTAAAGAAACAGAAGCAACAGGACGAATATATAGCTATATACAATTTATTGATTTGTTCACGTGACAGAGCTCAAGGAGTCCAACAGTAGCCGTGCCACACTGGAGAGGCTGAGAATCCAGGGAACTGCTTAGTCCAGAAGGCTGGATGTCTCAATCTGGTACTGAAGGCCTGATGGATTCCAGGAGATCTGCTGGTCTCAGTATATGCTGGGATCCAAAGGGTTGATTACAGCAGCAAGACAAACTCACCAGTGAGAGAGAGGCAAGCCGCAGGAAAAAAGAGACCAGCTCCCTCTGCCATGGCCTTTTATACTGCCTGCTGGCAGAAGGTAATGCCCACATTTGGGGTGGGCCATCTGGGTTGAGGTAGTCCAATCCGAAGATCCTTTTTCTCTTATTTGTTCCTTAGTCCAGTCAAGTTGACACCTAGGATTAAACATCACAGACATCCAGCAGCTTCTTGGCTCACTGAGACTCCTAAGGTTGAAGACATTACCATCCCAGCTCCTTTTGCTATGGAGTAAGCCTACGCATTAACGTACTTCAGTATGCACCTCACCACACAGTGAGCAGTGCCCGCAGCAGGACTGCCATTCCCATTCTTACTGCAGTAAATGAAGTAAGTGCATAGCCGCCACTTTGAAAGATACTTGTATACCATACAGACGAAAGTCCGCAGAATCTGAAAACACTTTTTTCATCATTCATTTGACTAACTCTGCTGGTTTCCTATGACTGCTGTGACAAGTCCACACAAACGTGGTGGTGTAAACAATAAAAGTGTGTTCTCCGGACATCTCCGGAGGCCAGATGTACAAAATCAATCTTGAGCTAAAGTCAAGGTATCTGCAGGACTGCACTTCCTCCTAAAACTGTGTGGGTGAATCTTGTCCTTGCTTCTAGGGGCCTCCTCAGTCTACTTGCTTCTGAAGTCACATTGCTTGTTCCTCTTATGTGTGTTAAATCTGCCTCTGCTTTTGATGCATATGATGACATTAGCACTTGCTAGGATAACTCAGGTTAATCACACACATCAAACTCTTTAATTCAATCATATCTGCAAGCATTTTTTTTCCTTACAAGGTAACATATACAGGGATTAGGACCTGGCATGTATATGTGGCCATCATTTGGCTGACTCTATTGACTTCAATGAAAACAAACAAGGCTATTCCTGATCTTTATCTAGCCCTCCTAAGGTGAATAGTCATGTCTCACCAAATAAATATTCATGTGTGGGATTACCAAGTACTGCTCCAGACCTTAATAGGAATGTTGAGTGGTGTGCTCTATAAGTGCTCTTCAACCTTTCTAAAATCAGACAAGCCCTGGATTATTCCTAAACACACTTGACCCCAAGACTTTTAGATAAAAGTTTGTGGCCCTGAATTCCCCTGTCTCAGAGCAGTAGCCTTTGCTGTCTGCATAGCATCTTATAGCTCTTTCAGCTATACATCAACCCAATAAGCAAAGCAGTACAGGTATCATTATCCCTGTTTAGAGGTAGAAATTTCAAGAGGTTATTTGTCTTGCTAAGTTCCCACATTAGTCAGTAGCAAAGACTAATTTTCATTGAGTTCATCAGAGCTGCCTCCCCAGAGAGAGGCAATCTGAAATCAATTACTCTTTAGAGCATACAATTTGAATATTTTTACTGGTGAAGGTTAGAAATAGCACTTTGAATCCTGTCAAATGACAAAACAGATAGGCCCTAAGCCAAGATCAAACAAAGGAGACATCAAAAGTACAAGAAAATATTGTCAAGAATCTAAAGGCAGCCGTGGAGGCCATTTGCTGATTGACTTGACTTTTTATTACTCTGTATTTAACAAAAAATGTTTCTATTAATGAATTGTCTAGTTTGGGGTTTCAAGAAGAAAAAGCTACATCCATAGGGGAAAAAAACCACATTCTATTGCAGGCAAATTGACACGTCACAAACTATAGTTAAGGATGCTTTCATTCTACAATTATCATGAGAATTAAATGAGGGCTTATGCAGCATCTAATACAGAGCCTTAATGCATGTAAATTACCTACCTCCTCCCTCTTAGTCTCTTCCCCAAGTCTCTTATCGCAAACCTGAGACTAGAGATTCCCACTCCCAAGCTGCTGAATCTTGGTGGAAGCTGCCAGCCCAGCTTCCAAGCCTAACCAAGTCCTAGGCAACGCAATGGACCACACTGTCACTTTGGAACTTGCATGCCTCCACCAGCGGTGGAGAAGTCATCCTTTCGATTTGTCCCTCCCTGTGTCTTTTCATCTCAAAATCCCTGTGGGATTCTACCTTCTCTATCAGGGATACAAATGAAATTTGGACAGTATGCCTAGATCCTTGTGTCTTAAATAAGGAGAGAGTTCTATATGATGTTGTCAAATATCCTCTTTTCTCCAAGCCCTAAATTATCCTTTAACTGTCATGTACAAAAATCAAATCTGCCTGGCATCAAATTTTCATGAACTCACCGGGTGTGGTGGCGCACACCTTTAATCCTAGCACTTGGGAGGCAGAGGCAGGCGGATCTTTGTGAGTTCAAGACCAGCTTGGTCTACACACAGAGTTCCAGGACAGCTGGGGCTACAGGGAGACCCTGTCTCAAAAGACCAAGAAAAAAATTTTTTTTCATGAACTCAAATCTAGTCTGCATTTCATTCCTCACTTTGGTCATTCTTTTTTTTTTTTAATTATGTTCTTTTTATTGACATTTTGTATATTTCACACATCATTTTTCAGTCCAATTTGGATAAATTCTCCTCTCCCCCCCCCACCCCAGTTTATGCATTCTGCCATACATGGTCTTGCATCTTTCTCTCAGTGTTTCCAAGGAATTTTTTCTGGAGAGGCTTTTGTTTTGAGCGGAATTTAACTGACTGATAAGTCAGTTCTTTGACCCAGTCCTTATTTTGTTGTTCCCTCCCCTTTGTATTACTCCAAATTATGTCTGTTTAAACAACACATATGTATCAAAAATTATGACCTTTGGGAATGAACTGTATGTTAATTCCAAAATATGTTTTGGAGTTCACTTTTTTCCCTTTAATTTTATATTACTCTACAATATGAATACATATCTTCCACCCCTATATGGTAATTACAATGTTTGAATATAAGTGGTAGGTCGATTCTAGAGCCTGTTAAGAGATTCATATTATAACAGCACAGTTGCTTTCAGATACAAAGAAACATAATAGTAAAGTTGCTCAGTTTGCCTGCCAACTGGGTATTTGGTGTTAGCATCCACATATGAAGGAAACCTTTGCCTTTTTCTTTTTTTTTTTTCTGGGACTGTTACTTCACTTAGCATAATGGCTTCTAGTTCCATCCATTTACCTGCAAAGTTCTTGATATCATCTTTCTTTTTTTTTTTATTTATTTCTGTATGTGTATGAATGTGCTATCTGCATGCAGGTCTGTGCACCCGTATTGTGCAATGCTGCAGAGGTCAGAAAAGGGTCTCAGATTCCCCTGGAACTGGAGTTCTCCTGGAATTGGAGTTTCAGACGGTTCTTGGCTGCCATGTGGGTGCTGGAGATCGAACCCAGGTCCTCTGCAAGAGCGGCTGGCACTCCCAACCACTAGGCCATCTCTCCAGCCCCATGTCATTTTTCTTTACTGCTGAATAGAACTCCATTGTGTAGATGTACTACATTTTTGTTATCCACTCATTTGTTGAGGGGCATTTGGGTTGGTCCCATCTCTTTGCTATTGTGAAGAGAGCTGCAATAAACATCTCTGTGCATGTATATTTGAGGTAGGATGAGTCTTGTGGGTGTATACCCAGGAGTGATATGACTGGGTCAGGTGGTAGGTTCATTTTGAGTCTTTTAAGTGTTCTCCACACTGCTTTCCATAGTGGGTGTATGAGTTTACATTCCCACCAGCAGTGGATGAGTGTTCCCCTTCCCCACAACCTCCCCAGCATTTGGTGTCTTTTGTTTTCTTGATCTTGGCCAGTCTTATTGGAGTGAGACGATACCTTAGAGTGGTTTTAATTTGCATTTCCTTAATTATTAACGATGCTGAACATTTTTTAAGATGTTTCTCAGGCATCTTTACTTCCTTATTGGCAAAGTCTCTGTTCAGTTCTTTACTCCCTCTTTTGAGGAGCCCCTTTGTTTTCTTCTTTTTTTGATTTATTTATTTATTTATTTATTTATTTATTTATTTATTTATTTATTGGTTGTTTTGAGACAGGGTCTCCCTATAGCTCTGACTGTCCTGGAACTCACTCTATAGACCAGGCTGGCCTTGAACTCACAGAGAACCACCCCTCTCTGCACCCAAAAGTGCTAGGATTAAAGGCGTGCCCCACCACACCTGGCTCTTCTTTGGTTTTTTTTTGGGGGGGGGGTCTTTTCGAGACAGGGTCTCTCTGTAGTCCCAGCTCCCAGCTGTCCTGGAACTCACTCTGTAGACAGGCTGGCCTTGAACTCACAAAGATCCGCCTACCTCTGCCTCCCAAGTGCTAGGATTAAAGGTGTGCGCCACCACGCCCGGCTCTTCTTTGTTTTTTAAGTAGTCTATATATTCTGGATATTAATGCTCTGTCAGATGTATCAGTGATGAAGGTTTCCTCCCACTCTGTGGGTTTTCTCTCACTTCCTTGATTGTTTCTTTGGCTTTACAGAAGCTTTTGAGTTTGATGAGGTCCCATTTGTCAACTGTTGACCTTATTTCCTGCACCGCTGCTGTCTGATTTAGAAAGTCTTTTCCTAAGCCCATATCTTGTAGGTTGCTGCCAATATTTTTCTTCTATCACCTTCAGGGTCTCAGGTTTCACGTTGAGATCTTTGATCCACTTGGAGTTGATTTTTGTACAGGGTGAGAGGTAAGGGTTTAATTTTGTTCTTCTACAAATGGTGATCCAGTTTTGCCAGCACCATTTGCTGAAAATGCTATCCTTCCTCCATTGAGCTTTTTTTGCCCCTTTGTCAAATATGAGGTGGCTGAAATTCTATGAGCTCAAGTTTAGATCTTCAATTTTGTTCCATTGGTCAATGGGTCTGTTTTTGTGCCAGTACCAGGCTGTCTTTATGACAATGGCCCTGTAATATAGCTTGAAGTCTGGTAAAGCAATCCCTCCTGTATTGCACTTTTCACTCAGGGTTGCTTTAGCTATTCGGAGTCTTTTGTTTTTCCATATGAATTTAAAGATTTTTTTCCAAGTCTGTGAAGAAGCTCATGGGATTTTGATTGGGATTGCATTGAATCTATATATCAATTTGGGTAGAATGGACATTTTTACTATATTAATTTTTCCAATCCATGAGCATGGGAGGTCTTTCCATCTTTTGATGTCATCTTCAATCTCCTTCAGGGGTTTAAAGTTTTTGTTGTAGAGATCTTTGATGTCTTTGGTTAGGTTTGTTCCCAGCTACTTTTTTTTTTAGGCTATTATGAGTGGTAAGGTCTTCTTATATTCCTTCTCCAATTGTTTATTGTTGGTAAAAAAGAAAGGCCACTGACTTTTTTAGGTTAATTTTGTATCCCACCACTTTACTGAAACTCTTAATCATTCCTAGGAGTTTTCTGGTGGAGTTTTTAGCATCCCTTAGGTAAACATATCATCTGCAAAAAGGGATAGTTTGACTTCCTCTTTTCTGATTAGTACTCCTTTAGTTTCCTTCTCTTATCTATTTCCTTCTCTTGTCTTATTGCCCTAGCAAGCATTTCAAGCACTATGTTGAAGAGGAGTGGTGATAAGGGACAGCCTTGTCAGGTTTCCACCTTTAAGGGGAATGCTACCAGTTTTTCTCCACTTAGGATGATGTTGGCAGTGGGTTTGCTATATATGGCTTTGATCATGTTGAGAAATGTTCCCTTCAGTCCAATTCCCTCTAGGACTTTAAACATGAAGGGATGCTGGATCTTGTCAAAGGCTTTTTCTGCATCAATTGAGATGATCATGTGGTTTTTGTCTTTCAATCCATTTATGTGTTTTATTATATTTATTGATTTACATATGTTGAACCATCCCTGCATCTCTGCTATGAATCCAACTTGATCATAATGGATGATCTTTTTGATGTCGGTCTGTATGTGATTTGCAAGTATTTTGTTGAGAATTTTTGCATCTGTGTTCATTAATGAGATGGGTCTATATTTTCTTTTTTGGTTGTATCTTTGCCTGGTTTTGGTATTAGAGTGATACTGGCTTCATAGAAGGAATTTTGGAGATTTCCCTCTGTTTGTATCCTTCTGAACAGTTTGAGTAGTAATGATTATAAAACCTCTTTTTTTTTTTTTTTTTTGGTCTTTTTGAGACAGCGTTTCTCTATAGCTCCAGCTGGCCTGGAACTCAATCTGTTGACCAGGCTGGCCTTGAACTCAACAGAGATCCTCCTGCCTCTGCCTCCCAAGTGCTAGGATTAAAGGTGTGCACCACCACACCCAGCTGTAAGAGCTCTTTAAATGTTTTATAGAATTCTGCTGTGAAACCATCTGGGCCCTGGCTTTTTTTAGTTGGGAGATTTTTTTATTACCTCTTCAATTTCCTCATATATCATGGGTCTGTTTAAACTGTCAGTCTCTTCTTGGTTAAGCTTTGTTGGTTCCCAGGATTTCAGATATTCATCCATTTCTCTTAGGTTTTCAAATTTAGTAGAGTATAGGTTTTTGAAGTATTCCCATAATATGATTGTCTGGATCTTTTCTTTATTGTGATGTTTCCCTTTTCATCTTGAATACTATTGATTTGGATTTGCTTGCTCTTTCTTTTAGTTAACTGGGCTAGAGATCTGTCTATTTTGTTTATCTTTTCAAAGAACCAGCTTTTGGACTCATTGATTCTTTGTATTGTTTTCTTTGTTTCTATTTCATTGATTTCTGCTCTGATTTTTCTTATTTCTTTCTGTTTGTTTGGTTTAGGGCTCATTTGTTGTTGTCTCTCAAGTGTTTTTAGCTGCAGTGCTAGATCATTTATTTGTTCCCTTTCTGTTTTTTTGATGTGGGCACTTAGGGCTATACATTTCCCTCTTAGGACTGTTACATTTAGAATTTTAGGTTGCCAGGTCTTTGAAGTTAAAAACAATTTGGAGGTTTATTTCTTTTTTTAAAACTTATTGTTATTTTGTTTTATTTCATTTATTTTACTTTGAGGTACAGTCTCATGTATCCTAGGCAGGTCTCAAACTTGCTACGGAACCAAGGGTGACTATAAACTTCTGATCCTCCTATCTCAACCTCCCAAGAGCTGAGATTACCTGTAAGCACCATCACATCTGGTCTAGGCAGTGCTGTGAACCTAACCCAAGGCTTCACACACGCTTGATAACCACTGCACCAACTAAGCTACAACCCCAGTCCCTACTTTAACATTTTAAAATAATTGTTTTAAGGGGCTGGAGAGATAGCCTAGCGGTTAAGAGCACCGACGCTCTTGCAGAGGACCCGGGTTCGATCCCCAGCACCCACATGGCGGCTGAGAATCATCTGTAACTCCAATTCCAGGAGAACTCCAGTTCCAGGGGAATCCGAGACCCTCTTCTGACCTCCGCGGCATTGCATGACACGGGTGCACAGACCTGCATGCAGACAATACATTCATACACATACAAAAAAAAAAATTTAAAATAATTGTTTTAAGTATTTGTGGTGCTCGTGTCTGTAATCTTTGTACTCAGGAGGCTAAAAGAGGAGGATTACTGTGAGTCTGAGGCCAGCCTGGTCCATAACATGACCTTTAAGCAAGCCTAGGCTATGGACTGAGACTCTACCGCAAAATAAAAATAAAAGCAAAATTTTTTCTTATGGCAAATATGCATAGTAAACTTTTTGTTTTCATCATGCATAGGTGGCATTTAATACACTCACATTGTAGAGTTGCCATCACATCATCTGTCTTTTCAAACCTACAAAACTGAAATGCAGTATCCATTAAAAAAAATGCCCTTTCTGCCTGCTTAGGCCTGCTTAGGACTGGGCACTCAGTCTTTTACTATGAGCACTTTAACTAATTATGTATATCTCCATTGGCTGTTGTCCACTTTGCAAAAGAAGCCTCTCTGACCAAGGTCGAAGGCAGCCCAGGTATATGGGTACAAACATAAATATTTAGAAGGCAAGTTGATAACATGACCATTTAGAAAAATAGCAATAGCAGGCTCTACCCTAGAGCCTATGACCTCTCCAGCCATGGGCTTTTGACTAGGATTTTAGTACCAGGTATATATGATCCTATTTCATTGCATACATGTGTGAAATTCTCAAGCATTAAGGAAATTTACCCCTAGGCCTGGTAACTACTGTTCTACTTTCCCTGTAAATTTGGCCACTCAAGGCACTTTACTAAATGGATTAATACAGTCTTTAATCTTTCATTGAATGGTTTGCTTCACTTAGCATAAAGTCCTCTAGGCTTGTCCATGTTAAAGTATGGGCCAGTGTTTCCCACCTTTTTAAAACTGAATGATATTCCACTCTCAGTATATACAATTACCATTCCTCTGTTGATGGACACTTAGGCCACCTCTACCTTTGGGCTATTGTGAATAATGCTATTAGGAACATTGAGTCCCTTCATTTTCCCTTATAAATATTTAGAAATATATCATGTGTCCTCCATTTGTACTCCTGCAGTGGGCTCCACAAATGCTGGAGTTGAGACCTGAGCATTCCTAATTGCCAAAGACAGAAACAAGTTTTCACCTTAAGTACCAGTTCCCTTGGCTCTAGGGAAAAGTCCATGTACATCTGAACTAAGAATCAGAAAGGAAAAATCCTGGAGTGATTAGGAATGTCTACTCTGAGAATACCTACAGTTTCCTTGACTTAGTCAGAGCTCTTCATGTGGGAGAAAATTAGGGTCAAGGGCAGCTAAAATGTTTTCCCTGTCTAGTGAAGGGCAGAAGAGAGTAAGTCCCAGGTCCTCCAACACCACGTCTGAGCATTTGTTTTTACAGTGCTGGAAATGAGACTTCATCCTCAGAAGGGATGAGGAAAAGACTTCTCAGGCTCCTCACAGAGCCATGAGACTTACATTAAGAAAGAGGATATAACAGAATGGAATAATTAATTCAGAAAGATGTCATGTGAGAAAAATGCAGTTATGGGTTTTCTGACAAAGCCAATAGTGTTCTGAATTAAGGAGAATTGTTTGGGTTTAATTTTAATGAAAAAATGCAAACAATCAGTTTAGAGACACAAAAATTTAGCAGTAAAACTGAGTTTGAGGACTTGAAAGCCGTGCAAATGAGCTACTGAGGGGGAAATACATAAACTAATACCTAATGTTAATCTTTTAATAATCACAGTACATGAGTGTCAAGCAATAAGTAAGAAGAATGTGAGAGACAATGAGCTGGAGCACGTACATATATGGTTGTCCAAATGCATGGCCTTGGAAAAGATTAAAACCCTTGGTTATTCAGAAACATAGCTTCCTCCTAATACAGAGGCAGTAACTTCACCTTTCTGATCAGGCATTCAAGTCATTAGCTTTATAGAATCTAGGCCATTCATCCAGTCCATGACATTTTACTAAGCATCTGTTAGGTAGCCTACTTCCCCATCAAGGTGGAGAGAAAGAAGCAAGCCAAAAATACAGCTAAGATGGAGCCACTACCCACTTCTCTAGCTTAAAATCTTTCTACAAAATCCTCTCTGCTGTTCCCTAGAAATCTGTTGTCCCTGAAAATGTTCCCAGAGTTCTTTGCAGGAGGGTAGCCAAATCTAGGAAAATCCCAACAGTGAGTTTATTAGTGTCAGAAGCAGTTCCAGGCAATGCCTGACATACTCTACAGCAGAAATTAGATGATGAACAGTTTGGCCTCAACATCCAGCTGTGCCAGTTGTGATATGAATCATTTCCTTAACTACATTCACTGTGCCTCGGTCTCCCCATCTATAAAATAGAATTGTAATCCTGCCTTTTCCTAGCATTAATATGCAGTCTAAATTTATATATGTGAATATAGCTATAACAATAGCTATAACAGTGTCTGGCACATGCTAGTGTAAATTTTAGCTATCATTAATAAGATATCCATTACATAGATACTTGCAAATTGGTTTTACATGAATGTTACTTACATTCATTGCTTAAGCTTAATAATTTGGCTCACTCCAAAAAAATGCACCAATTACCTAATTGTACGGCAAACTGAGTAACATCAATGTCGTCTGAAAACAACTGTGCTATTATATTGTAGAGTCCCTTAAAAAAATAAACAAATAAAAGAGGGAAAAAATAAGATATCCATTACCACTGGCATCAAGGATTCTGCTGTTTCCTATAAAACACGGGCCTTGTCCCTTTCAAATTGTTCCTCCACCAAGGGATACTGAAAACTGTAGTATGGAGAACCTCAAACTGTTGCTAAAGAAGTAAGCAAATTATAGGTACATAGAAAAATCCTGATATCCACCCTGCACCACTGAACATAGGGTCTGGCTTCGTCATAACAACCTGTTGCACCCCAAGTCAGCCCAGCCATTCCCTTTCTGTCTCTAGGTTAAGTAAAGCAACCATGAGTTTAAAAGGAAAATACTCTTTCCAAATCCTCTGAGCCAGCGAGTTTCCTTCTGGCAAGGCATCTAGGATAAATACCCCCTTTAAGAGAAATTCAAAGACATATATACAATATTTTTATAACAGGAATTAAAACCAAAGCTTTAACAGAGGAACAAAGATAAAAATCACTACTGTGTTCCAAAGGAGGTACAAATCCAAATGTAACATTTTAAAAATACTTAGCTAAAAATGGGTTTTATAAGTCTTTTGAAACACCTAACTTATATTTAATATACAGAAGAGCTGAGGAGGGAAGAAGTCTTTAGGAAAGGATTTCTTGGAAATAAATTGTGTTCCGTGAGTTAAATGCTTCTACCTTCATTTTAAGCCTAAAGTAGAAGGCTCCAGGGAATCATTTCTTAAGTTTGAAAGGACAGCTGGAGCAGCTGGAGGGCAGACCCTGGTTCTTAACTCACATTTGAGAACCTGCTAGTGATAGGTCACAGCAGAGAGGAGTCCCTCTGAGAAATAGTACACTGAGTCAAAGTGTGCACATCCCAGAAACACCAAAGGCAGACTCCTCAGAGATCGACCTGCCTGTGAAGATCTACCTGCTTGGGACCATGTTTGAGGAGATTCTATATAAGAGCACATGGGTAGCAATGATAGAACTCAACAAACAAAGTCTGTACACAATGGAGTGCTTGAAACCAAGGGGTCCTTAGAGAGCAGCCCACCCAAAGAGAATCAGCACTCTCAGGAGGTAGTGGCATATTCCAGCCCACCTTCCCAGAACTGGGTAAGAATTTTCCTTTTGCATCCCTGACTTCTTAGCCCCTCTTGCCTGGCTAGCTGTTGAGTAGCAGAGGGGGTCAGCAAAATGCAGCTAACTAACTACAACCTGCCATTGACCTACATGATCGTAGAAGGAAGCTTGCTTTGAAATTCAGACTAACAAGTGGCTTCTTATTTTGGTTGGACATTGTCACTTACAAATGGTGATCATGGGTCTTCAAGTAACTTTGTAATCAGAAAATTCATGGAGTGGGCATTGAGATGGCTCAGAGGGTAAAAGTACCTGCTGCCAACCCTGGGTTTGATCCCTGGAACCTGTATGGTGAAAAAAGAGAATCAACTCCTACAAGTTGTTTTCTGCCCTCTATAGGTGTACCCTGGCATGAGCGCATGTAAATAAATAACTAAATAAATAAATATTTAGAAAAAAAGAAGTCACGGGGCTGCCAAAGTTCCATTCAAGATCAGGGAAATATTTTTTCCTGCATAAATCTTTTTAAAGTTAAAATCTTGAGAGACAAAATTCAGATGTCCTTATATTTCCTGTAAGCCTAATATTTTATTTTATTATTTTTATTATTTTTATTTATTTCTGTATGTGTATGAATGTACTGTCTGCATGCAGGTTTGTGCACCCATGTCGTGCAATGCTGTGGAGGTCAGAAGAGGGCGTCGGATTCCCCTGGAACTGGAGTTCTCCTGGAATTGGAGTTTCAGATGGTTCTCGGCCACCATGTGGTTGCTGGGGATCGAACCCGGTCCTCTGTAAGAGCGGTCAGCGCTCTTAACCACTAGGCCATCTCTCCAGCCCCATGTAAGCTTAATATTTTAAATGTGCCTTTATATATTATTTTTTATAATAGAGAAAATTTGGAATAATCTAAGTATCAAGAGGAAAACAAATACCTATAAGAAAATATTGTGATTTGTTTATATTTTAAAGTATGCATATACACAGTATTAAACTTCAAATGCAGAATGTGAAATGATATATGATTATACTTATATAAAATGTGTGTAGTTTATATAATAAGCATAATCATATGTACATATGCATTCACACTCTTAATAAGACTACAAGGAAGAATACTATGAGTTAAAATGGTTGCTGAAGCAGGAATGTTTTTTGAAGATTTGTTTTATTTCTATTTGTGTGTTTATGCCATGTGTTCAGGAGCTCACAGGGGCCAAAAGAGGGTGTTGGAATGTTGGATCCCCTGAAGCTGGAGGACAGGCAGTTGTGAGCTGTCTGACATGAGTGTTGGGATCCAAACTCTGGTCCTCTGCAAGAGCAGCAAGTGTTCTTAACAAGTGAGCTATCCACAGTCTCCTGAAGCAGGAATTTTCATTTTCTTGTGGACCTAACAACTTTTTTCCCCTTTCTTTTCCTGCCTCCTCCAACTTGTCACAGCCGGGGCTGTGGTAAACACATTGCTTAGCCACTGGTAGTCAAGACATCAACTGATTTCCGAGCATCACTGTTCAATGTTCTGTATTCTGCAAACCATTAATTCCAGGGCATGCCACACACAATAGCACATTTAATATTTTGAAATGCCTTATAGAAAAAAATCTTGAAATTTGTTTAACCCAGGACTTCCCACATCTTTTTTTTAAACCACATACAATAGTTAAAAACAAAACACAACAAAAACTGTGCCAATTTAGGCAAATAGGGTCTGGGAAACCCTGTCTGGGAAATGCTGCCCTCATTTGTAGTTCACCAAGGCAGTTAGAAGATTATTACTAAGCTCTGGAAAGGCATTCCATTCTTTAAAATGAGTCTTCTTCACATAATCTGTTTTTTGCTCATTAATAGAAAACAGAAGAAAGTGCCTACTACTCTCCAAAGGGCCTCACCCCAGCCATTTTAACCAAGATAACTAACATGAAACAAAACTGGGTCTATGAATGATGGGTGAATTGAACTCAGAGGACTTTCAGAAGCAGAACTATCATCTGGAGAGGTTCCCTGAACTTTATTTATTGCTTTATACCCGAGGGCTCTATCATGTCGAAGGTAAGGTCTCCACTATGCCTCTAATAGATGCCACCATGGTTTTTGTCCCAAACTGCCTTAAATAAGCCTCATAACTATTGTAACCCTAACACCACAGTCAGGAAGACCAAGTTGTGCAAAAACGCAGGAAGACCAAGTTGTGCAAAAACGATGAAATATCATATTTATCTGACTCTATAAATTCAATTATGGGTGTTTGTATCTCCCCGTTCCTAAAAGTTGTGTGAAGTGATGAATTCCTGACTCCTTTCCTATTAGGAAGTCCTCAGGAATCCATGTCCAGAGCCAGGACTTAACAGCAGCATGCAAATCCTTCAGAGCCACTGGGTACAGAGGGAGATGTGTACAATTATATAGTCCCTATGATAACAAACAGATCGTTTTCTCTTTGCCAAGGTATTTCCCACAGATTTCACCCTTCAAGTCCCCTGCAGGAACTATGGATCTCTTAGGACTTTAGCACAGACATCTATACTTTACCCTGCTGAATCTTCAACTCCATTCCTCCTGCTTGCAAAAGCACAAAGCCTTATATTCCCAGGCAAACGTTGTTGATGTTTGTTTGCAGGTATAACTTCACCGAATGGTGATAAAACTTTCTTCTTGGGCTGAGTGTGATGGTGAACAATTTTAATCCTAGTACTCAGGAAGTAGAAGCTCTCTGTCAGTTCAAGGCCAGCCTGATCTACACAGTGAGTTCCAAGCAAGCCAGGGCTATATAATGAGAACTTATCTTTAAAAAAAAATTCTTACAGAAATGCGATATTTATTTCATCCAATTTTATGTTCTGAAATACTAATCTCTTAAAACATTGGCTTTAAGCTCCACATTCCCACTTTTGAAACTGAGCAAGGAAAGCCCCAAGTGATAAGCATTAACAGATAAATGCTTCTATCTAGAGGGAATTGAAGATACTTCTAAGACCAGCTGGAAAGAATTTCATAAATGTGTGGGAAGTGTTTTCTTTTATAATCTATATTTCACTTGGGGCCGCATGACTGATAGTGGCAAGAAGATTGTGGTTAAAACACAGTAAAATGAGCAATCGAATACTGTGGCCAGAGAAGAAAAAGATGTTATGTTAGAAAAAAACACAAAAAGACATAAATAATATATCAAGGCAGTCACTCAATATGAGCTACTAAGTCACCCAAAGTTATTAATATCATGTGTTATTTATGGGTCCATTTTACAAACCATCATTCTTTCTTCCTCCCAAATGTGCTCTGTGTGAATGACAGAGAACCTATGTTCCTCCAGTGCTACTCTGGTTAATTCAGATGTTTGGTAATTTTCCTAATGGAAAAAATTCGAATTCATTAAAAAAAAACTGTTCACTGACTACCTGGCAGAGGGCCTGAGACCATATTCAGGATGTGATACAACACATTTATTTGATTGCTTACTTTTGCAACACACCCTGGAGCTCTCCAAAATTGGTTTGCCTCCATTCCAAACTCTCTTGGCACAGCTCTTTCCTAGGTCCTTGGATGGAGTGAAAACATCTACTGTTGGTGTCTCATCCAAGAAAACAGATGAAGAAACATACTGGTGAGAACCCGCTAGTAAGGAGATTCAGATGCAAATGATCTGATCCCAACATCCTGTGGGAACTCACCTTGATGTGGAGATTGAAAACCTCAATGATAAATATGTTCAAACCTATTGTTTAGTAAACATTTAAAATATATTATAAAAACAAAGGGGAAAGGTGAAGACATGAACAACACTCAGTACAGTGAAAATGGATGGAAACACCAGTGATCTGAATCCTCAGATGGGCAATCTTCATACTTCTACCTCTTTCCCGGCCAATCAGCCTTCCCCACTGATGATATTATGGTGATAAAGACCAGAGATAAAGTGACAAGATTGCAGAAAGGGGACCCCAGAGAGGATGTGTGTGTGTGTGTGTGTGTGTGTGTGTGTGTGTATAGTGTCCGTGCCCCCCCCAGCAATGACACACATTTACTCTACCAGAGAAATTCTAGACTAAGCACACCCAACCACAGCTGTAACTTTCCAATTAGCCTGTTGAACAGCTCCAAGTTTTATGTGGATTGCTTGGAGAGTGGATATATGGAATCTATATCTTTATATATCTTTACATATCTTTAAAATATCTCCTTCTAAGCCGGGTGTGGTGGTGCACGCCTTTAATACTAGCACTTGGGAGGCAGAGGCAGGTGGACCTCTGTGAGCTCAAGGCCAGCCTGGTTTACCGAGCGAGTTCCAGGCCAGCTGGGGCTACAGGGAGACCCTGTCTCGAAAAGACCAAAAAAAAAAAAAAAAAAAAAAACTTCTTTTTCAGACCCCCTATCCTGATTTATAGTTTTCCCAGAAAGACAGGAATTGTACCACATATCCAAAGATGTGAAATAAACTGATAATGATTACCAAACCCATCCAAAACTGCCTTCTTCTGGATTGCATGCAGCTGGTTCAGGAAGATAGAACCTGGCTTTTTGAGCCAAATTATCTGGTTAGGTCAAAGGAAATATCAAAAGCAACTCTTGCAAAAAACATAAAGTACATTTTTCAGTAGCCATAGATAACCCACTATTTGTCTGTGTCCGTTTAATCCAAACCTGTAACGGGAAGTCCAGTGCAAGTCAGGAGTGGACTGAAAACTAACAACTCTGTATATTTACAATCCTTTTCAGGCCATTAGAAACATAGCTTGAGTGTTTATGACAACTCAATTTAATACAGGTATCTTATTATTTTACCATACCTTGAAATGCCATGTGATATGTATATAAAGCTTGGACAAAAACTGACCATTCTTAAATAAACCTTGATTAGATATACATTTTGCTTTTTGAACCACTTGACTGAGCCTTAGAAAATTAAGCTTATTCATATAGTTTCACCTTTTACCTGCCATAACAAACCTCCTTAGACTTTTATCACTTGCATAGAGTTTCTCATCATCATCGTATAAATCCTTACTAAAAGTATCTCCATCTCTTTCTCTCTCCAACATTATTCTCACCTTCTCATTTCCTTTCTTAATAGCATGAGACATAACAACATTCATAAACAGATTGACGCTTAGTTGTTAAGAAATACTAAGAAGCACCCCCATAAAATAAATACTGTGGTTAGACACAATGTCATGATGAACTACTTTCAAAACCAAAACTCTAGAGCATTTTCAGAAATGTAGTAAATATCCCTAAATGGGTTTCCAACTTAATAAGAGATGGCAAACAAGATGGGCCAGATAAACTCCATTTTGTTCAGAAATGAGTATTTCTGACCTTAACCTAAACATTAGCTGTGCTGGGATTGAAGGCATGCTGGGATTAAAGGTGTGGCCCACCACACCTGGCTGGAGAAGTGTCCAGGAGTGCCCAGACCAGAAGGACAGCAGTTCAGGCCCAGGGAGGTATGTTTGCTTCCTATGAGGAGGAAGGGGCTGGGGGAAACAGATAGAAAATCACTGCAGGAATACAATAAAGCCCACTAGGTATCTCAAGCTGCCCTTTCCCACCCCTGGACACAAGAAACAGGGCTGGCCCAGACCATTCTGGTATCAGTTCTCCACCCAAACCAGACCAAGATATATACATGCCTCTGTCTCCCAGTGCTGGGAGAGAGTTTGGACACCAATGGACTTCAGATTAAAGATAAGTAAAGCTTAAAAACAGTTATCCAAACACATATAATTTGTCATTAAAATAGAAAAGTCATATGATTGTTTTTATATTCTATCACCTAGGACTTTAGTTGAGCTCACATGCATAAACAAGTAGTACTTTTGTAGAATAATAGGTTTTTAAAGATATTTTTAGGGTACCCAGGTTATACCATTAAAATACTCATATTTCTGGGGCTGGAGAGATAGCCTAGCAGTTAAGAGCACCAACTGCTCTTGCAGATGACCCGGGTTTGATCCCCAGAACCCACATGGCAGCTAAGAGCCGTCTGTAACTCCAATTCCAGGAGAACTCCAGTTCCAGGGGAATCCAAGACCCTCTTAAGACCTCCGCGGCATTGAACAACATGGGTGCACAAACCTACATGCAGACAGTACATTCATACACATACGAAAATAAATAAAATTAATTAAAAAATTAAAAAATACTCATATTTCTGATCAGGCATGCCAGAATAAGATCTCACTAAGTATGAGGGCTTAAGGCACTTACACCCTCCAAATAGGTTCCTACCAATAAGCTGAACTGAGGTTCCATGGTCTTAGAAAGATTCAAACACACATCCAAAACATCAGGAGCCTGGGGTGAGAGGACTGCTCTAACATCTTAAAGTGATCAATAATTAATTTTATATAATAATTTTATATAATAATTTTATATAATGCCTTCATCCAAATGGAGACTAAAAGCATGGACTGAAGTACAGTTTCCATGAGTTTGATTGTTCCTGTTTGTAGTAATTGTAGTAAACAGTTTACATTTAAGATAAGCCTGAAATTGTTTAATTCTATCTTATGGGCTATGCCTGCTTAACCTATGGTGTTAAGTCCCTCCTCCAGTCAGTATTATACAAGGCTGCTTAAATTTTTGTCCAAGCCTTATCTAAAATATTATACAGTAATTAAAAGTGTCAGGCTGGTGTAACTTAGCCTTTCTGGATGGATAACGACCATACTTAATGCCCATACCAATTTGGCTGAGGGACTTAAGGAACAAATTTGTTTCTTGCCCTCTGAGGTCAACTAAGTCCCAGGGGACTATATCTGGGGGCATCTCCTGAAGTATCCTGCAATATGAGTCGCCAGTCCTCCTGGGAAGGGAAGTCTTGGAGATCTACTAACAGGTCTCTAGTCAGTATGCAATCTATAAAGAGGAATTTCTCTTCAAGCTTCAAAAGGGAAGCCTGGTCCTGCACGATCTGACTTTGTCCTCCAGTGGATGGAACTGGTAAAAGCTGAAAGGAGCCAGAGGCCTCTCCCCCCAAAATCTGAGTGGCCCCTGAGGACCAGATCCTCAACTGACCTTGAGAAAACAAAATTTAGTTAATCTGGGCTAACTGTATGGATTTAAACATCCAAAAGAGAAAATATAACCAAAAGATAAGTAATCATTGTATTTCCTTTAAAGTCTGAGAGATTGTGCATCCAAACACTAGATTTTTTTTTCAAACACTAGATTTTAAGTCATTTAAAGACATCTGAGTTCTGTTGTTACCAAATAATAAAGTTTCCTCTTTCTATTTAAGCAACTACCTAAGGGAAAACTCACACCACACCGTGACTATCGAAATTTCCTAGAAAGCAGATCCTGAGTCCAGACACTATGGACAAATGAACAAAAGGAGAAGCCCAATAATGGATGCTTCAGAACCCCTTGTTGAGAAATTCTAATGGTCTTTTAAGTTGGACATTTAATTCACCCTGTTTTCCTGGTTCCCTGCCTAGAAAATGTACCTAGTTACTCTAGTCATCACAGGCATGGGTCAAGAATTTTGTTCTCTCTGTAACTATACTTTTGGGGGTCTTGTAGATAGATCCACTGACCAGGGGTATCCCAGTCACCACCCCATACACCCTTTTCAGTATGGAAGAAGTCAGAGCAGTTGGTGCCCCAATTCCCTCTTGGCAATTGGGGTAACCTCCTCAGAGGGTGATGTGATAAAAGTAGGAGCTAAAAATTGGCTAGGCAGTTTAGGGTCAAGACCCCCCAAAGAGCCAGTTTCTTTCTCAGCTGAGAGCTGAAGACTTCCTGGATCTGCCAGTAAACTTATCCTTCTGGGTGCTCTGACTTGTGCCCCATGCATCCTTAACTCACTTGTCAGATTTATTAACCAGTGGGTAAATTCCATTAAAATCATGGTGCTAAAGACCCAATACAACCCTCCTTCCTAGTGGAGATCATTCCATCTTAGAAACACCAACTGTGGTTGACTCTTATGAACTTTCTTCAAGGATTTGAAGACCTCACAATGAGAGAGGGAAATAAAATAGAGGATTATTGAGATAGAGGATTATAAAAACTCAGGGATAGTGTTCTCAGACACCATAAGCCATTTTTCCTTACTCATTCTAGGAATGATTGGTTTGCTTGCTTTGCACATTTCCTATTGATTGGTAACTTTAACTGTGGAGTTAAACTCTGATTGGCTGGTGTACTTGATTAGTAACTTTAATTGTAGTGCTAAACTCTGATTGGCTATTTTACTTATAAATTACCCTGTAACCCCACACCTCAGGGCCACACTCCTCCAGAGTTTAGTGTTGGCCTGGTGTCATAATTAAATTAAACCCTCCTTTAAAACTAAAAAACAACAAAACAAAAAACCCGCCTCCTTATCCATTATTAGAAATAATGCCTCAAATCTTGTCAATGAAGTAGAGCTTTTCCTTTTTAGAGTTGGCAAAGGATCTTAAAATGAGAATGGGGATCACTGATGGATGGCTAATTTAGAGAGAGCACAGCTGCCAGCCAGAGGTGGCATGATAGGATTTGAACTCTATCTATCTACAAATAGCAGTCTCTCTTTTCCCATCACACATTTTATCTAGTCCATTTTTCTTTACTGTGTTTTGCAGATTAGTGACTTATGATCCACATCTATATTTAACACATCTCATGAATTTTGCTTCTCTCAGAATCTATTTCCTTACTCATTATCTCAACTTAACATCCTAGGAATTTCACTAGTGTCTCTTAAGATGCCTGCTTACTGTCTTTATGCACTAAGAATTTCCTGTGTGTGTCAGTCTCCCCTTTGCCTTCTTCCATAGCAGAAGCAAATGCATGTTATATGTCTGTCAGCAGAGCCCAGAAATCATCACGAGAGGCAGTGAGATAGGACATTCTTCAGGCTTTCTTATATTTTACCAACTTTAATTTTTTTTCATGAATAATGTTTCTTAGGATTTTTCTCTTTTTTTGATCTTTTCGAGACAGGGTCTCCCTTTAGACTCAGCTGGCCTGGAACTTGCTATGTAGACCAAGCTGGCCTTGAACTCACAGAGATCGGCCTGCCTCTGCCTCCCAAGTGCTGGGATTAAAGGCATGTGGCCCCATACCTGGCATCTAAGGATGTTTTGACTTATATGTTTTAGGATCAATCCAAAACAAAGAGGATGAGTATCCTATAAAGTCTCTGAGACATGAATTCTTTCCACTCCAATTTGAGTTTTTTGGTTGAGCATATACAAAAATCAAGCCTTGACCTAAATTTTTTCTTGAAAAATTCACTTAGTATAAATTATCCATCAGATAGAAAATGAACCTGGGGGTGTCACTTATTGAAACAAGATACAGAAGTAACAGGGTAGCACCTAGCTAAGCTATGGTTCTGGTTGATCATGTTATTCAAGCAGTTCTTTCACTGTGGTTTGCCAGAAGTAGAACTTTCCCATCCTTGCTTCACTGAGTAAAGTAAAAACTCAAGACCAGCATTTGAGTAAGAATTATACTATTTTAAGTAGAATTTCTCAAATATTTCCCTAACCATTATTAGCCATAATGCCTCAAAATGAGACTCTGTTTCTGGAATTGTGACACATTAATTTAAATTCATATATAGACAATGCTATTGTTAATTCCTTTTCTGTGTGGAAGCTTTAGAAAAGATTGTGTGTTAGCGCTCTATACACAGAATCAAGATTAGATAGATAGATAGATACAAGATTAGATAGATAGATAGATAGATAGATAGATAGATAGATAGATAGATAGATAGATAATGATAGCTGATAGATAGATAGATGATAGATGGATAGATAGATAGATAGATAGATAGATAGATAGATAACATTATTTATTGTGAGAACTGGCTCACACATTTGTAGATGTTCACAATCTGCTTTCTGAAGGCTGAAATACCAGGACAGACATAGTGTCACTGAGTCTAAATCCTAAACAGTAGCTCCCACTCAAGATCTGAGGGCAGGAGAAGATGGAAGTCCCAGCTCAAGAAGGAGCATGGATACATTCTTCTTCCACCTTTTTGTTTTATTTAGGTCCCTGATGAATAGGATCACAGCTGCTGCTCTTCTTTAATCAATCCACTGATTCAAATGTTAATCTCCTCTGGTAACACCCTCAAGGACATACCCATAAATAAGTATTTTACCAACTATCTAAGCATCCTTTTGTCCACTAAAACTGACACATAAAAAGAACCATCATTGATAAAAATAAAAAAAAAAATAAGATAAGATGCTGGGCACGGTGGCACATGCCTTTGATCCCAGCACTCTGGAGGCAGAGACAGGAGGATCTCTCTAAGTTCAAGGCCAGCTGGGGATACACAGTGAGACCATGTTTCATGTCTAAAAAACAAAAAAAGAAGATAAAAAGCAGAAATACCTGAAAAGGGAGAGAATCAGAGAGAGAGAGGACTGGAAACTCTCAGGAAGATGCAATCTTTGAAAACAGGGTTAGAGTACTGACTCCACCACAGTCACTGTGACTCTTTATAACCTGTATGAATCTCAACATACTCATTCACAAAATGGAGATAATTATGGTACCATCTCTTAGGACTCTTATAAGAGTTCTAAAAGACTGACCAGATGAAATCCATTGACTCACACAGAAAGGTCAATTTTCCTTCTTGTATGTATATTTGCAGCATTTCCTGGAACTGATCCTGTTTTCTTACCTTGGATTCTTCTTCCTGCTTACTGCTGGTTTTCTTACAGCTCAGGAGCAGGAAAGGGCAGAGACTTTTGAGATTTTGTTTCTATGGGAAATAGCAAATAGAAGTCACATGTTCAAAATTTAGTTGAGAAGCTCTAATGCTACGTCTCTAGGAAACACCCTGTATTTCTGGAGAAATCTCAAGCTAGAACTCTGTTCAAACAGACTTGGGTCTCCTTAAAACTTGGACCTCTTTGGCGTATGGAATTTACCAAAGGCCAGGATAGCTGGAAAATGGACAGGAAGTTCTGTTCTGTTCTACAGCCTGGGATCCTCCCTGAGCCTCTGGGTCCTCAAGAATTAAAGTTGGGAGCTAGAAAAATGGCTCAGCAGTTAAAAGCACTGGCTGCTCTTGTAAAGGATCCAGATTCAATTCCCAGTGCCCATGTGGCAGCTAAGATTCCCTCTTCTGCCCTCCACAGGCATTGCATGACAGGTGCACTTACACACACGCAGGCAATAAATTCTTACACATAAAATAAAAATAATAAACAAAATATAAAAAAATGAATTCAGGTTCAGTTGAGGCCCTAACATTTCACCAGGTTGCCAAGATTCTTGAGGGGGAAATTCCCAAGACTACAGCGGGGGCGTGGTAAGGAACAGACAGGAGCTATCAGAATGCTTACTGCCAGTATGTTTTCTGATTCTATCACTTGGGAATCACTGAAGGTATGCCTCAGGAGAGAGGAAACACTACCCATCAGGTTTGGGAAATTGAGAATTTTGTTTCTTTCTTTCTTTCTTTCTTTCTTTCTTTCTTTCTTTCTTTCTTTTTTTGGTCTTTTAGAGACAGGGTCTCCCTGTAGCCCCAGCTGTCCTGGAACTCACTCTATAGACCAGGCTGGCCTTGAACTCACAAAGATCCACCTGCCTCTACCTCGTGAGTGCTAGGATTAAAGGTGCACACCACCACGCCCAACAAGATTTCTTTTTTCTAAAGGGGGATTTTTTAATATATATATGTGCATGTATAATGTATGTGGTATATGTTTGTTCTCCTATGTGTACAGCTATGTGAGCCCTTGAATGTAAGTGTGGAGCCCAGAAGAAGATATAAGGTATCTTCCTCCAACATTCTCTGCCTTATTGCCAGATCTTTACTGAACCTGGAGCTAGGCTGGTAGCCAGGTAGGCCCAACAATCCTTCTATGTCCGCCCACCACAGTGCTGGATTATTAGGCCACACCTGCCTTTTTACATAGATGAGAGCAATTCAAAAGTGGGTCTTTAGCAGCAAGAAATCTTACCTACTGGGCCATTTCCTCAGTCTCCTCGAGTCACTCATATTTTATTTTTATTTTTTAAATGATTTATTTATTTTTATTGGTACTAGTATTTTGATTGATGATATGCTTACTGGTATGTATGTAGTGCTTGCAAAGACCAGAGAAGGGTGACAGAGCTGCCATGTGGGTTGCTGGGAATTGAACCCAGGTCTTCTTGAAGAACAGTAAGTACTCTTAACAACTAAGGCACCTCTCCAGCCCCAGTAACTCATTAAAAAAAAAAAAAAAAAGAAGGGGGAGAGGCTGGAGAGATGGTTCAGTGGTTAAGAGCAACGACTGCTCTTGCAGAGGACCGGGGTTTGATTCCCAGCACCCATATGGCGGCTAAGAACTGTCTTTAACTCCAGTTCCAGGGGAATCCAATGCCCTCTTCTGACTTCCGTGGCACTGCACTACATGGGTGCACCAACCTGTATGCAGACAGTACGCTCATACACACAAAAAATAATAAATAAATAAATAAATAAATAAATAAATAAATAAATAAATAAATAAAGGTTAACATATGTAGTCTGAGAATGCCAATGCCAAAATTTAAGGTAAAGAATGTGAGAAATCAGGAGAACCATCCAGCAAAGTTCTGTTTACAGAATAATGAAAAATTTTTAGGGGCTGGAGAGATGGCTTAGCAGCTAAGAGTTCATTTTGCTCTTAAAGAGGACCTGAGTTTTATTCCCAGGACCCACCCCGGGCAGTGCACCACTGCTTGTAACTCCCGCTCCAGGGGATCTAACGCCCCCTGCAGGCACCAGCATTCATATACACATACCCACCCCCCACACATACATGTAATTTTTTAAAGAGTTAAAAAAAGAAAACTTTTAAAAACATTTTTCTCTTTAAAAAATTACCACTTGGGGCTGGAAAGATGGCTCAGCAGTTCTCTAAGAGTTGTCTGCTCTTACAGAAGACCCGGGTTTAGTACTGGTGGCTATAACTCCAGTTCCAAGGAATTCAACATCCTCTTCTGTCCTCCACAGACATTACACCACGAGAGTGTGCTTACATACATGCAGGTATAACATTCATACACATAAAATAAAAATAAATTTTAAAAAGTTAGCACTTAACATGTGCTCACTGTGAGCCTGGCAGTGTTCCAAAGGCTTTACCTTAATTCATCCTCACGAGAACCATACAGGGAGTTAGTAAATAGAATTCCTCCCACGTGACAGTTGAGGAGATAAAAGAAGCACAGAGAGGTTAAGGAACCTGCCGAGAGCTGTGCAGCAGCAGATAGTAAAGACATATCCAAAGGCAGGCCAGCTGGCAGTGGAGACCATGGATTAATGAGAAATTAGAATGAAAATAAACTCTTATTGATTCCTGTATTGAAGACACTGCCCTAAATGCCTGCTTTATAGCCAGCCCAGGCAGTACAGGGCTATAATTGTGGCATTCAGGAGACAGAGGCAGGAGGATCACAAGTTGGTGGCCAGCCTGAGAGCTACATAGTGAGCTCCTACAACAAAACAAAACAACAGCAAATACAAAACCTGTTTTACAGAGATCATCTCATTTAATCCTTATAGTGACTTTGTATGGTATCATTATAAGCCCTGTTTCACAGATGAGCTCACTGGAGTTTGGATACACTGAGTGACTAGCCCAGGGTCCTGATCTCAGAAATCTAAAAGAGGAAATCTACTTGATTAGAAGGAACTTTTGCCATCTCCTCAACAAACCAAATGTTCTGGGGTGTTGCTGATGAGTAAACATGAAACAATTTTCCCAACATCTAATTCAAGGGATCTTCCTTTTTGTTGTTTATAGATATCAGGACATGTTCAAACAAAAAAAGGATATATTTAAGGTCAGAGGTTTTATGCTCTGCTTTTTTTAAACTGTTCATAAAAATCCCATCTGTTTATGCCACATCACATCATGAATTCATTTGTGTTACTTCTACCCAGATGTAAAAGCTAATGAGGTCTGTGCTCATATCACACAGGGTACATGCTCAATTATTCCTTAGAACAGCCCCCTCTTCATCTCTTTCTGCCTCCTGTGATCATCTGAAGCCCATCCTAGCTGATCTGTCTTGACTATGGTAAAAGGATCCAATTTTTTACCACCTTAAAAAAGGGGGAAATTCTTAAATTTCCATTTTTCTTTCTTTTTTTTTCCTACAGCCAATCTAAGGCTACAGTCACTTCTCTGACAGGCTTAGTTCCTCTGACAGCTTCCTCAAGAGTGATGATTTGATGGTATTTGGGGTTTGGGGTTTGGGAGAGGAAACAGTGAGACAGACTAGGATTTCTTCCTAAGTCATGTGCACAATTCACACTGACTCTTCAAAGAGAGAAATGAAATATAAAAAGGTAAGGCAGGCAATGTTATAGGAATCTGACGTGAGCCCACCACAGATGTGTGCAGACGACAAGGCTGTGTCCAAGTCATGATATCGTTCTGAAGTGAATAGGGATAGTGTTTGGGATTGTAGGAGATTAGGGGATTGTAGGAGATAGTGTTTGAGATTGGAGGAAATTTCCTCCACAGGACCCAATGGCACGTGTCAGTCCACCTCCCAGAGAAGGTCTATGTTGCATTCCTTCTGTGACTCTAAAACCATGGGGATCCCGACCTAATCCCTCAGCCCCTCCACCCAGCTCTGGCAAGCAGCAGGACCCAGACTCCATAAATAAGGCTGCCAGAGAGTCCACCACCTCACCTTGTGAGGAAGCCCCTCCTCCCCCTGCTCAACAGCCCTTAGCGAGAACTAGAGATTTGCAGGCAGGGTTGGCAAGGAAAATCAATCTGCCTTTGGAGCACAGAAAGAAAAGCAGGGTCTATAATGGTCTGTGCATTTTTCAAACTCTGTTGCATCCGCTTTCTTTCCCAGACCTTCTCCCTTCTCTCTTCTCCATGCTTCACCTCCTAAGAAAAAGCCTCCTCCTATTCTGTATGGCAATGGGCATACAAGTTCATTGGGAAGAAATGGTGAATCCAAGCTAGTACCTAGGGACAATGTTTTTTGAGAATCTAAAGGCAACCCTTTCTCTAGAGGGGTTATTGGCATGGAGAGAAGACCGTGGCCAGGCTCTCAGCTCCACTTGATCTCATAACCAGGAGCTAATGTGGGGGGGGGGGCAATGGTTTAATGTTCAGGCCAATACAGCACACTGCAAATGGCTCAGACATGGCTCAGATGCCCCTGGCCAGAGAAAGGAGAAGTAAGAATGCTCTGTGCAGAGGGTGGGCTTCGGAGTGGTGAGGTCTGGAAGGTCACCTTCTGGGTGGGGAGGGTGCAGGATGAGCAGAGATGTAGATGAGCAAAAGTGAGGAGAACATCAAGCCCCACGCTTCTTCAAGCAGTTTCTCCTTTTTGTTTCCACAAAACTTCATTTAAAGTATTTCCTCAGGTTCCTAGATTTTGTTAACTCATTTTTTCCTTTAGATCTTTGTGTGCATGAGGAAGCCCTGATTCTCAGTGCTAAGCCTTCTCAGCAGTAAATAAATCACACCAGTCTCCATAGTTACTAACCTCAATCGTGCCATGAGATTCAGAGACACAGGAAAAATGGAGACACTTAAGGCTACAGCAACATCAAATTTTCTGAGCTGAATATCTTAACCCTCACCCTGGGCAGCTGATTTTTCACAACTATATCTTTGTCTCTCTATCTGTTTAAGGTTTTTATTTATTTAGTTAGTTATTTTTGTATGTGTATCAATGTACTGTCTGCATGCAGGTTTGTGTCATGCAATGCCGTGGAGGTCAGAAGACGGTGTCGGATTCCCCTGGAACTGGAGTTCTCCGGGAACTGGAGTTAAAGACGGCTCTTCAGCCACCATGTGGGTGCTGGGGATCAAACCTGGGTCCTCTGGAAGAGCAGTCGGAGCTCTTAACTGCTAGGCCATCTCTCTAACCCCTCTATCTGGTTTTAAGAGATGTGTCTGAAGTGTAAGAGACATCAATGCCAACATATTAGATCACTGGATAAACAGAAGTAAGATTGACACAAACATATCATGAGTCATTTATCTGTCACCACCCCCAAATAACGTTTCTTTCAAATAGAAATATACTTTCGGAACTCTAGTTAGAAAACTGTCAAATGAGAGCAGCATGCTGCCAACATAGTTATGTTTGTTTTCTTACTAGTCCAATACAAACAAAGGAGTAGTTATAGAGGTAAGAAGATTATCAGAAGTCTTTTTCTACAAAGGAATCTTTTCTAAGATAGACCTAAAAGATTATCTAATTTCCTCTGGAAGAGTACCATTGACAGAGTTTATGATTTGGGGGGGGGGTGACCCAAATTTCCATTGTTAGAAAGTTCTTACTGGTTTGTTTTGTTTTGAGAAAGTAGTCCAAATTAACCTTGGATTGCGATTCTCCTGCCTCGGCCTCCCCAGTGCTGAGATTATGGGTATATGTCACCACACTAGGCTTCTTACTATTTTTTTGAAAACTCTTATTTATATTGAATTTACTGTATTTTGTCTTACTGACACACATTAGCCCCAGGCTCACTTCCACAGAGTATAACATGTCTTATGTCATTGAAATAAAAGTCCTATATTCTAGTCACAGCGTCTCCTTTTAATCACCCTGCTACTTAAAAACTCCCTTTGAGTTTCCTTACTTGAAAACTGAGAGCACTGTCTGCCTGGTCTTCATCACAAGGGCAAAACCAGAATTCAATCAAGTATTAAAGGTAAAGGATCTTCCCAAATTGTGAGGTGCCATATAAAGTTTTGGCTTTATTCCCACATGAGTCTTCTGAAGACAGCTAGGGGTCCCTTGGTCTTTGCCAGCATGATAGTTCTGGGTTTCTTTCCCAGGAAAACTGTCTTCAACTAGAAGCTTCTTACTTGTCACTGTCTGTTGTAAGCTTAGTATTCAGAGTGACTCCTCAGAGATGGTATGACTAGCAAAGGAGAAGGAAATGATTTGTTTCCCTGACTCCAGCACTTGTATTACTACTGCCTTGGAGTACATTGGGCTTCTAACTTCTATTACTACTGCCTTGGAGTGCATTGGGCTTCTAACTTCTATTACTATTGCCTTGAGTGCATTGGGCTTCTAATTTCTATTACTACTGCTTTGGAGTGCATTGGGCTTCTAATTTCTATCATTACTGCCTCGGATTGCATCAGGGCTTCTAATTGCCATTTTAGAGTGTTAATGTATAGTAAGTTAAGGCTAACTAACGATTTTCTTCTTAAAACAACAGATTTTTATCCAAGAACAGCTTTTGGTTCATGGCAAATTTTAGTGGAGGGGAGAGTTTTCCGTATACTTCCTGCCTCCAACACATACATAGACCCTTTTTAACATAAATTTTTGTCAAACCAGACCCATTTTTTCCCTGAGCTCATTTTTTTAAATTTATTTATGTGTATGAATGTACTGTCTGCATGTAGGTTTGTGCACCCGTGTCGTGCAATGCCGCGGAGGTCAGAGGAGGGTGTCGGATTCCCCTGGAACTGGAGTTCTCCTGGAATTGGAGTTTCAGACGGTTCTCAGCCGCCATGTGGGTGCTGGGGATCGAACCCGGGTCCTCTGCAAGAGCAGTCAGTGCTCTTAACCGCTAGGCCATCTCTCCAGCCCCATTCCCTGAGCTCATTTAATGTTAGGATGCACATCCATGAACAGTTTTATGTCCATTGAATCCATCTCTGTTGAATTTCATATTACTATCATCTCACTCTCAAGGAGCAGAGCACTGCTACCTTATCTCTTGACTTTGAATATGGAGCATAGTGTTTGGGCAGTACTGTGTCACTAGATAACTTCTAAGGAATCTCAAAGCGTTCAGTGCCCCAAAATACTTAGAGAAAGATCTCTGCAGTACTAAAGGAAATCTCCCTAACCAAGTTCCCATAACTATCATTCCTGTGGTAAGAAAAGATTGTTTTAATAAGATTTTACTTGATTGATCTACTGAAGTATTTTTAGCATTCATAGATGTTTCTGTTTCTAGAGAGCTGCAAACATAATTGCAGGCCCAAAGTTTGAAAACATGTTTCTTTGTTCTGAGCATTTAACACGGATTTTTTTAATTAAAACACTTTTTCAATAAAACAACACTTACAGATTCGTATTGTCTATCATGTCAAGCGGGAGCGATAGGAATTTTTCTCCAAAGGAAAAGCTAGTCGCTGAGTTTAAAACATGGGTAGAGAGTGACAATGGAAAACTGAAAAGGTTTACTTCATCTTCTGCCTCTTCAAAGACACCAAGATGTTGTACCACTCATTTTGATAAGCAAGGATGAATCAAGAGTCCTTTGCATGCAAGTAACAAACCTATTGAGAGATTTAAGCAAAAAAAAAAAAGAAAATGTACCAATTTTCACAAATGTACCAATTTGTGTACAAGTAAAATACCCAGGAGCCAGAAAAATAACTCAGAGGGTAAAAGTCCTTGATGCCAAGACTGACACGACTGACACCCTGAGTTTGATCCCCAGGACTGGCATGGCGGAAGGAGAGTAATGACTTTCACAAATATTTCCTCTGATCTCCACCTACGCACCATATGTGCGTGTTCACACTAAATTAATTAATTGATCAATCAATTGTAAATTGTAAAACAAAGTTTATTGTAGCAATTTCACTCCTGGGCATGAAAATGTAATCACAAAATAGCTTTTTTAATTTTATATTTCTATTTTTCGCTGATGTGCTTCAAACTCGATCTTTTCCAATCTTCTTCTTCTGACCATAAACAATATTTTGATCTCTAACTGAATAAGTTTTGTAGTGCATTTCGGTTTTTTTAATTTTTTTTTAAGGGATTCACAATATAAGAGCACAGTTGTTTTCAGATCACATTAACGTTGCTCAGTTTGCCATACAATTAGATAATTGGCGCTAGCATCCACAGATGAGGGATACCATTCATAGTTTGTTTTTCTGGGACTGTGTTACTTCACTCAGCATGATATCTTCTAGTGCCATCCATTTACCCGCAAAGTTCATGATGTCATCTTTCTTTACCTCTACATAGAACTCCATTGTGTAGATGTAGCACATTTTCTTTATCCACTCATCAGTTGAGGGACACTTGGGTTGGTTCCAACTCTTTGCTATTGTGAAGAGAGCTGCAATAAACACAACTGTGCATGTATCTCTGTGGTAAGATGAGTCTTATGGGTACATACCTAGGAGTGGTATGGCTAGGTCAGGTGGCAAATTCATTCCAAGTCTTCCAAGGGTTCACCACACTTCTTTCCATAGTGGCTGTACGAGTTTAGATTCCCACCAGCAGTGGATGAGTGTTCCCCTTTCCCCACAACCTCTCCAGCACTTGGTATCATTTGTTTTCTTAATCCTAGACAGTCTTATTGGAGTGAGATGATATCTTAAAGTGGTTTTAATTTGAATTTCCTTAATTATTAGCGATGTTGAACACTTTTTAAGATGTTTCTCAGCCATCTCTAATTCCTCACTTGTGAAGTCTCTGTTCAGCTCTTTGCTCCATCTTTTGAGTGGGTCATTTGTTTTCTTTCTTCTTTGTTTTTTGAGTAGTTTATATATTCTGGAAATCAATGCTTTGTCAGATATATCTGCAGCAAAGTTTTCCTCCCACTCTGTGGGTTTTCTCTTCACTTCCTTGATTTTTTTCTTTTGATGTACAGAAGCTTTTGAGTTTAACGAGGTCCCATTTGTCAATTGTCGACCTTAAGTGCTTTTCATTTCATAACTGTACTGTTTGAAGGCATTGTTCAGATTTAACAGTCTCTAAGATCCAAACGTCACACTTTCTTTTTCATATGCCTATCTTACATTCTAAGCCAAGCCACCTAGGTCTCAATAACCGGCAATGTAGAAGTGGAATATAGTCTTTACCCAGCCCCACCCCAATTGTCTGATGCTTATTATTCCTCCCCAGTTGAGATGCAGAGGAGAAAGGAGAACTGAAGAAATATAAAGAAGCCAGGCCTCATCATATAGACCCATAATCCCAAAACTTGGGAGAATGAGACATGGGACTGCTATTTAGCAAGATCATGTCTCAAAAATTAAGAGCCAGGCATGGTAGCACATGTCTTTAATCCCAGAAATTGGAAAGCAGAGGCAGGTGGACCTCAGTGAGTTCAAGGCCAGCCTGGTCTACATAGTAAGTTCCAGGCCAGCCAGGGTTACATAATGAAAATGGAGGAGGAGGAAGAGAGGAAGAGGAGGAGGAAGAAGAGGAGGAGGAGGAGGAGGAAAAGGAGGAAGAGGAGGAGGAATATTATTTAGCTGGTTCTATTTTATTTGGCCATTGGTATCTTCTGTGGGGAAAAGTATTCAAATGTCAACTGACTCTCTTTTATAGGGAACTTATATATTGCATTTAGGAAAACACTCAAGCACTACTGGGTATCTCCAGCATTTTCCCTCAGATGGATGGCAGTCTCCTGTGGGCCACTGATTCTCCCTTAGCTCTGTTAAGATAATAAATCCCCCTTACAGATTGTATTCTTGGGCAGTACTTTTTGAAAAGTGCTTTTATTGCTCATTATGACCATCTAAATTAGTATTTTCTTACTGCTATGAGAAAAATACCTGACAAAAGCCACATAAGGAAGTGTTATCAGGGTAATAGAGAATACAGTCCATCATGCCAAGGATGTCATAGTGACAGAAGCATGAAACAGCTGGTCATACATACTACATCCACAGTTCATCATTGATGTCTACTTAGCCTATCTAAAGTCCCTCCTTTTAAGAATATCAACTCTTCCCCCTCCAGGAGTAATCGGATGCTCATAGTTCCTCATATAATATTGGGGCCTGTTGCCCATTTCCACAGTTCTATGTTGGGTTTTTGTCTGCTTGAGTTTGCATGGGTCTTGTGCTTGTTGACATCATTCCTGTAGATTCATATGAGTAAAGTCTCAGGAACCTGTAAGACTCTATTACCAAATGGCTCTTACAATCTTTCTGCCCCCTCTTTTGCAATGGTCCTTGAGTCCTCAGTGGGTGAATTTTAATATAAGAATTCTGTCCAAGGATCCATACTTTGCAGACTGTTATTCTCTATGTTTTGGCCATTTGTGACCTTTTGTGTTCATGGGCCTTGGTATGTGACCAGTTGTGGAACTCTGTAATAGTCTTCGTCTGTTTCAAAAGAAGCTTCTTTGATGAGTGATGACTGGGATACTTGTCTGTAAAACTAAGGATCCATATTTAGCACATAGTAAGAAATTACATTTATCTAGGGGTACGACAGCCTTGGGGTTTTCTGTAAGATCTATTACCTCTCCAGCCAGTGTATTCAGCTATGTTTATAGTACAACACATGAGTTTCCTCATGGATCTTTTTGAGATTCCACTCAATAATCAAGTGACCCAATTACTTGGAGACACTAAAGGCAATTCCAGGTAGTGATGGAGGGGAGTACATAATGAACCAGGAAGCAACAGAGAGAAAGAGGAAGAGACTGGAATCCCACTGTCCCCTTCAAGAGCATCCCTTCAATGACCTAAGGGTCTCCAATTAGGCCACAACTCTTACAGGTTCCAACAACTCTCAAGGGCACTACCAAGTCTATAAAACCTTTTGGGCCAGCAAGATGGTCAGTGGGTAAAAGCCCTGCTGAACAAACCTAAGGACTCATGAAAGAAGCCAGATACAGTGGTACACATCTGTAATCTTAGCACTCCTCAGGAAAAACGGAAGACAGATATACAGAAAAAGCACTTAGACTCTTATGGGCCAGCCAGCCTAGAGGACACATCATAGAAAAAACAATAAATGAGACTCTGCTCAACAAAGTGAAAGGAAACAAGTGACTCCCTTGTCCTCTGACTGCCACACACACCATTGCACAGCCCTGCCCACAGACACCATGCACATACATACACACACACACCATGGCACATTCCTGCCCACACATACCATGCACATACATACACACACACACACCATGGCACATCCATGCCCACACACATCATGCACATACATACACACACACACCATGGCACATCCCTGCCCACACATACCATGCACATACATACACACACACACACCATGGCACATCCATGCCCACACACATCATGCACATACATACACTCACACACCATGGCACATCCATTCCCACACACATCATGCACATACATACATACACACACACACACCATGGCACATCCATGCCCACACACATCATGCACATACATACATACACACACACACACCATGGCACATCCATGCCCACATACATCATGCACATACATACACACACACACCCTGGCACATCCATGCCCACACACATTGTGCACATACATACACACATACACCATGGCACAGCCCTGCCCACACACACCATGCACATACATACACACACACACACACACACCCTGGCACATCCATGCCCACAAACATGGTGCACATCCATGCCCACACACACCATGGCACATCCATGCCCACACACACCATGGCACAGCCCTGCCCACACACACCATGCACATACATACACACACACACACACACACACACACACACACACACATGCACCATGGCATATCCAAGCCCACACACACCATGCACATATGTACACACACACACCATGGCACATCCATGCCCATACACTCCATGGCCCATCCATGCCTGCCAGGTCTTAGCCAGTCCTCATCTCCCGGGGCCGGCTGGATCAAGGAAGGACAGGTGCACAGCTCGCCCATTCCCAGCCTCCCAGTCCCTGGAGACAATCAGATGCAGCGGGGAGTCAAGTCGAGCAAGATCTCACTTTATTGTAGCAGGGTGGAGCCTTATGTACATTCCCTGGACTTTGGGCCAAAGAAATATATCCATATAAGTGGTGTCTGGGCAGGGGCATTTTCAAGTAAATCTTGCACATCACTCTCATGTGGAAGTGACTGGCAAAAAAAACAGGTCACCAAACTCGAGCCAGGCTTAGAGATTTCCAACAGGCCACGCTTTTGGAGAGCCTGTAAGGCCCAACAACTCCCCTTTTTTGTTTTGTATGGGGGGGGTCAGCATGGCCCCTGTCTTAGGTTGTCTGTGCTTACTCCTACTAGGCTTACCTGTCATAGAGAGTTTAAGGCAGCTCTTGGCCCAACCCCTGTCTTAGGTTGCCTAGGGGTAGCCAGATCTTACCCATCATTGTGCCATGTGTCTCCTCCCCCTCTCTCTTTGCCACACTGTCCCCTGTCTTAGGTGGGCCTCTCCTTGAGGACCCTTACCCATCATCGGGGTGAGGCAGTGGGCAGGGGGGTCTTATCAAGGGCTATATCTGGCTCGCAGCATCATAAGTTGGATTTCCTGGGTCTTGTTTTGTATCAGCTGAATCAACCTGTTAAAAAGGCATGGTCCAATGGTGCAAGCAAGCAATATTATTATAAGTGGGCCGGCTAGGGCCGATAAAAGAGTGGTTAACCAAGGCGACCAGTCAAACCATTGGCTGAACCAGCCCTGGTCATAATTTAGCCTCCTATCTTCTATTCCCTTTCGAATCTCATCCAGATTTTTTGTAATGATCCCCGAATGGTCTGCATAAAAGCAGCACTCCTCCCCCAGTGTGCTGCAAATTCCCCCTTGTTCAAGGGTTAGGAGATCCAGTCCCCTCCGATTTTGGAGGACTACTAGTACTAGGGATTTTTTTTAAATATCTGAGAGTGGTTTCCACTCTATCGAGGTTGACATCAATCTGCATCCTGAGTTCTTGATATTTGGTGTTTACCAGGGCCAGGGAGGCCCCTCCCATACCGGTTCCCGCTGCCCTGAGCCCCAGAAGGTGACCGCTAGCACAGTAATGAGTTCCCTTTTTTCCCTGTGGTTACCTGCCTGGAAGCCATTTCTTCATTAGAATGATATAATACATGGGGCATCACTGCCACCATAGCACAGGAACCATTGCCCTGTTTAAGGACTGCAGTTGCTATGCAGGGCGTGAGGCCTGAGTGTTGACATAGCCAATATATTTCCTGTTTTGAGGGTATTATCCATTCATTATCACCAGTAACCTCCTGACACCTGTCCCACGGAGAGACCCCTTGGGCAGATGTCACACAAGTGAAATTTGCTCCCTGAAGGGGTAAGATCAGCCCTGTTCTTTTAATGTCTTATTTTGTATTCGACCATCGGGGGCCCCATTGACATTTTGAGGATGTGCTTTCCTTTGTAAAATTTCCAATATACCCTAGAGCTTCATAGTATGGTGGTGTGGAACTAAGGCATAGCCAACATGACTCTGTTAACTCAGGCCTGGTCTCATTTAGGGCTTCATAAGCTATTTTTACTGCAGCTTCCCAGGTGCTAGTTTTGTCCCTAGTTTTACCCTTACTGTGTCTTTTTCTTTTGCCCTTGCCCTGTGTCCTCTCCCTGCGGCGTGAGGTTGGGGGAAGTGCTATTTACTGGCCGGTTTGTTGGTGGTGGGCTTGTCATAGTCTTTGTTTTGTTGGGAGTTGGGTCTGGGGCATCTGGCCGCACCTGAGTCTCACTAGCAATGGGATTTACTTGTCTCCTGATGGAGAACAACAATCCTTGGTCATAGCCTGATTGATATAGCCTAAGGCCCCACATTTCCCCAATTTCCCAGTTTGCTTCCTTTTTGCCCTCTTCAGTGAATGTTACCTGAATGGGGTTGCAGCGGTAACTGGTGCATGTTCCATAAAGGGGGTTGCTAGCCCTTCTCCGTGTCCTTACCCTAGTAACCTGGATAGCTCCCCTGTGCCCCACCCAAGAACATGATCCTGTGGTCTCGCACCCCCATGCCCTATGGTAGAAATCTCCCGGCCCACCACAATCAGATATCCTTTGTGCAGTCCAGTTACTCCTGGGACATACATAGATGTTGGTGTCCCTGAGCGCAGCTCGTTTGAGGACATGGGAGCATCCCGGGGATCTAGGGTCTCCCACCACTGGCAGGGTGCATCCCCTTTGTCCACTACATTCTGGCATCCCCAGGTGAGCCAGGGTCCAATCAGCCACATCCCAACTCCCTCAGGCCAGATCACAGAGGTCGAAGTAGAGTGACGGCCACCATGTTGATGGCATTGTGTCCTTCATGGTGGAATTGAGGGCTTGCCTGTTAATGGGGTTGGCCACTAGCCATGTCATTCTCTGTGGTTGATGGGGATTAGGATTCTGCACTTCTATTACTATTGTTGTCATCCATGCAGCCATTAACAGTCTCAGGAACCACACCATCTGTGAACAAGAAAAGACATAAGAACTCCTCAAGGGTTTGTAGCCCTTGGATTCAATTACATTATTGTTTCCTTTTCTGAGGGGGTCGGTAGGAACTTCAAGTTCCTTGCTGGTATCCAGATTGGCTCTTCTTCCCCAATAGGATATATGCATCCAAAGCCTCTCCCCATTGTGATTAGTGGGTCTGGGCCTTTCCACTGGTGTGTTAAAGGGTCTTTCCATTTAACCTTTACTTGGGGCTTAAGGCTTGTGTGTCCCCAATGCTTTTGGAACCTAGATTCCATCATGTCCTTGGAAAAATTTTAAATATTTATGGCGAACAGGGCTTGCACCAACTGCAGATGGGGGCTTACTCCCCTTTTTCGTTTTTGTAATTGCTCCTTGAGGCATTGGTGGTTTCTTTCCACAATGGCTTGCCCTTGGGGGTTATAAGGAATTCCAGTGGTGTGTTTAATCCCCCATCTTTCAAGAAAGTTTGCAAGGGTCTTAGAGGTAAAGCAAGGCCCGTTGTCCATTTTAATTTGACTGTGTAGTCCTAACGTTGCGAAACATTGGAGGAAATGAGATTGGGCGTGTTTGGCTCTTTCTCCAGTGTGAGCTGTGGTCCAGCAGGCTCTAGAATGGGTGTCAATGGACACAAAAACATATTTAAGCTTGCCAAAAGCAGCAAAGTGAGTGACATCAATTTGCCAGAGAGCATTAGGTCGTAAGCCTCGAGGATTAACTCCTTGGGGTTGAATCAGGGGTACCTTAAGGAAGGGTTAGCAAGATTTACACATTTGGACAATTTTTTTCAATTCTTTTATAGGCACCTGAGGGAACTTTTGGTGTAGACCTTTCCAATTTACATGGGTTAGCTCATGAAAGTTTGTGGCTTCCTGAGCTGTTAGAATGTTAGGCCCCAAGGCCAGTTGGTCTGCTAGCGCATTGCCCATAGATAAACCAGGGAGGCCTGAGTGTCCTCTAAGGTGCTGGAGGTATATTGGGGCACTCCTTCCCTCTAAAAAGGGCCTTAAGCTCTACCATAAGAGGGGAGACTGGGTTACTGTCAAGCCTAATGTGGGCCTGTGGTAAATGGGGTAGAAGGTTGGCAACATATAAACTGTCAGTGAAGAGGTTGCAGGACTCCCGAATGTCCTGCAGTGCCATTATGACTGCTAATAATTCCTTATATTGGGCGGATCCTTGGCTTGGTTGGAATCTTTGACTGGTTGGGGTGGAACTGTTCTCTCTAAAGGCCATGTAGGCTGAACCGGCTTTTCCTCCACCAGTGAAAATACAGGGCGCATGTGGTATGGGTTCTTTTATAAACAGAGAGGGCATTATAAGCTCCAGGGGGAATTTTTGCAGGAAGGCTGCCCACCTAGAAGGTCCAAAATGACAATCCAATTTTCCCATGAAGCCTTCTAAGGAAATAGCCTGGCGTGAATGGTTGCGAGCCAGCCATTCAACATCTGCCAACCTGTACGGGAGGATGATGTCATGAGGGTCTATTCAGTAGTGTCTCTGCGCCTGAGTCCTCCCCCTTATGATAGCATCTGCCAGCTGGTCTGTTTGGGAGTACACTCGAGGTGTACCAGCCGTGGATGTATGTATCCATCCTAAAGGAGCCCCCTCCTGGGTGATGACTGCTGTGGCCAGGCTCTGTCCTGTAAGGACCCAAAGGGACAGAGGGTATTCTGCAGAATACCTTCTCAGGGAACAGTGATGTAAAGCATTTTGAAAAGACTTGAGAATTTTTTGGTGTTCTGGGGTGAGGGAGATTTCCTCCTGAGGACTCTTGTCTCTTAATAGAGTAAATAATGGCATTAAGGTTTCTGTGGGGATGGCTACCCAGGGTCAGAGCCAATTGATTTCACCAAGTAAGCTTTGGAGTTGTGTTAGGGTAAGCTGGTCAGGTATTTTTATACTAGGTTTTATGGGACTAACGAGAGAGAGAGAGAGAGAGAGAGAGAGAGAGAGAGAGAGAGAGA
>VZQC01000181.1:921494-948941 GCA_009823505.1 Rhizomys pruinosus | reverse complement strand
AAGGAAGGAAGGAAGGAAGGAAGGAAGGAAGGAAGGAAGGAAGGAAGGAAGGAAGGAAGGGAGGGAATATGATGATTTAGCAGACACCAATGATTACCTTTAGATAATCAAACAGAAACAGCTGATCTGTTAACATATAACAACACATAGATGTACATGTGTGGGCACATGGGCATAAACACACACACACACACACACACACACACATCCATACCCATACAGCACTGTGCAAGCATTAGAATTCAGATCTTTCCAGAGCTTGTGCTGCAAAACATATATTCTTTTGATTTCACTTTGTTTACTATGCAGCATTGTCATTACATAACTGATACAATAAGAGGAAGAAAAAGATTCCCTTCCTAGTGCAAATATTAATAAATACATTGTTTTCTCAAAGGGCATTTTACAATTTTGCACTTATAAAAGTAGTTAAATTATTTTTTTTTGTCCAAGTTCTAATGCTTACCACATTTCTATTAACCACCAAATAACACTCTGCTATTGATGTCTGATTTGTTTCTCCCTTAAAAGGAAATACTTTCCAACCTTCTCTCAACTTCCGTTTTCTCCAAATCTTCACTGAGCTGGACCAAAAGTTGTCCCCAAACTGGGATTTGCCACTTCATTGTACCTAGAATGAATATCAGCTCTATCTTTTCAAGAGCATGCCCAGTTCCCTGAGCTTCTAAGCCCAGAACCACTTCTAACTTCAATCTTATCTCAGAATTGCTTGGCCTCCACTCTTAATCCAGAAGAGCCCTGGGTGTGTGTGTGTGTGTGTGTGTGTGAAGTCCTTATCTTTCAGAGGTTGAATAGAGAAGGTAAATATGAATATGATACTTAAACAAATATCATACAGGTTTAGGAAGGAAATTTAAATCGAAGTCCCTCCCTTTTCAGATGGAGAACAGCATGTCTGGAGAGGTTAAGAAATTGTAGAGGTGCACACAGTTAGCAAATAGTCACAGTGTGAGCTGCAAGCAGTGCTGAGCCTATAGTACCCTCCAAGGCTATTTTCACTTGATTCTGCTACATCCTTCCTTGGTGCCATTATTTGCTCATCTTTAACCTAAGGATAATAACCATTCTGCACACCCCACCCCCATGGAGTGGCTGTGAACATTAAGGTGATAAGCAAGCATGCTTTAAAACCGTCAGATGTTATTAAAGTGAAAATTATTTCAATCAAGAAATAGATGCATACCTTAAAACATGGATAATAAAACAATTCATAAATGAGAAATATTCTGCAAATGACTTGCAGCACTTATAATTAAGTTTTCGATTAAATCTAAGTACCAAATAGAACTGAAGAGAAAATAAGATTGTCTCTTGTGCACAGGCTAAAAGAAATCAGCATGTGCCTAATGGAAATTATGCAACTACATGGGGCCTAATGAAAATTAGGTTGTGTCACTAAAAGCAGGGCATTTTACTACACCCTTTTTCCCTCCACTATTGACTTACTTTCATCACACCAGTAATGGAGCTTTGAAGCTATTATCATAATGGAGATGATGGGGTTTTCTTATTCAAGAAGAAAGCAAGTGGCTGGGCTCAACATAAGGGAGTCCAAAGGAGGAACAACTATTTTTTTTTTTTTTTTGGTCTTGTTGAGACAGGGTCTCCCTGTAGCTCCAGCTGTCCTGGAACTTACTCTGTAGACCAGGCTGGCCTTGAACTCACAGAGACCCACCTGCCTCTGCCTCCCAAGTGCTAGGATTAAAGACGTGTGCCACCACGCCTGGCTTTTTTGTTTGTTTGTTTTTTGTTTTTTGTTTTTTGTTTTTATTTTTGTTTTTTTTTTGGACTGATATTTAAGCTATATTTAAGTTTTTTAAAATTCTGAGAAGCAGCGGGAGTGGTGGCGCACGCCTTTAATCCTAGCACTTGGGAGGCAGAGGCAGGCGGATCTCTGTGAGTTCAAGGCCAGCCTGGTCTACAGAGTGAGCTCTAGGCCAGCTGGGACTAAAGGGAGACCCTGTCTCAAAAATACAAAAAAAAAAAAAAAATTCTGAGAAGCAAAAATTGGTAGAAGCAAAGGGCAGCCCATGGATTCCTGAACCATTTAGCTGTCATGGAAACACAGAATGAAAACCATGCAGAAAAAAAGCTGAAGAAAAAAAAAAACAGAACCACAGTACTGGGCTTCACTAAATGAATTTAGCAACATTCATGATTGTACTGTGCAAGACTGGTTATCCAGAAAGATAAATTGGGAAAGAACTTTTATTTATTTATTTAATTTTCAAGTTAGTGTACAAAGTAATGGCTTCCATCCTGGCATTTTAATGCATATATGTCATTCTGCTTTGTTCTAATTCGGGCCAGTTCCCCCCCCACACGCACACACCCCAGGAAGTCCTCCTTCTACTTCCTTACTCCATATATTCTATTACTTTCTCTTCCTCTCACCTCCCTCATCCCTCAAGTTCTCTTCCTATGATCCCCTTTTTAATTTCATTATCTACACACACACACACACCTATATATAACTTTAAATCTAGGCTCTTCTTATAAGAGAAAACATGCAGTATTTGTCATTCTAAGTCTGACTTATTTCACTTAATGTAATGGTTTCCAGTTCTACCCATTTTCCTGAAAATGACATACTTTCATTTTTCTTTATGACTCCATAAAATTCCATTGTGAGCTGGGAGTGGTGGTGCAAGCCTTTAATCCTAGCACTCAGGAGGCAGAGGCAGGTGGATCTTTGTGAGTTCAAGGCCAGCCTTATCTACAGAGTGAGCTCCAGGACAACTGGGGCTACAGGGAGACCCTGTCTCAAAAAGACAAAAAAAAAAAAATTCCACTGTGTATATGTACCACATTTTCTTTATATTTTCTTTATTCATCTACTGATAGACATTTACACTGGCTTCCTGTCTATTGTGAATAGTGTACCAATATACTAATGTGTGCAAGCATCTTAGTGACATGAGTCCTGTGGATATATACACAGGAGTGGTAGAGCTAAAATAGCTAGGAATTTCTAGCCGGGCGTGGTGGCTCACGCCTTTAATCCTGGCACTTGGGAGGCAGAGGCAGGCGGATCTTTGTGAGTTCAAGGCCAGCCTGGTCTACAGAGTGAGTTCCAGGCCCGCGGGGTACATGGAGACCCTGTTCGAAACGGACCAAAAAAAAAAAAAAAAAAAAGGAATTTCTCTTAACTTAAGCATTAAGAAGAGACACTTCCCTTGCAATGTGTAGCAAACTATACACAGTAATCCCATCCTGTGCACAGTTATGTATCACAGCTACTTCCTGACACACCCCCAAATTCCTAAACTGATAGACTAAACTAGATCTTTCCATTAGCAGGACAGGAATGTCTGACTCAGCTCTTTTTGCTTGCCTCCTCTTTTCTGTCAGTTGGGAAGATTAAGCACTGGCAGAACAGGTCATAAGTGAGTTAAGATCAGAAATGAAACACCTCCCCCTGAGGGAAGCAGGCGATTAAAGAGACTAGCCAGGTAGACAAAGGCACAGTGTCAGGAGAGTAAAAATGACAAGGTAGGTGGATAGCTGAACAGGTGGAAGAATATGGCCATAGAAAATCCTAGAGCAAGTGATATATAGACATCCAGAGGGCAGGAAGATCTGGTAGTTGGAACCCTGAAAAACAACAGAGTTCGAAGGCAGCTTAGCAAGATCAAGGCAAAATTTCTACTCCAAAAGAACTGAAGTCTTCGCTGGAAATTAAAGCAAAGAATAAGGATAAAGGAAAGTGAGACAAAGGTCCAGTTACTACCATAAAGACACAAGGTAGAAATTTGGTTCAAGAGAATAAGCAAACAGCTCATTATTGGACACGAGGTATAAAACTGGAACAGGCTGGCCTGCATAATACTGTGTCGATGCACTCTGGCTGGACAGCTTTCTTTTTATCTTCCTGAAAGAGGTCCCAAACCTGGAACAAGAATAAATAGAAACAAAAGTTTAACCTTCCTGATTGGACTACATGTTCTTGTGTATATCTTTATTATTTTTCATTAGCTTATTTACTTATTAATTTAACCAATATATAATATATAACACCTACTGTTTCAGGCATTCTACATATCCCTAATATTAATGCCCAAAGCAATCCTATGAGGTTGCTACAATCATGAGCTTCTTTCTACAGTAAGCATGCTAGGCACAGAGGAGTTAAATAACTTGTCCAAGGTCATGCAACTGACAAGAGGTAGAGCAAGAATCTGAATCCAAACATTCAGACTCCAAGGCTTTATTTCTAGAGGCCACACCATATCACATTGCTACTTTTCTCATGTTCCATCTGTATTTCTGTTTCCCCTCTACAGTCTAAGATACCATTCCTACTGTCAAGGACTTGAGTCATCTCTGCATTTCCATTGTCTATGCAAGGCCTAGCATGTAGGGAGCCTTGAATGAAGGAATGAAAATGTGCCTGCCATGCTAAATGCAGAAATAGCAAGGGCCCTGAGTCCTTGACAGAAGAAGCAACAGGGAATACTGGATTGGGGTAGCATGATCTGTCCGGCTGTGCAACCAAAGGCAGGAAGTGACTGATAGAACTACAAAGGGAGGTGCTAGGGTATGGCTCATAACAGGAGTGAGCAGCTTTAAAAAGTAGCTGAGGTCAGAGAAGGCTAAGACACAGGAAATGTTTGTACAATGAATGAACTGCTACTTATAAATGCCCCACCTCCCACTTGCTCTGTGATATTTTATGTTCTGCCTCACACTTGAGAGAATATATGGAGTTGGTCATCCATAATTTGCACACAGAAATGACTGTTCCCATAGATCACTGTCCTTCCATATGATTGGCACACAACCGTCACTGGATAAGAATCATCTATAATAAGCACAGCTTGTATTCAAAACATTCAAAGGACAGAGGGATAGTAAACTGCTCTCTCTAGATAACAAGAAGCCAGAAAGGTCAATTTTGAGAAAAGCCTTCATAAATGTTTGAGTATTTAATGGTCCCTTTCTTAATGTTTGTACACAAATATCGAATAACCGAGGAGTTAGGGTAGACAGATGGCACATCCGCAAGCTGCACACTCCCTTATTAGTCGCTCTACAACCAGAACTCTCAGGCTGGACAAGTTAGTAGTCAGACGGTATCACTTTTAACTTCAAGAGAAGGAAAACAATAGCTAAAGTTTATTGAACACACTTGGCACTAGATGTTATTCTACATGCCTCACATACATTAACTTATTGAAGAGTCATAACAACCTCCATTTTATAGAAGCAGAGAGCCTAATGAACTTAGGCAATTTGTCCAAGTTCGCATGCTAAATAATTAGTAGAAGCAGGGTTCAAAAATCAAACCAATTTGTCTCCAGAGCCTGTGCTTAGAACCATGTGAAATGAACCATCAGCTCTTGAGTACAGCACACACTAGAAGGACTAGAAGGTAAAGCTGACTTCAGAAGCTGTACCAGCTCAGTTTCAGACATTAATTTGGAACCCTTGGACTGTATACATGCTCAGAGCTGGATTAATTAACTCAGAATGCTTTCCTTGAGGTGTAATAGACATTAAAGAGTGTATGAATCTTGAAGGGATTCTACAGAAGCACAGTAGAGCCTCCTGGTAGAGGCTTCTCTAATCAGAGGTGAGTGAAAATAGATCCAAGGTAGTCTCTTAGGGTCTTCCTGCAGCCCCAGCAGACCAGGATGGCCTTGACCCTCGTACGTCTGCCTGCCTCTAACTCCCAAATGCTGGGATTAAAAGTATACTTATGACACCACACCTGTCCCAAGGCACATTCTAACCAAGACATAAAATGAACCCTGCTCCATGCTAGTGGTTGGTACAAACTATCATTTTTTTCAAGCCGTGACTTCTATACCTGCTGCTCCCAGCACATTTCCTTCAGGCCAAACTTATTCTAATTAGAGACTGTCTAAATAGGACCAGGATGCCTTTGGCATCAAAGTTTTGTTTTGGCAAGAAGCCAGACGAAGAAGGCGCTCCTCAGTCCTTGACCAAGCCCATCCAAAGCAAACAGTTTCATTACTGTTTACGGTGGAACAAGCTTCTTCCTTTAAATAAGGCAAATGTGGAAAATCACCCTGCCAGACATTGCTTGTTATTTTAGCACTTTTGAAACTCTAGGAGGAGCCCTACCTAGGCCAAGAGTTCTAGCACTTCTCCAATGGGGAAAGCACAGGTTGGGAAATACATCAAGAATCCAAGCAGAGTCGATAAAGCTGTCATTGTTTCTCTAAAAGCACATCTTTATCATAATTACTTAAATGATCTCCACCTAAACATCCCTCTTGGCCCAGCTTGGAAATTCTCCCCACTTCGCCTTGGCTCTAGCCAGAAGGATTGTGTAATTTGTCTGTGTTCCTCTGGACTGACATTAGCAAGACCAGAGAAAGACCTTGGAAAGTTGCATCTTAGTCAGTAGCTTTCACTGCTCAATCATTGTAGCTTCCTAATTAGAAATAAAGACTATCACATCATTACTGGGAAGCTTGGAGACAACAAACAATGCATACCAAAATAAACATATACATATATATGTATATGTATATTTGTGAATATTCACAGAACCAAGTCTGAAATTTGGTGAGTCAAAGCAAGGCATCTGGATAATATGCTCACTAGCTGACAGTTTTATGAAACACTGGAGAAGGTAAGCATAAGAGAAAAGGCACACGTGATTTGGATGAAGCTACATGGATCTCAACTGTCTGTAACCTTAGTTTCTAGATCCCAAGTTCCAGGCATCTCTGGCTCAAGCTTAATGGAATCTTTACTGCTTAAAATTCTGAAATGACTAGGCCAACTAAAATATCCGTGTTAAGTGTACTGGGAATAACAATACTTCTTTATATGGAACCTTATCTAGAAATAGAAACAGTACACAAAGAGAAAAACCACTGGTTTTGGCTATCCCCATTCCTACACTACTAAAAGGGGAGGAGTTGGCCACAGGTAGAACAGCAATCTTTAAGAGCTTACTTCTATTTAAAAATACAGTGGGGATTCAGATGCCTTAAAGGGGTTAATTTGTGAGTAATCAAGGGCCTGATGGCTAATGATCATGGGAACTCCTGCCTCTGCCTTCCATGCGTGCAATGGAGAATGGGAAGGCCCTTTGTCAGCATCTGCTTCTTTTGCCATCCACTGAAAGGCAGAGAGAGGATGTCAGCTTGGCTGCCAGACTGGCTAATATGATAGTATATACTGCACATGCCTCCAGAAAACTCTCCTCCCTGAAGATAAGCTCTTATATTTCTAATCCCAGAATCTTGGAGCTGTGCATGTAATTATAGCCTCTGCTCTCAGTCCAAGAAGTAAATGGCACTGACACCAAGCTCCAGAGCTATCAATTTCTTTATCATTTCCAAAAGCCTTAAGAATATAAGTATGCATATCTTTGCATATGTTTTTTATTTTTTATTTTTATTTTATTTATTTATTTAATTTTTATGTGTATGAATGTACTGTCTGCATGTAGGTTTGTGCATGCGTGTCATGCAATGCCACAGAGGTCAGAAGAGGGCGTCAGATTCCCCTGGAACTGGAGTTAAAGATGGTTCTCAGCTGCCATGTGGGTGCTGGGGATCGAACCTGAGTCCTCTGCAAGAGCAGTCAGTGTTCTTAACCACTAGGCCATCTCTCCAGCCCCTGCATATGTTTTTTAAATAAGGATTGTTTGAAGTGTGAAAAATGTACTTAAGTCTGATATTATTATGCCAATATTTTTAAATTTTTATTTATTTATTATTTTTTATTTGTATGAGTGTACTGTCTGCATGTAGGTTGGTGCACCCATGTTGTGTAATGCCACAGATGTCAGAAGAGGGTGTTGGATTCCCCTGGTACTGGAGTTAAAGACGGTTCTTAGCCACCATGTGGGTGCTGGGGATTGAACCCAGGTCCTCTGCAAGAGCAGTCGGTGCTCTTAACCACTGAACCATCTCTCCAGCCCCATATGCCAATATTTTTAAGTAGGGAAAATAAATTATAAAAAGACTCCAGAAGTTTTTTTTATTTCAATCCCCACTCTCCATCTCCTCTTAGAGCCACCCCATACCCTATCTCCCCAACTTTATGTCCTCTTTTCTTTGAAGCCCATTGAATCCAATTTGTGTTCTCCAAATACTCTTGATGCCCCAGAGGGTTTTTTTAATTTTTTTTTTTTTTTTTTTTTTTTTTTTTGAGACAGGGTCTCCCTGTAGCCCCAGCTGTCCTGGAACTCGCTCTGTAGACCAGACTGGCCTTGAACCTACAAAGATCCGCCTGCCTCTACCTCCCACCACGCCCGGCTGGGTATTTTTAATTTTAAAAAATTTATTTACTTATGTGTATGAGAGTTTTTCCTGCAGGTATGTAGGCGTGCCACATGTGTATACAGAACCCACAGAGGTCAGAAGAGGACATCAGATCCCCTGGAACTGGAGTTATGGAGAGCTATTAGCTGCCATCTGGGTGCTGGGATCCAAACCTGCGTCCTCCACAAGAGCAGCCAGTGCTTTTAACCTCTGTGCCATCTCTCCATCCCTCTCCTCACTCAAGAGTTTTTTAAAAAGAGAACTCCCCCACTGCTAGCTAGTTTTCATCCTATGGGAGGATGTTACGCAGGCCGCTAGGGGAGAAGAGTCTTCAACTGTCTTACCCAGGTGAGAGCCCTGTGTGCTATAACCAAATTGTCAGGCAAGATGTGCCGGCTAGCGCAATAGTGGCACAGCTGTTGTGGGACTAATCAACCACTTTCTGAGTGGATTTGAGGCATGTTTCACAGAAAGGAATCAATGCCTGGAACTGAAACCTGGTCGCCCATGGCTGGGGAGGTCACAGGCCCTGGACCCAGTATCACCAACAACATACTAGTGCTGTTTGGCTAAATGGACATGTTGTCAAATTGCCTTTTAAATATTTTTACCCATAGATTTGTGCTGCTGTCAACTTTTGTCAAAGAAGTTTCTCTTTGCAGTGGTTGATGGGTAATGCAGAGACTTACAACTGGTCAACGTACTGAGACTATGTGACTCCTGAGTGCTCAGCCATAAACAGAACATCAATATCCCCAAGGCTTGGGGAGGGGCCAGAAAGAATGTAGGAACTTGAGGATGGGAAGGAGTGCTGTGAAACATGAAGCATTTCATGCCTTCTGGACATGAGGTGACCATGGACTCCAAGCATGAGATGGCCATGGACTCTAAGCAGCTGTTCTTCCTACACACAACCAGAATGAGATGGAGCCCATCAACATTACATCATAGACAAAGGAGGGACCAGGCCTCACCTCTCCCTGAAGAGATATTAACAATTCATTATTGCTGGTTCTGGGGTTGGGGGGTGTTCCTTGGACGTAGCCACTGGTAAGCTGCCCATGTTCCAGTAAATAATTCCTGACTCATGCTCACACAAGCAACCCTAATTAAACTCAGTGGACACTCAGTGCCACCCCCCCTCCAAAAAAAAAAACACCACAAAAGCAAAAAATAAATAAATAAAAAGACAAAAAAGTAGGAGGGTGATTTGATTGGAAAGAAGTTCAGTGGGTAGGTGAAGGGGATAAAAGAGGGTGATGTGAGGGGAATGAGAGGAGGGGAAATGGCCAAGTACATTACATACATGTATGAAATTATCAAAAACTAAACATCAATCATTTGAGTTTTTAAAATGATGGAGTGTTGGTATCATTTCATAATTAATACTATATTACTTTAAAATGCAACTTAGAAGACTACTCCCTAAGTATCTAATATACTAGTTACTATACTATTATCGGGAGGTTTTTATTTTGTTTTATTAAAATGTTCAATACTCACCTCCATTCACCTTTTAGTTTTTAAATTTTTTTTTTTTATTTCCGTACGTGTATGAATGTATTGTGTGCATGCAAGTCTGTGCACCCGTGACGTGCAATGCCGCGGAGGTCAGAAGAGGGCGTCGGACTCCCCTGGAACTGGAGTTCTCCTGGAATTGGAGTTTCAGACGGCTCTCGGCCGCCATGTGGGTGCTGGGGATCGAACCCGGGTCCTCTGCAAGAGCGGTCGGCGCTCTTAACCGCTAGGCCATCGCTCCAGCCCACCTTTTAGTTTTTAAAAATTAAATACATTAACTACCTATACCACATCAAACTAGAGCCACAAATTTCAGTTTGAGTCAGTTGTGTTTGCTTTCTGCTTATTTATAAACCCTGACTCCTCCCCAAGAGAACTTGAAGTTGCAGTCTGTCACACCAGTTCTTCTGCATCGGAGAGTTGGTGAAAACCAGTATTTCTGGTTTCTTACTGCCTGTAGAACCTTACAAGTACTGATTCATAGCAATCTAAGACCTGTACAGACTGGCTCCCACAACCCTCAGAAGTACTGGCCGTGCTCACTTGCTCTATCAGCCAAGAGTAGAGCCAGCCCAAGACTTGACCCCTGGAGAGGCTGTGTCTCTTATCAGTGCAGAGTAGACAAGCACTTCTACCACTACAGCCCTAACTCTACCAGACAAAAAGTATATCCGACTTCAGAGCAATGTCTCAAAGACAGCGTGTCCTAGGCTCTGACTGTCAACTGTCAACACAGCTAACATAATCGTACTTCTGTTGGCTCACAGGACACACGTCTGGGTTCTGTCACTGCTGTGCTTTCATCTCATGTGGGCAGCTTTCCAAATGTAGGCTTCCCATTCACATGTTTTCACTGCTCATTAGGAGCCAGAGATTTTCCAGGATATCCCTACTAACCGCCAGATAGGTGATCAATGTTTTGATAGCCCAAAGACACAATGTTCCTTCCTGGCCATGAACTTGTCACCCCTTACCTAACCCTATGCAATCCTCATGTAAGGGCTTTAGGGGAAGAAATATTTTGATTCCACAGAAACCGGGGTTCATGACCTAAGAGGCAACTTTTCTCTCTTAAGTAAGAGTTGAATCAAGACTCTCTGAAGCATCTCTCTCTAGTCCTGGCATATTTTGATTGCTCACTAAAAGAATATGAACTTTTGCTGGGCATGGTGGCGCACACCTTCAGTCCTAGCACTTGGGAGGCAGAGGCAGGTGGATCTTTGTGAATTCAAGGCCAGCCTGGTTTACAGAGTGAGTTCCAGGACAGCTGGGGCTACAGGGAGACCCTGTCTCGAAAAGACCAAAAAAAAAAAAAAAAAAAAAAAAAAAAAAAAAAGAATATGAACTTTTTCTTAAAACGTTCTTATGGACTCAAATCAGGCCTTGACTTGCTCCAATGCTCTTATAAAGTCTTATGGTATAGAGTGACCAGAACACAGTTTGTCCATCTCCATTTGAAGCCACACCCGAGAGCTCTCCAATGGCCTTTCTTCAACCAGCCTTTCTCCCTGGGATTCACCACAAGTGCTGATGAAGAGAAAAGAAGTGGACAGCCTTAGTCTAACCCTCATTGCTGTTCAGGAATTTCACTGTTGCTCTCCCTTACCCTCTGCACATTTTCAGACCTCACTAACAAGCTCCTCTTCAACAGCAAAGTGGTTTCAAGACTTATAAGAGCTGGATATGCTGGCACACACCTTTAATCCCAGCACTCAGGAGGCAAAGGCAGGCAGATGTCCATGAGTTCAAGGCCAGCCTGGTCTATATAGCAAGTTCCAGGCCAACTGGGGCTACAGGGAGACCCTGTCTCAAAAAGACCAAAAAAATAAAAACAAAAACAAAACAAAAAATGAACAGCAATGTCAAGCATGGTGTACTACCTATAGTCTCAGTACTCAAGACTGGAGACAGGAATCTCAAGCCTCTAATGTCAGCCTAGACTATACTAAAGGCCAGTTCTCCATTGTGGTGGTACATGTGATGATAGTCATCTTCCTGAACAGAATGAAGCAAGATGATTGGGAGTATGAATCCAGCCTGGGATACACTGAGGATCTTGCCTCAATTTAAAAATAAAAAAATGGGGGAGAGGGGGCTGGAGAGATGGCCTAGCGATTAAGAGTGCCGAATGCTCTTGCAGAGGAACTGGGTTTAATCCCCAGCACCCACATGGTGGCTAAGAACCATTTTGAACTCCAGTTCCAGGGGAATCCAACACCCTCTTCTGACCTCTGCAGCATCGCACAGCATAGGTGCACAAACTGACATGCAGAAAGTACATTCATACACATAAAAAATAATAAAATTTTTAAAAAATTTTTTAAAAATAAAAGAATGACAGACTTGAGTGCACAGAGCTTAGATCAGAGGATTTCCCAGGACCACCTGAAGCACAAGTAAATGGATAGAACTGGAAGATATTATGTTAAGTGAAGTAACACACTCCCAGAAAAACAAACAATGAATGGTATTCCTCATCTGTAGATACCAGTGCCAAGTACCTAGTTGCAAGGCAAACTGAGCAGCATTAATGTTATATTTCTTGTGATCTGAAAACAACTGTGCTCTTATATTGTGAATCCCTTAACAGGTTCTAGAACTAAACTACCATTTATTTTCAGACTTAGGAATTTTTGGTAAATGGGTAGAGGGTATGTATCCATATTTTAGTGTAATATAAGAGGAAAGAATGAGGAAAAAACTAGTTTGTCATGACATTATGAGTAACCACAGTATTTATTTTATGAGAGTTCTTCTTAGTATTTCTTATACAAGGCTGCTTGACCTTTTGTCCAAGCCTTTTCTACAATATTATACAGAGTTAAAAGTATCAGGCTGAGGGGCTGGAGAGATGGCTCAGCGGTTAAGAGCACCGACTGCTCTTGCGGAGGACCCAGGTTCGATTCCCAGCACCCACAGGACGGTTAAGAACCATCTTTAACTCCAGGTCCAGGGGAATCCAATGCCCTCTTCTGACCTCCACGGCATTGCATGACATGGGTACACCAACCTACATGCAAATAGTACACTCATACACATAAAAAATAATAATAAAAATTTTAAAAAAGTATCAGGCAGAAAAAAATTTTTTTAATTTAAACATTTTTTAAAAAGTATCAGGCTGGTGTAACTTAGCCCTTCTGGTTGCTTAGCAGCCATGCTTAATGCCCATACTAATGTGGCTGAGGATCCTAAGGGATAACTTTGTTCCTCCCCCTCAGAGGTCAACTAAGTCCCAGGGGAATATGCATGGGGGCTTCTCTTGGAAATGTCCTGCAAATGTGAGTCACCAGTCTTCCTGTACAGGGAGGTCTTCGAGATCCACTAATGGGACTTCAGCCAGTGTCTAGTCTGTAAAGAGGAAAGTCCACTCATACTTCACAAAAAGGGAAGCCTGGTCTAGTAAGACCTGACTTTGTCCTTGAGTGGATGGAACTGGTAAATGAAAAGCCAAAAGGAGGCAGGGGCTCCCTTACTCTCCCCCCAAAAAACCCAAGTGACCCCTGAGGACCAGATCCTCAACTGACTTACAGAAAACAAAAACCTTGGTTAATCTGGGCTTAATGTGTGGTCTTAAACATCCAAAAGGAAAGTATAACCAGAAAAAAAAGTATCAGGCTGGTGTAACTTAGCCTTTCTGGATGCTTAATGACCATACTTAATGTCCATACCAGTTTGGCAAAGGGTCTTAAGGGATAACTTTGGTCCTTGCCCTCAGAGGTCAACTAAGTCCCAGAGGACTATGCATAGGGGCATCTCTTGAAATGTCCTGCAAATGTGAGTCACCAGTCTTCCTGTGCAGGGAGGTCTTGGAGATCCTCTAATGGGATTTCAGCCACTATCCAGTCTATAAAGAGGAAAGTCTGCTCATGCTTCAAAAATGGAAGCCTGGTCTAGCAAGACCTGACTTTGTCCTCAAGTGGATGGAACTATTAAATGAAAAGCCAAAAGGAGCCAGGGGCTCCCTCCCCCCCAAAACCTGAGTGACCCCTGAGAACCAGATCCCCAACTGACCTTGAGAAAACAAAAACCTTGGTTAATCTGGGCTGTGTGGCCTTAAACATCCAAAATGAAAGTATAACCAGAAATAAATAATTAGTAAGGCCTGAGAAATTGTACTTCAGGTATAAAATTTGAGATCTTAATAAAAAGACAAAAGTTAAAAAAAAAAAAGAGCACAGTTGTTTTGCCTGTTTTAACTGACAAGTGCATCTACTCTGTGGCTGCCACTGCTTTTGCCATCCTTCGAAGCTTTTCAACCTTCCAATATGAACTGAAGACTCATGTCTCTCCAAGAATCCTCCAAACCTTCAGTGCCAGATGGGGACTACTGAGACATCCAGCTTGTAGACTGAGCTACTACTGGGGTTTCAGCCTCTTCAGAATATAGACTGCCATTGTTGGACTACCCAGGCTGTATCAAGGAGACCAGTACAGGAAGATCAAGACAGGACGTGGTGTTTACTGGACCTCATTTGGTGACCATCGAAAGGGAAGACCCCAGTGCAGAGCACAAGGGCAGAACTGATGGTGGTTTGGGCTTGCCAAGGAGGAGCCTTCAAACATGACATCTTTCAGCCTAATATAGAAAAAAAAATCATAAGCCGAAGATGCTGAAACCTATGATATACGTGGAATGCATATGTGCATATTTTGGTGTGATGCAAATTGAAAGGAATAACAACAACAAGACTGGGTCAAAGAACTGACTGAAACGGTGAACTTCTGCTCAAAACAGTAAACTTCTGCATCAAAAATTTTAAGAGACAGAAAAAGATGAAAAACATGTTTGGCAGAATGGATGAGCTCTGGTGGGGTGGGAGGATCAAGGAAGGGGGCACAAGTCTAGATTTGATTAGAAATTTTGTATGACATGTGCAAAGCTTCAATAAAAATTGGCTTTGAAAAAAGTAAATAAATAAAAATAAAAGAAGACATAGAAATATTGCCCAACTGCAGATCTTTATTTTATCGAAAAAGAAAACATTGCTTGAAAGAGAACAGCATTTATAATAAAATGGCACTGGAAAAATTCATAAGCAAATAAGATATTCTTTATGCTTTTTATTACCATCCAAAAGATTTCTGTTTATCTATACCATGTGAAATCAAATGTGAGCTTGTTTGGCAATAGGTTTTGAAAGATTGGGGACAATAAAGAAAAAAAAGATACTATTATTGCAATTTTCTTGTCTCTGTAATTACCCGCTGTTAATCCTACAAAAGAAGGCAAATGGAGATGTTTGCTATGACGTTGTCTTGTAGCCAGAGTGCCATTGCTTCATCTTGAACAACTCGAGACACCACTGACACCTCTGGAATCCAAAGAGAAGCACACAAGTCAAAAGGACCAACCAGTGCTTCAAGCCAGAGAAAAGCCAGTGACTGAAGTGGTTTCACATGCTAAGCCCTTTGAAATAGAAACTTCTCTGCTATAATCCCATGACCTAGTCTAGACATCACTCACTTCTGTGCCCAGTGATATGTAGTTTCTATTCATGGTATTAACAAGTGTGAATAACAAATGTGAAGACTAGCCACTCCATTATCTCAAGGAAGGGTTTACATTAGTATGTATGAGAATGACTCAGATAGCCTCAACAAATGGTATTATTACATTAGCTCCCTGACATTAAGGAACAGAATAGTTGACCTAACATAAGAATTTATGATCTTTATGTCATTTGTCTTGTAAATGTCTATAAATTTTAAATAATTAATCTGACTTTTACATTCTGCTGAAGAACTCTTTCACCCATCACCTTCTAATCACTAAATTATGATTTATTTTTCTATCTTTATCCACTTTGAGCACTCAGTTGCAATCCTCAGCAGCCCAACCTCTTCCTGAAGCCCTCTCTAAACCCTTTCATATTGCACTCTCCAGTGTCTCTCTCTATTCAGGCCCCTCCTTCTATCCTTCCGGGTTTAATTGCACTTCCTCTGTCTTCTCTTGTCCTCTAAAACCGTGTCATCCCTTAAGTTCTCAAAGCTCTTCTTTTTCTATGCAGTGGGCAGGGAGCACGTATGTGTGGAGGTCAGGGTGCAATCTTGGCTGTCCGTCCTCTCCTTCCACCTGTTTTGAGGCAACATTCGTTTTGTTCACTGCTGCATTTTTTCCAAGCTAGCTGACACACAAGTTTCCCATGATTCTCCTCTCTCAAGTCTCCCATCTCCCTGTAGGGGCACACTGGGATTATAGAAGCTCATACTACTGTGTACAGCTTTTACATGGATTTTGAGGATCCGAACTCAGGTCATCAGTCTTGCTCAGTAAGCACTTAACACAGTGAGTCATCTCTCCAACCCCTCTGTGTAATTTCTTTTGGTTCACAACCTGCATGTCCAGCCACATCCCTAGTCTCAAATTCTCTCCAGATATGTTTCCACCTAGGACATCATACCTATTGCATTTAATTCATTTCCTAAGTGGCACAACCGTAGGAAAACCTACTATCCCTCATGATTTCAACATTTCCACGAATCGATCCACCGTCTTTCCAGCACCCCATACCTTGAAGATCTAAACCGAATTCTTCCATTTTATTTTTCCCATTTTTCTGTTTCAAGCTACTGTGGTGCATTGATTGCTATAAGCTCACACATGTCATCCCCTCTTGCGGCCTAATGTACAGGTAGCTTATTCTCCTTGCTAGATCTAAGTCCCTCAAGGAAAAACTTGCTTTACTCAGTGTAAGCCATCCTGCAGATCTAGCACAGCAGCAGGTACAAAGTGAAAAATATTTAATTGAAGGAGCCATGCACCCTGGAACATGCCTCTAATCCCAGCACTCAGAGTACTGAGACAGGAGGATGGTAAGTTTCAACCCAGCAGGGTTACATTGTGAGACCCTATCTCAAAACGCACACGAACAAAAGAATAGCTATAAAAGACAAAAGTAAGAATACGCAGATATGTTTTATTGCATCTTCCACTGCTTTTTGTCATCCACAGTCAACAACACTGAGCTATAATTATATTTAATCTTAGTACTCAGAGGAAAACTACCAAAGAAATGTCCTAAGTAATACCATAACGTACAGAGTTCCTGGTGTATGGAATTTATTATGTGTTGCGGGGGAGGTTCCCACACTTTCAGTCATTGGTAACCACATGAAAAAAATAAATCTATATTTGGAAGGGACAGTGAAGTGTGTGGGGAACCAAATTCATGTGTCTTGTTAAAACTACCCCTTTGGTTTGCTTCCTCAGTAGTGGAATCCCTTCTCCAGTTCCCTATAATTTGTTTGTCCTGTTATTACTCCCACACTTGGTTATGAGAACTCAGTATTGCTAAAAGCTACATTCAAAACATTACAGCTTTAATTCACTAAAGGCATACTCCTCTAAGGGTGACTCAGCATTGTGAGGGTACCCACGCTCCCGCTTTGCTGGCTGCTTCTGCCAGCTCTGGGCCTGGTGCTGCTTGGAGTTAACTAAGCACACATAACAATCTTTTATGTTTAGGTTTGTTCACTTTTGTTTGATAACAAGACTGTAGTGGAAAGGTAACATGGTTGGGCATTCTGATTTCCTGGCCAGCTTTTCTAGGTCAGATGTGTGGATTTAATCCACCAATAGGAAGAAAGCAGATATTGAACTTCTTGTACCCTGAAGCACTGAAAAGAAACTTGTACCAGCCTGCACTCTGCCACAGACAATTTTATGAAAACTTTCCCTTCCTAATCATTCCCTTCCTACTATAGGGATGATAAACAAGTAAACGAGGCATTTTTAAGAGCAGTTCATCCAATTCAACATTTTTTTTATTTTGTTTTCTAATGTCTGGCTAGTGCTCAATACAAAGCTAAAACATAAATATCAACAACGTTCATCTGTGAAAAGTTTACTGTCAGAAATGCTACAAGAACAGAATGGAAGATATTTTTACAAATCAAGTTTGATTTCCAACAACATCTCAAGCTAGTGTTTGGGCATTAGTACACTGTTCGACATTAGTTAAAATAAATCTCTCACTGAAACAGTACCACCAGAGGGTTTTTAGTGAAGCAACGCTCAGGTAGTATTACTCCTTGGTTTTCTTCTCTTCACTTCCTATAATCCACGTCTCAACAACCGCTCCTGCCTTGTGCCATCCCTTCTCCCTCACACACCTACATTCCAGGCAACTGAACAGTTATTTCACCCTGTCTTTTCATAGATCTGTGCTTCTTCTTCTTTTTTTTTTTTTTTTTTTTTTTTTTTTTTTTTCTTTTTGGTATTTTCTAGACAGGGTTTCCCTATAGCCCCAGCTGTCCTGGAACTCACTCTGTAGACCAGGCTGGCCTTGAACTCACAAAGATCTGCCTGCCTCTGTCTCCTGAGTGCTAGGATCAAAGGCGTGCGTCACCACGCCCAGCCTGTGCTTCTTCTTATTCAGTATAATAGTTGATATGCCACTTCACAGATCTCACTCTCAAATCTCAGTTCAAATCTGTTTCCCTGACTCTTCTGACCAAATAGTCACTTTGTCTGTACCTCCTAAGTAATTGCCATTAATTTCTGCTTTTCATTTTGTTTTTCTTATTTCTACCTTGAGTTTTTTTCTGCCAATATGTAAATTCCCTTAGGGTCAAACTTTGTGCGTGTTGGGGTGTGTGTATGTGTGTTGGGATGTGTGTGTGTGTGTGTGTGTGTGTGTGTGTGTGTGTGTGTGAATTACAGCATATGCCAAACTTCTACATACAGATGTCTGTTAAAATACCACGGAATAAAAGTATAGACCTTGAGCTGGAAAGATGGCTCCACAGTTAAGAGCATTTGCTGCTCTTGCGAAGGACCCAAGTTCTATTCCCAACATCCACATCAGGAGGCTCACAATTGTCTGTAACTCTAGTTCCAGGGAATCTGTCACCCTCTTCTTGGCTTTGCTGTTACATGTGTATGTGGCATACACACATACACAGAGACATATAAATAAAAAGTATGTATAAGACGTTTTGAAGAGTATAGATGCTTCCAAATTTATGAATGTGAATGGGAAGTCTTTGGTGGATTGGCTGCATCCTGCATGGCCATTGTTAGGATTAGTGTGGCCTCTCCTGATATTCTTTCCATTCTATGTTTACTCTATGCTAAGCTTCGCTACTATCACTGGTTCTTTGCTATGTAGTGTGTTCACAACAGTTTTTCCATAAGCTATATGAAACACAAAAGGAAACATATGATTTTAAATTTCTATGAAAAGGAAAAAAACGGTAAGTAGCTATTTTGTTTCTTCTAAGTTAATGCCAACAGACCTGAAGAAGCCACCCCACAGTATACTGTCTTTCCAAGCCTTCCTCCATTATTACTGACATCAAAAGGCATCATCATTGTCCATAACTAATTCATTTGTCACAAAATACCTGGCATCATACTAAGTCTTTGAATAAAAATATACCTTAATTGTGGAGACTACAGTCCTTAAGTTCCTAGAATTTCCTTCTGAGTCAAATCACATTAACATGAACTGTCATTAATAAGCTACAGGGCTAAATTTTCACAAATGAATCATAAGTTAAAATTTTTTAAGCAGTTGCCTTGGAAAGGAATGCATATTCTTGGCATTGCCTGAAGGTATTTTAGAATTATTTTTTATTTTTAAAATGGCTATATTCCATATGTATAATAACCTATTATCAAGTTTTCTATTTATCAGATTTTGTTTTATTTTAGCCTCAAGTAGAATTATCCAATCTGATTACCCAGGCATGCTTCTAAATGTCCATTGATGAGTTTTAAAAATCACTTCCATCTTCAAAACATGGAAATTTTCCCTTGCCGAGAATATTTCAAAGAGCATACCAGTAGCCCTGAAGGCTAGTCTAAAAATACCTTGAACAATAATAGCATTGTTAGAGTAAATGTATAATCTTATTAAGAAGAGAAGAAAACTTACAGTGATTGTGTTTAGACATATTTTCTTTATAGTCATTTTCAGTATGTTTCCAAGAAAACTACAAAAGGAAATAGAAAAAAACATTTTTGTATCTATGTATAGAGTTCTGCCCTTTTCCAGATATAGTTGACAAATAAAAATTGTATATTTTTAGATATAGTTGACAAATAAAAATTGTATATTAAAAAATGTGATATTGCCGGGTGTGGTGGCGCATGCCTTTAATCCTAGCACTTGGGAGGCAGAGGCAGGCGGATCTTTGTGAGTTCACAGCCAGCCTGGTCTACAGAGTGAGTTCCGGGACAGCTGGGGCTATAGGGATACCCTGTCTCGAAAAAGACCAAAAAAAAAAAAAAATGTGATATCTTGATATATGTATGCACTGGGAAATGACTACCACAATCAAGCTAATTAACATATCTATCATTCACATGTTTACCTTTTTTAAAAAGTGTGTGTAGTACAAATATGTTCTAGTTTCATTCCCATTGCTGGGATAAAACTCTCTGATCAAAAGCAACTTAGGGGAGTATATTTTGGCTTATAATTTCAGATCAGTCTATCATTCATGGAAGTCAAGGCAGGAATTTGAGGACAGGTTCATTTGCTAATCCACACAGCATTACCTCTGATCTGCTGTCTTTCTTTGCCTGGTAAGTAAGCTCCATAAGAAACTTATTTATCAGCCAAAGAAATACAGCAGACACCATGCAGCATGGAGCTTTGCTAGCTGGCTTGGCTCGCTGGCCAGCTTATATTCACCAAGCTTTCTTAATACTGTTAAGACCACCTGCCTAGAAATAGTACCACCCACAGTGGGCCAGGCCCTCCTACATCAACACTCAAGACAATCCTTCATAAACATGCCCAGAAGCAAACATGACCTTGGAAATTCTTCAGTTGAGGCTCTCCTCTCAGATGACTAGAAGCTGAGTCAAACTAAGAGTTAAAGCTAACTAGAACAGAATATTGAAGGGCTACTCTCTCAGTAAATTTCAAATACACAATACATTGTTGATACTATAGTAATGATGTCATTGGGTCTCTAGAGCTTATTCACGTCAAAATTGGAAGTTTTGTCAAAATGTATGTGTCAGCAGGTGTTCTATGGGATACAAATACCTTTTGACTTCTTTACTCCTAGGTTAGTGGAATGGTACACAAAGAACTTCCCTTGCTTGGTGGTAGTCAGCCAACATGTTCAAAGCCCTACATTAGGTCGTCCACACTGAAAAAATTAAATTAATAAAAGTTCATGCTGTTGAAAATTAATTCTGTAAGATCTAAAATAGGAAACTGAAGGCTAAGCTGGATTCATCAAAATCTTCAAATATACCTCACAGCCGTGTAGTTGCTAGAGAATGGTCCTCAAAATTCTGGTGTTCATTATGATAGTTTAATTTTATTTTAGTGCATAGGCTTGCTCTCTGTTTTTCTAAAGCATGAGTAAAACTTTCATGAATTAGAAGCTCCAAAGCAGCTCTTTGTGTTTCCGCAGACTTTCTCAAACCAGTACAAAGGCACTAGAACCTTAGCTCCAATGAGGTGCAGGGAGCAGACAACACAATTTAGGAGTGTCACCCTACACTTAAGGTGACACAGATGAGTCATGCCAATGGCCACATTATGCTGTTGACTTGAAGAAAAAAAATGACCAAATAGACTCCTTTTCACCCATCATGAAAACATGCATTTTTGTGTGTTCTGTGTGATGCAGACGCCTGTTGACTTAATCACTCGACTAATCAAATGGTGTACAAGGAACCTACCTACAACAATCAAGATATTCTAAACCTAGGGGCTGGAGAGATGTCTCATCACCGCATGGCAGCTGACAACCATCCATAACTCTAGTTCCAGGGGATCCAACACCCTTTTCTGTCCTCTGTGGGCATTGCATAGCACAGGTGCACTTGCATACATGTACACAATACATGCATGAGCATACACATAAAATAGAAGCAAAATAAATTTTTGAAAAGACAATCTAACCTATAAAGATGCTTGAGAAAAGCCCTACAAGTAAGACACTGCTATGGGAAATGCACAGAATTAGTATAAATATATCCCCCCCAAAAAAATTCTGCTAAGAAAACACCTTCGATATTATAATGGTAATGAATTGCTTATAAAGAACCTAGGTCTAAACAGTTGTAATTGTAATACCTTTATTTACTGAGCACCTATTATATACATTCAGTACATACTTAAAAATAGCTATTAATTGTCCCCACACTTGACTGGTGGAGCAAATGAACTTCAGATGCACACAGCTAATAAATGGGCGAGGTCTGTGTTGTGTGAACAGAAGCCAGATGAAGACTTTCCTTGGAGCCTAATTTCTCTGTAAACCCATATCAGTTTTCACTAATACTTTAGGTGGCAATAGGGAAAAGCAGGGCAGAAAGGAAGAAAAGAGGTAGGGAAGGGAGAAAGGAGGAAGAAAAGGAGGGAGAGAAGGCTGATGAAACACAGTATCTATTGCAGATATTCTAGCTCCTGTTTCAGTTATTCCATCTGTAAACCCACAATCCATCTCCATGCTATTCTTTCTCAATTTTTTTCTGAGCTCAAGGGTGTACAGAATGTTTTATCAAAGTGAAAAGGTGATTGTAGCTAGTATAAAGCCATGTGAGAGAGAGCAAAGGACCCGCCTCCAGGATGGATCAGAGAGTAAAGGACCCACCTCCAGGATGGATCAAGAGTAAAGGACCCATCTCCAGAATGGATCAGAGAGAGAGAGAGAGAGAGAGAGAGAGAGAGAGAGAACCAGAATCAATAGAATGAATATCTATCTATCTATCTATCTATCTATCTATCTATCTATCTATCTATCTAAAGAGATCTGTGTCCTGGGTTACCTCCGGAGAGATCTCATTGTGGGAGTCCTCTATGGGACTGATAATGTTTGGTGGGGATTTCTTATTTGCTTTTCCCATGCTGTTGATTTTTCTTTGTGCTTTTGGCATGTAGATTTGATTCCTTTTGTTTGTGGTCTGACATGAAACTCAAATGTTTCTTCTTTCAAAAAAACCAACAAACAAACAAATAAATCATATAGGGCTGGAGAGATAGCCTAGCGGTTAAGAGCATTGACTGCTCTTGCAGAGGACCCGGGTTCAATCCCCAGCACCCACACGGCGGCTAAGAACCGTCTGTAACTCCAATTCCAGGAGAACTCCAGTTCCAGGGGAATCTGAGACCCTCTTCTGACCACCGAGGCATTGCAGGACATGGGTGCACAAACCTATATGCACACAGTACATTCATACAAAATACACATACAAAAAATTCATACACATACAAAAAAATAAAATTAAAAAAAATAATAAAATAAATAAATCATATAATGGCACTCATATAATTATACATGATTATATATGCACTGATAATAAACTTTTTAAAAGATTATCATAAAAAAAACATGTGAATTCCTTGTGTTATAGTCCTGTCTTCTTGGAGTTTATATTTTGTAAGAGGAAATATTTTCTCAGTAGTATATCCCCAGTACTTGGCACAGTGCCCATCACAAATTGTGCCTGATAAATATATGCTGCTGAAAAATAAATCAAACAGAGTGTTTCAAAGTGAGTACAGGTGAATTTGGAAGGTAGCCACCTTATATAACTACAGAGCCACAGAAATTGTCTCAACTCAAAAGAACCTCTCAGTGACATCCTATCACTTGAAGATCCAGTAGTGATAATCTGCCCTCACTGAAGAAGTAAACATAGCACTTGTTCATATCTTGGTGTCGATGCTTTTATTAGGTAGTTGTCTATGCCTGGGAAATTATTAGAAAGGATAACTAAGAAAAATCAAATATTCTCTTCATTATGCTAACCTATTGTCCTTATACCTAGAACTTTTTCCCAACTTCACGCTCCAATTTTTTTTTTTTTTTTGGTCTTTTCAAGACAGGGTCTACCTGTAGCCCCAGCTGTCCTGGAACTCACAAAGATCCAATGCTCCACTTTTTAATGAGTCCTCCTTCTTATTGGGCAAGAGAGTTCTTTATTAAATAAGACTGAAAAGCACCTAACACCATCACCAGCACTACAGTGTTTATACATGACCTAATATCTAACTTCAACTGCTTCTATTCACAAATAGAGACATACAGCATTAGCCTAGGTTTTCTGATATATCACCATACACTACTTGTTTTTTAAAAAGAAAAAAAACTCTGTTTTAACTACAGAGAGAATTTATATCTAAAGTCATGGTTTTCACAAATTATTTTTCCAAGTACACAAGGAATAGATATACAAAGTTGTAGGTAAATGAGAAATGTAAACAAAACATCTGTGTTTTTTAAAAAAAGAGGAATTGGTTTGCTGCAAAACTTCAATGGTGTCATGGAAAAACTGATGATTTTAGGCTTATAAATCACCAAGTCTTAGCCCTTGACCTTGGGTGTATCCCAACCTCCTTATAACAATGCACACCTCACAGAGTTGTTTAGAGGAATAGATTTGGGCTGGGGAGGTAGCTCAGTCTTCAAAAATGCCTAAAAACCTGAGTTCAGACCCCCAGTACCCATGTAAAAACTAGGCACAGCTGTGTACATTTATAACCCGAGGGCAAGTAGTGGGGATAGAGTCAGAAGGATCCCTGGACCGCATTGGCCAACCATTCTAACCAACTGGATGGGTTACAGGTTCAGAGCCTGTTACAAAAAAAAAGAAGGTAGAGGTCTGGGCATGGTGGTACATGCCTTTAAATGCAGCAAGCAGATAGATCTCCATGAGCTTGAGGCCAGCTGGGTCTACAGAATGAGTTCCAGGCAAACTGGGGCTACAGGGTGACCCTGTCTCAAAACACCAGAAAATTAATAATCATGATAATAATAACAATATAGAGGGGCATAGAGGACACCTCATGTCAACTTCTAGCCTACATGAACATGCACACAAACACACATGCATACACACACACACATGTCGCGTCCCCGTTCGTCCAGCAAAAGAAGACACGACACGAGAGCGATCTTCCTCAAGCAGTTTATTCGGATAACCTTACATCTGCTCTCTCTCTGTCCCTTCCTGGTTCACCACCTATAAGGCATGTCACAACCAATCGACTTCCACCACGTGGGTCTCAAGGATAGAATATCTCTATGCGGAACAGAGGGCCTCAGCAAAGCCAAACCAAATAAGGACATGTTTGCTGCATGGAGCGCTCACCCCCGTGGGGGTGGGAGGCAGAAACCGGCGCCATCTTTGAGCCGTGGCACTCCGCAGCTCCCATCACACACACACACACACACACACACACACACACACACACACACACACACACAGAGGGAGAGGGGGAAAGAGAGAGACAGAGACAGAGACAGAGACTTAATAGGATTTAGACAAACTTGGATTCCAATCCTGGTTCTTTCATTTTAAATTTCTTTTATTTGTTTCTATTTTTTGTGTTTGAGTGTTTTGTCTCATTTATATAAGTGTGCCCATGTTATACAATGTCTGCAGAGGCCAGAAGAGGATGTCAGATCCTCTATAACCGGAGTTAAGAACAGTTGTTACCTGCCATGTGGGTACCTGGGAACCAAACCTGAATCCTCTGTAAGAGCAGCCAGTGCTCTTAACCACTGAGCCATCTCTCCAGGCCCTGATTTTATCACTTTTAAACTGTGTTATATTAAATTGTGAAATCCAAATTTCGGAATTTTCATTTCAAAGTGGAGATAATAATACCTTATAGGTATGTTTTAGAATAAAACAAGAAAATGTTCTGGGAATTCTGCCTAGAACACAGTAGATATTCAGTAAATACCTTTATTATCCTAAAATAGGAATAACTTCCACCATTTTCTATTGCATGGTAATGACCAAGACAAATAATGACAATCAATAAAACAATAAAGCAGCAGGTCAACAAACATAAATCACCATCTTTTCCCATCTAGTAATAATCTCTCACTGTATTGGAACCATCAACAGTGAATCACAGCAAATGCTAAACAAGCAGCCAAGGAAACAGCATGAAGCAACCATGCCAAGATAAAACAACCTGGAAAAATACCAGAAAAATAACAAGGAATAACCCTGGAAGTATCCTTGTGCATATTCAAAAGCATAGCTACAAATTGCTTGGATAAGCAAGATATATTCAAATAGAGTCTGAATTTTTCACTAGACAAATAGTTTTGGCTCTCTAAGATATTGTGGCATTTGGGGCCCATGCTGCATAAGCTATTAAGCAATTTATTTGGGATTGATTCTTACCACAAACAATCAAAAATGCATAACATCGCATATTCTGTGCTAAGCTCTGCTGTATGTTATTTCCTAATTAAGGCTGCAGGCAGGCTGTGCAGTAACGATGATTGATGTCTGCTGCACGTCTTCTCAAGGAGCAAGGTGAGAATAAGCATTAGCTCCGGCCCACAGGAGAAATGTGGTAATTGCTGCTGCTCACTGCACTCAAATCATATCTTCCTGGAATCACAAAAGAGACACTTAAGAATAGAGAATTAGACCACAAAAAATTGGAGTCTGTTCATCTTGAGGAACAATCCTAGTGAGGCCCTATGTTCAATCATTTTTAGTACATAAGTTAATGACAATGTAATTTTTATCATTTCATTTCAGCGGGGACATCCTAACACTGAAAATAATGACAGCTCATTTTTTACCTTCTGATATGAATCTCTTTTCATTGCTTGTGGTGTTTCTTATATTTATTTATTATTTATTATGTATGCATGTATGCCAGAGTATCCATGTGGTAGTCAAAGAACAATTTTGGTAGTTGGTTCCCTCCTTCTACTATGTGAGTTCCAGGGACTGGACTTAGATCCTTAAGCTTGACAACAGGTGCCTTGACCTGTAGAGCCATCTCACCAGCCTATTGCTTGTGTTTTAGTTTTACCTTTGAGTCTTATGATTTATCAGCTGTCTAGTCTATATTTATGCTAGTCTGTTTGAAACAAGCTTTTTAAATGTTAATGAAAATAGCCATCCTTGAAATAATGAGAAAGAGTTAATGAGTCAAAAGCAAGTTGGATGCCCAAGCACTGGCTCTTGGCCCTCTCCCATCATCTCGTACCTGGGTCTCTCAATAACTCACTCCTTCCCTCTCAATTGATAATTATCATCAATTAAATGAGAAACATAGGTAATATATGTAACTGTGCCAGTTACATAGACTTTTTTTTTGTATATTTGAGACAGGTTCTCCCTTTAGTCCCAGCTGTCCTGGAACTCGCTCTGTAGACCAAGCTGCCCTTGAACTCACAGTGATCCGCCTGCCTCTGCCTCCCAAGTGCTGGGATTAAAGGCACCACCATGCCTGGCAGTTACATAGACTTTACAGTATAGGAAAGATTTGCCTGTAAAGAATGCCTTCTAGTTATCAAGACCCAAACAGACTTTCTGAACAGTCAGGAGGAAAGTTAAAATGCTCATCAGCTGGAGACTGATTCATTAATTAACAACATATCAGAACAAAGAAGTATTATTTAACCACAAAACAGAAAGCAAAAGTGAAGAGAATGAGCTTAGAATACAGAGAGAAAAAGGGAGAGAAAAATGTGAATATATGAATAGGTACAGTACACACACTGAAAACTTCTAGAATGGTATATAAAATATGAATTTATTTATGAAGAGAAGGAAATAATTTTTGGATAATGATCGTATATTTGCATGCACTGAAAACTTGTGGAGGATCATGTAAGGGCAGAAGTGTCTTTGTATACCATCTTCCTTATGTGTATTACTTACCTTTTTCTCTTGGTACTTTTTTTTTTTTTTTTTTTTTTTTTTTTT
>VZQC01000181.1:815200-920134 GCA_009823505.1 Rhizomys pruinosus | reverse complement strand
AGCTACTCGGGAGGCAGAGGCAGGCAGATCTCTGTGAGTTCAAGGCCAGCCTGGTCTACAGAGTGAGTTCCATGACAGCTGGGGCTACAGGGAGACCCTGTTTCAAAAAAAAGAAAGGAAGGAAGGAAGGAAGGAAGGAAGGAAGGAAGGAAAGAGAAAGAAAGAAAGAAAGAAAGAAAGAAAGAAAGAAAGAAAGAAAGAAAGAAAGAGAGAGAGAGAGAGAGAAGGAAGGAAGGAAAAAGAAAGAAAGAGAGAGAGAAAGAAAGAAAGAAAGAAAGAAAGAAAGAAAGAAAGAAAGAAAGAAAGAAAGAAAGAAAGAAAGAAAGAAAGAAAGAAAGAAAGAAAGAAAGAAAGAAAGAAAAGAAAGAAAGAAAAGCTGTTTTGAGCTTGGTCCTGAAGATCTCTCCCAATGCAAAATCAGAAATGTCAGGGACAAGACTATCTTCCATTCTCCCACTATGCTTCACTCTGCCTGCTCTTCTGTAGTAGCATTGAAGTTTGGAGTGAAACAACTCCCTCATTCTACCAATGGATCAGAACAGGCTGGATAGACAGGCTTGGTTTGCTCAAAGCCACAGGGTCAGTTGTTAGTAGTGTGGAAAGTAGAATTTCACACTGGCTAGCTCTTTCCACAGTATAACTGGCTTCCTGTTCTAAAGTCTCCTAATGTTTCCAAAATAAAAGAGTTGCTTATTTCTGAGGTGCTAATGGCAGACAATGGTCCAGTGTTGTATTTTAGCAAAGGCTCCTGCATTAATCTACCATTACTGGAATAAAATACCTTACTGTAGAGGAGCAAATCTCAAATGATGGGGATTACAGTGTAGCCCAGCTATCTGTCACTGATTCTTCCTTCCTTCCTTTCTTTCTTTCTTTCTTTCTTTTTCTTTCTTTCTTTCTTTCTCTTTCTTTCTTTCTTTCTTTCTTTCTTTCTTTCTTTCTTTCTTTCTCTCTCTCTCTCCCCTGCATATACTTAACCGGCAGTAATGTTAAGAAACTTCAATTTAACTGAGTTGGAGGGTAGATGGCATGGATTTCTAGAAGCAGCTCCAAGCTTCAAGGCTGTACTGATCATGTCTGATTTTGTAATTAGGTTTCCAACTAGTGCCAACACTTTTTCAGAGTCAATTCCATTATTTGGAGAGTAAATAAAAGAAATATTTTTATTCCCCCAAAATATTGTTTCAAATTCAAATGCTTATAAAAATGTTTCAAAAATCATCAGCAGAAAAAAACAAAACAAAAAAAAAGTTTTGGATATAGCATTTTCAAGCAGAACAGGGAAAAATTATTTTTTTCAAATAGATTAACATTTATTTACACGTGGAGAAAAATGATTAAATATTAACATTAGCTTTTACTGTAGTTAGGATTATATACACAAGAAACAGTTGACTCTAGATAAGTCAAAAACAAAGGCAAACCTGAAGAATTTCTCTTACCATTGATGCAATACAAAATGGTAGTGTTATAAATATGCAGTCCCCATCATTATGAATTAGTAAAAATGACCCAAGATTCTTATTCTGTAAAAAGATGATCCCCAAGGTCCTCTCCACTCTCAGGCTTCGCCTCCTTCTTTCCATGGAGGGGCAAGGGAGTAGCAGTTCATCAAATTAGTTAATTGCAATGAATCATTAGAAATAGGACTTTTACCTTGGGCAATTCTTTAATGTCTTACCATGTTAATGAAGTCCCTGGACTTAAATGAAAACCCAGATGGTTTAATTTGTAGCATGAGGAATAGGAAAAAGATACTTTTTTTCTTAGAACAAGCCATCTAGTTCAGAAAGCAAGATAGTAGAGACCCTTTCTTAATCTTTCATATTGCTTTCTGCAGAATCTATTGTGTTGGCATTTAGATCCCCTAATAGACCCCATGGTGTTTAAGAAACATAAAATATTACTTTTGGTGAGCCTTCCCAGAGCAATATATGAATTGTCTTTCAAAGGGGAGAAAAGCAGGCATTAATTCAGAGGGTTCCGTTCTTCACATTGTTTTCATCTTTTCCTTCATATTGCACTTGACTTTCAAATTGGAATTTGCATAAAGCAGTTAGATTGATTCTAGTAAACCTTTTAGGGTTCAATACATATAAAAGTGATTTGATTTTTTTTTTACAAATAAGCTTTCCTCAAGATAAGCATTGAAGAATTTTCATTTGTTTAATATACCTTCCACATAATTAAATGCAATCCAGTCAGGGGGAGATGTATTACCATCACCCCAAATTTTAGATTGCAAGTTTCATTATAATGCTAATTCTAGGGAAGGGACAGAAATTCAGTAGTGTCCTATAGTTTCCTAATGATTTAAATGGGAAAAAGTACAAGACTATTTTATTATTTGACTTTAGATCCATATTGTTTCTTTTTTTTCAAAGCAAATTTTTATTGAAGCTTTGTGCATTTCATACAAAATTTCCAATCAAATCCAGATGGGTGCCCCCTTCCTTACCCCCACCCCCCACCCCACCAGAGCTCCTGCATTCTGCCAAACATGTTTTTCATCTTTTTCTCAGTCTCTTTTAAAATTTTCGATGCAGAAGTTTACTGTTTCAAGCAGAAAGTCACCGTTTCAGTCAGTTCTTTGACCCAGTCTTCTTGTTATTATGGTTGTTGTTGTTGTTGTTGTTATTCCTTCCAATTTACATCACTCCAAAATATGCATATATGCATGCCATGTATATCATAGGTTTTAGCATCATCAGCTTATATTTTTTTTCTTTATTAGGCTGAAAGATATCATGTTTGAAGGCTCCTCCTTGGCAAGCACAAACCACCATCAGTTCTGCCCTTGTGCTCCACACTGGGGTTTTCCCAGAAAGAGCATTATCTTTAAAAAAAATAAAAGAGCCTTTCTGGGATACAAATGGAAAACTCTGTGTTCCAATCCTATTGATAAATTTTCAATTTTTCTGATCTTGAAACTAACAATGGGAGGAGAATTTTATGTTCCCACAGGTAAAAATCACCAATCTAAATGCCTGAAAACATACAACTTATGGCTGTGCAGGATGAACTGGGGAATGCCAGCAGAGAGGTTGACCCATCTGAACATTAAGGAATGAGGAACCTCAGACTGCCTGAGTCACGGACACTGAGCATCTCTCTGAATAATATTGGGGTTGACTGTTTATAATGGGCCCTAATGAAGTTTACCTTCCAGATGCTGAGAAACCTTCCTACCTCTCCCCTTTTTTAGGAAAAAGAAAAACATGATGGTAATGAAACCACTCCCTAACTGTAAACTAGAGCCAATTGTTACAGTGGTAATTTCCTATAAAACAGGCATAACGTATTAATTGATTGATAGACATAGGAACTGTGAAAGGATATTTCTCTATCTAGAGCCAAATTCAATAGTAAAGTGTTTATAAGTTGTGTAATTAAGCAAAATATATTACTACAGGAAAGCTCTGACATCAGCAATGAATTATTCTGCCTAGGAGATGTTGGCTAGGGGATTCAAACCCGCCCCCCCAAATTATAAAGGCCTTTTGCCTATAAGTGGGATATATGCAAGGAGAAAGGCAGTAAGTCCCTGTTGTCGAAGACCTGGTGTGAGCATGAAAAATGTTATGAGACGTCACTTGCTAGCGTACAACTGGCCTCTGAAATGCTAGAGAGCGTTACCAAAGGCCACTAAAGCAATACAGCAAAATATTGGTCTCCCTGAGACAAGCAAGACTCCTCCGTCAATATCAGCTACACCTCAACAGCCTGGAGATACTGTGCAACAGTGGCAGCCAAGTGTCTATATATATCCCAAATCTATTTGGCTATTAGCTCTCTCCTTGGAGGAATAACTCACAGCGGATGCCACAAGCTTATGTCCTCTAGTGGTTAGGAGATGTTATAAGCCACAATAAGAACTTGTCACCCTTTATAGAGAAACCACAGTTTGCGGATTAGCATACCATCCAAGCATCTGTGTCTATGCTCACAGCTTAGCTTGACATAATAAGTGGTACTGCTTAAATGCCTGTACATCCAATAGCTTGTGCTTTGTTAGTATGACTAAAAAGGGTATCACTGGGAAAGCTGTCAATCCATGAAGGGAAACAACCTGAACAGACTGGAGTCCAAAATGACAACTCCAAAGAAATTAGACTGTTTTCTTCTCACCCACTTGTGCCCCTTTCCCAAAGCCCAGGGAACAAACTGCGGAAGAGGAGGCGTGGTAGATTGTAAGGGCTGTGGAGAGATAGGGGTGAATCATGAGACTACAGGAATATAGTCTGGACTCCTGATTGATCAACATGTCTGTGCATACAAGCTTCTCCAACTGGTCTATGGGAACCTTGGGTTGTTCAAAATTTGGACATAGATGCTTGCAAAATGCACCAATTACCTAATTGTATGACATAATGAGTGACATCAATGCTATCTGCAAACAACTGTGTCATTGTATTGTAGAATCCCTTAAAAAATAAATTAATTAATTTAAAAAATAAATAAAAGACAGACAGACAGACAGATAGATGAAAAGGAAAAATAAACTGGAACGCCTCACCATAATGCTTTGAGTTTCTACTTAAATCCATCACCATGGTTTTCTTCCACTCAGTAAATTATTATTTCCTGAAAATGTTCTATTTTATAGCTCCTTAAAAATAGCTTTCAAATATTTTTTTCATTTAATCCTAACTACAGCACCCCCTAAGCAATTATTGACTCATTCTTACCATAGGAAAATGAAGTGATGTAAGTGTACTTGAAGACTCTAACTCAAAATCCAAAGTATTAGAAATAGCACATTTTATATGAGATCAGTAAGTACAAAAACATGGTTTCTAAGATGGGTCATTATTAAAGGAAGTTATTGAGTCTAAGTTCAGAGAATGTGACCATACTTCTGTTTGTGAGTTCCTCAAATGCTATTTTTTTTTAATTTTATTTATTTCTGTATGTGTATGAGTGTACTGTCTGCATGCAGGTCTGTGCACCCATGTCGTGCAATGCCGCAGAGGTCAGAAGAGGGTCTCAGATTCCCCTGGAACTGGAGTTCTCCTGGAATTGGAGTTTCAGATGGTTCTTGGCTGCCATGTGGGTGCTGGGGATCGAACCTGGGTCCTCTGTAAGAGCGGTCAGCGCTCTTAACCACTAGGCCATCTCTCAGCCCCCAAATTATTATACTAGTTCTAGCATATAAAATTGTGCCTGAAACTTCAGGTTTTCCATAAATCTCAGTCAATATAGTTGCAATATAGTTCAGTGAATTTAGGATTTATAATTAGATAGTACCTTTTCTTGCTCCTCTAAAATATTATATTCTTAGTTTTCTTAGTCGTGCAATTTAAAAAGTCTCAAGAAACTTGGATACACCATAATAAAAGGTTCTAATGTCACCTTGGGAAGTATTATTTACTGAAGACTTCTATAGAGAATTTATTACACACATTAGCTTCATAAGGGTTCTGAGAGATACTATGGTAGCAAAACTTGTTTAGTTTCATTTAACTATTTGCCCATACAAAGCATCCTTCCTTCCTTTTACAGAATTATTTTAACATACCTCCATACATCAGTGATATATGAACTGTGACTTTGAAAGGAATCCTTTGTAACTGAACTTAATAGCACACACATAACCCTAACACTTGGGAGGCAGGGAGGCAAGATAAGAAGTTCAAGGTTAGCCTAGGTTGCATACTAAGACCTTCTCTCAAAACAAAATTAGTCCTTTAAACTAAAAACCAAAAGATAATCATGGAAGAATAATATCACAAAAAAAAGAGAAACAATATTCTATAATAGGAACAATACCTTGGAAAATTAACAGGAGTAGAGACAAACAACTGAAGGTCATTTGTCATGAGATAGACTAACCCTCAAAGGGCCAGAGAATCTCAGCTGTAATGACACAATCAGACATGATTCTGTGGATTAGGAACTCTGAGACTGTTCTTAGTAGACACACTGGGAAAAAAACTCAGACAAGAAAGACAGCAATGTCTGGAAGACACCATGTCAGAGGAAGAAGTCAAGCACAAGAACAAGGTGAAAACAGGCTGAAAGCAAGTTTAGGTAGGATTGGGCCAGGTGAAGTGCCACGTGACTTTGATCCCAGCACTTGGGAGGCAGAGGCAGGCAGATTTCTGTGAGTTCCAGTCTAGCCAGGACTACATAGTGAGACTCCATCTAAAAATAAAAGATTAGAAGGTATCTCTTCTGGACACTAGAACTGAGGTCCACAGATTCAGTCCTACAAGCCCAAACGGGTAAGATAGAATTCCATTCTGAAAGAGCTGAGGATATGGGCAAAAAGAGACAAGTTGGGGGGTTAATGAGTATAAGCATCATGGCCTATACTACGGGATACTGTAGTATCATGTTGTGTTATATTATCAACAGATTACAATTAACAAAGAGCTGGCCCTGAGCTCAACCTTCACTGCACACCTACTTACTCCTAGGGTCTAGGCGCTTAGAGCTGCTATAGTTTCTAGCACACAAGATAGGTCTTAGGAACCATTTTGCCTGGGCTAGAGTCCGTTCAGCAGATAATCAAACATTCTTGGTCCCTCTTTCTCTTCTTGCCTTGTTCCCTGTATTTTGGAGAGCTTGTAGACAGCTAGTCTTTTTCCATCCTTATGCTCTAGGACTTCCACAGAAAGATGGATAGGCTGTGCACTACTCCAGAGGACAATGTGACAAGACACTGGCATCCTTATGATTTGATCATGTGTTGCCTTCCTGTCTCATGTTAATCCCTCCTGCACTCTACTTTCTTTTTTTTATTTTAATTTTTATTTATTTCTGTATGTGTATGAATGTACTGTCTGCATGCAAGTTTGTGCACCCGTGTCATGCAATGCCGTGGAGGTCAGAAGAGGGCGTCGGATTCCCCTGGAATTGGAGTTCTCTTGGAATTGGAATTTCATACGGTTCTCGGCTGCCATGTGGGTGCTGGGGATCGAACCCAGGTCCTCTGTAAGAGCGGTCGGCGCTCTTAACCGCTAGGCCATCTCTCCAACCCCACTTTCTATGTTCTTACCCATAGTTCACCAATTCAGTCTGCCCCCTCCCCTCTCTCACTTGGTTGCAATTCCCTCATTATCTAATAAAATTACAACCTGTTGTCTCTACTCTTATGTTTAAGTTTCTATAGAATGCTAAAGAGAAAGACACAGCTGTGCATAGTGCATGTCTTCATCTCCACCAGCTTCCCCTTTGGAAATGTCAAATTGATATGAAATGAATGTTCAACTATGTCAAAGCACTGTGAGGAGGAAAAAAGGCATACGGACTCCAGGAAAACCTGGGATATCAGCCATGATGAAGGGTTCCTCCCATGAACCACCTCACTCTCGTTTTCCTCTTTTCCCCTTCCCCAACCCAACCTCCTATTCCATCCCTGACCTCTACTCTTTGAGAGAAACACTTAACCTCCTATTTCCCAAGACAATCATGGCTGTTAGGTGCAGGCTTCCCAGAATCCCAAAGGCACACAGGTGCCCACTTACCTGAGGCCCCGCCCCATGGGTATAAATGGGTGGACCCCAGCTGCCATAGCTCTCTCCGTCTCTCTCTGTCCCTCTCTGTCTCTGTCTCTCTCTCTCTGCCCCCCTCCCTCTGCCCTGCCCACTGCCATGCTGTCTGGTCCCACCACGTGTCTGCAGGCGGCTCACGCTGGCAGTCCCACATGGAAGTAAAGCATGCTCCTGGAGTGACCTAAGCCTCATGTGCTCTTTATTGGGATTCATGCTTTTTATAAACTAACAATGGCCATCAAGAAAGAATTCCCTCAGCTTTGAACTGTTAACCTTGCATTCTTATTCATCCCAATCTCTTCCTTTCCTTCCGGTAGTGCAAAATGTCCTTCCTCCTATCCAAGGCTGGCTCCTCCTCCGTCTCCTCCCTATCCCACTTTACAGACTTTTTTAAGTAAAGATTTTATTTATTTTTATTTTATGTGTGTGAATGTTTTGCATGAATGTATGTAAGTGCACCACATGCGTGCCTGGTGCCCAAGAAGGCCAGAAGAAGACATGAGATCCCCCCGAACTGGGGGGTTATGAACAGGTATTAGCCATCATATAGATGTTGGGAACTGAACCCGGGGTCATCTGGAAGAGTGGTAAGTGCTCTTAACTGCTGAGCCATCTCTCCAGCTCAACTTTTAAAAGAAATTCCTCTCCAGTTATCTCCTTTCTCACAGACTTTTCCCTACTGCCTCCTATCATCAGAATCAAAGCGGTTTCTCGTTTCAACTCTGCAGGTGCCTCTACTACACTCTCGCTCTCCTACATTAAATGTCTTGTATTCTGTAGCCTCCCAGACTCGTCCTCTTCAATCTACCCTCCTTAGTTTTCTTCTCTCTCCAACTCACTCTCCTCTATTCCTTGCCTTCAGTTTGCCTTCAGGCCGCTGCAAGCTGGCTCCCACACAGCATCCCACTTGAACCTTCATGCCTCAGTCCTGCTTATCGCCAGGGATCTCCTTGGTGCTGATCTTGCCACACTGTCTTGCGAGCATTCATTACTCAATCTCTGCCGTCTTGTGAAGAGTTTCCCTTCTGCTTAGGTGACACTAATGCTCCTGTCTCTCTGATTTCTCCCTCAGAATCTTTCAAAAGCTCTTCTTTTAGTTCTTATCTCTTCAATGAGTTTTCTCAAAGTACTTAGATCTCTCTTTTTCTCAACCTACCTGGCCTCCCTTGAAGGATCTTAACCTGTCCTCGGCCTTCACCTAGAGCTGACTAGTTCCTAATTCAAGCTCACCTAGAACTCAAAGAGATCCCTTGCTTGTGCCTCCTGAGTGCTAACATTAAAGGCGAGCGCCACCACACCCGGCCTACCCCCCACCCTTGCCTTTAGAACCAAATACCTGCTTATCGGACAGTTGCTGTCTTGTCACTGGCCCTTCGAAATCCATTAGGAGTTACCATTTTCCTAACACATCTTGCTTCCTGGGCATTCCTTTCCCCAGTGGCCACTCAGTGAGCTAGACGATGAGTCAGGGAGCCCCACATCCTCCCAGCAAGCACTATGGACACAGCACATTTTCCTCAAACTCTCCAAATAGAAATCTACACTGTAACTGGGTGATCTGCTTAAAGCAGCACTACTTTAGTGCTTTTCCTATTGATCCTACAGGAAGTAGGGATTCAAGGAATGGTTTTAAAGTCCAGACTTCTTACCAAGACACAAAAGGTTTTCTTTGGCCACTTCTTCCATTTGATGCTATAACTAAATAATAGAAAACCCTTATTAAAGTCCCACACAGGAAGAGAGGGAGAATACAAATCAAGGTGGGCTGGCTTTGAGATCATGACTTTTTTTCCCTCTGAGACTTTGTAGCTCAGGCTGGCCTGAAAGTCATTCTCACTATGTAGTCCTGACTGGACTTGTTAGGGTCTGAGGGTCCCCCTCAAATTGTTGTGAAGTTGCAGCGAAGAAACCACTCATTTAACCACATGGAGTTTTATTTATTCATTTATTTATTTATTTATTTTTGTCTTTTTGAGACAGGGTCTCAGACCCTGTAGCCCCAGCTGTCCTGGAACTCACTCTGTAGACCAGGCTGGCCTTGAACTCACAAAGATCCGCCTGCCTCTGCCTCCTAAGTGCTAGGATTAAAGGCGTGCACCACCACGCCCGGCTCCATGTGGAGTTTTAAAAGAGGGTTTAATTTAATTAAGACACAGGGCCAACAGTCACCTCAGGAGGAGTGGCCCCGAGGAGCGGGTTACAGGGTAATTTATAAGTACAGCAGCCAATCAGAGTTTAGCATCACAATTAAGGTTACCAATCAGCTATACCAGCCAATCAGAGTTTAACGCCACAGTTAAAGTTACCAATCAAGGGGCAACGTGGGAAGCAAGCAAACCAATCATTCCTAGAATGACTAAGGAAAAATGACTCGATGGAATCTGAGAACACTATCCCTGAGTTTTGATAATCCTCCATCTCGATAATCCTCCATTTCAGACTCAAACACACACCAGTTTCTTACTTCAGCCTTCCAAGTGCTAGGACTGCAGGTTTGAGTCATCACACCTGGCTCTGAGATCATGATCTTATTGACTAGGTTAAACTCCAAACACAGCCACTTAGGGTTTCTGAAATGTGCTCTCTCTCTCTCTCTCTCTCTCTCTCTCTCTCTCTCTCTTTCTCTCTTATACACACCTTCCCTATGTGCCTAGGTAATGCTTTCTTCTTCATGGCTTTATACAGAAATCTTTTTTTTTTCATGGAATTTCATCTTTTTTTTTTTTTTTACAAGTAAAACACTTTTTAGTAGATAGATTGAACTTTACAAAGTATGTAAACCTGTGGAGCCAACACCACAGTCAAGATACAGAATATTCCGTTATCCCAAAAATGTTCCTATAATACTCTTTGAAATCAGTTTTCTCCTCTTTGTAGGTCTTTGATGGAGTGCTTCTTTTTGTCACTGTAGACTGTTGCCTCTTGCAGAATTAAATATAAGTAGAACCTCACAGTTTTGGTCTGGCTTCTTTTGTTCAGCACAATACTTTTGGGGTTTTTTTTTATTAATTTATTTTTTTTATTTTTAAGGGATTCTACAATATAATGACACAGTTGTTTGCAGATAACATTGATGTTACTCAGTATGTCATACAATTAGGTAACTGGTGCATTTTGCAAGTATCTATGTCCAAATTTTGAACAACCCAAGGTTCCCATAGTCCAGTTGGAGAAGCTTGTATGCACAGGCATGTTGATCAATCAGGAGTCCAGACTATATTCCTGTAGTCTCATGATTCACCCCTATCTCTCCACAGCCCTTACAATCTACCACGCCTCCTCTTCTGCAGTTTGTTCCCTGGGCTTTGGGAAAGGGGCACAAGTGGGTGAGAAGAAAACAGTCTAATTTCTTTGGAGTTGTCATTTTGGACTCCAGTCTGTTCAGGTTGTTTCCCTTCATGGATTGACAGCTTTTTTTTTTTTTTTTTTTTTTTTATGTGTATGAATGTACTGTCTGCATGCAGGTTTGTGCACCCATGTCATGCAATGCTGCAGAGGTCACAAGAGGGCATCGGATTCCCCTGGAACTGGAGTTAAAGACGGTTCCCAGCCACCATATGGGTGCTGGGGATCGAACCCTGGTCCTCTGCAAGAGCAGTTGGAGCTCTTAACCGCTAGGCCATCTCTCCAGCACCTATACAGAAATCTTATGGGCAGCTTTCTCAGACTGCACCTATGCCAGCATTCCCAAGGTTGGTTGCCTTACCTGGAGGCTCCCTACCTGCTGTGAGGCTGGCTTACCCACTCACCCACCCACCCTCCTAAACTAAATGGCACTCAAGGAGTGTGTCTTGAGCACTATGTGCCCAGTGCTTCTCACAGCACCTGGCACATGGCAGTGGGAGGGGACAGTAGTCCCTGAAAAAACAGGCGGTAATGTGAAAATGGTATCTGTAGGTCAGCTGACTCAAGGCTGAGTTGTCCAGGAACTAACTTAGAGCTCTTTAAATCTCCCAGACCTGACAAGAGAAAGGTCCCAAACACAAAAGCCCTGCTGAGCCTGTAACTGAAGGATTCAGGATCCCAGCTGTTGGGACTAAAAAGAGGAGAATGCAGGAAGTCAGGGGGAGACTAAGGTTTTAGCCTTGAGAAGAGACTGGACAGATCTTCTAAAGGGGCTTAGGGCGTAAGAAGACATGAAAGTAGACAAGCAAGAAGAGGGCAAGGATTAAAGAGAGCATTATTCTAGAAGGTTAAAATCCAGGGGAGAGGATAGGAATTTGATATGAGAGTTTGATCTAAATTTAAACTCGAAGCTTAAGGTTCTTCACCCCACACAACTAATTTGGGAAATGCAGCCAAGTCAGGGAGCAGTCATGGTACATTCACAGCGAGCATTTTTGTGTGATTTGGAGCTTGTAACCATTTGCTTCTTGTGAGCAGGGGCAGCATTTGTTGTATTTCTGTCTCCTTACCACTCTAGAGAGAGTCGTGTTGACGTCAACGTGGCAGAGGAGAAAACTCCTCTCCACTTGAAGGTCCGTTAGCAACCCTATGATGTGCCTTCTGGATGAAGACTGATTTTAGGTTATAATCACTCCATTCATCAAATCTTTTAATAGATACCTGAGTCCAGGACAAATTAATGTTTTGTGGTGGCACAGACCAAGGAATTCATCTTGCTAGGAAATTTATTTCAGTTACCACCAGAAACTGTAAAATACTACCTCCATGGCACGTTTGTGTATCTGTGTTGAGAACATTTATGTTAATAAATCTTGTCTAGGTCAGGGATGTAGTTAAATTAGTAGTGTTTTCCTGGTATGCACAAAGCCCTGGATTTAATCCCCAGCACTGCATAAACTGGGCTTGGTTGATACATGCCTGTAATCCTAGCCCTCAACAGGATAGAAAAGTCAAAGCTAGCCTGGGCTACACAGTGAGCTCCAGGCCATTTTAAAGCTACATGATGAGGGCCTGTCTCAAAATAAAATATTTAAGAGCATAACTTTTTATTGAAGACTTTAAAAGTCTGTGTGCAATTGTTCAGTATGTTTAATTTTTTGTCATGTAAGATGAAAAAGTTCTAGAGAACAAGACTATGCAGATAGTTAACAATACTTTTTTTTAGTTAGTTTTAATTTTAGTTTTTATGTGTGTGGTGGTTTGAATGAGAATGTGCCCCCATAGGCTCCAAGTATTTAGATATGTTGATCCCAATTGGTGGCGCTGTTGTGGGAAATCTTAGAAGCTGTGACCATGCTCAAGGAAGCTCGTCACTGGGGGTAGGCTTAGAGAGTTCAAAAATCCTTGCCAAGTAGTTCTCCACTTCCTGTGCCTGCCTGAAGGTGTGAACCTCTGCTTTCTGCTTCTGCTCTGGCCACCATGCCTTCCTGCCATGATGGACTCTAATTCCCCTGGAACTGTCAACCATAACCTCAAATAAACTCTTCCTTTTGTAAGTTCCCTTGATCATGATGGTTCTATCACAGCAACAGAAAAGAGACTAATACAATGCGTATTAGTATGTAAGTACACCCATGCGGTGTAATGCCCACAGAGGCTAGAAGCGGGTGTTGGATACCCTGGAACTGGAGCTACGGATGGTTGTTAACCACCCAATGTGGGTGCTGAGAACTGAACTCGGGTCCTCTGGTCCTCTGTAAGACCAGATAATACTCCTAACTGCTGAGCCATCTCTCCAGCCCCAGTTAACAATACTTTAAAAATACTTTAATAAGCCAAGCATGGTGGCACATGCCTTTAATCCCAGCACTCAGAAGGCAAAGGCAGATGGATCTCTGTGAGTTCAAAGCCAGCCTGATCTACATAGAGAGTTCCAGGCCAGCTGGGGGTACAGGGAGACCTTGTTTCAAAAACACAAAAACACCACAAAACTTTAATACATAAAATTGGTACAAGGGTAATTGTGTTGTTGCTGTTATTAGTGTTTTCTTTTGGGAAAGTGTCTCAAACTTGCTACATAAACCAAACTGGCCTTGAACTTGTGGCCATTATAGGAGTAAGCCACAGTATCTGGCTAGGAGAAATTTATATTATGCATCATTTATCATAACAAAGATTCTGAGTCTAAATAGTGTTATTATTGAGAATGGCTCTATTTATTCACTAAGATTAAGTCCAGCAGAATGTCTTGCCTGAAATTTCCATTCAATGAATGTAGTGAGGCTATTTGTAAACCTTGAGTACTTCTGGCTGGTATAACAAATAAACTTTATTACTTTATACCTATTACACATTTTGGAGCTATTTGCTCTCAAGTGGTATTTATGGAAGTTAGGTAGCCCCATTTCTGATGGCAACTTAGGGACCCAGGTTCTATGAACTGCATGACTCCAGCTCCCCTAGGGCCGGTTTTCATGTTACACCAGCACCTAAAAGAGAAAGAAGGGACAGGAGAAAGATTGCAGATAGTGAAAACACACCTGCTTCTTAAAAATGTTGTCCGGAAGAGGCAAAGGTCATTCTTGCTCACATTCCACGCCTAAATTTGTGGGAGGCTGGGAAATCCCAGCCCAACCATGTTCCAGCAACAGCTCTAGCCATGTAAGAAAGGAGAAATTTCTGTAGACTCTCAGGCCATCTCTGCCATAGCACTTGAAAGTAATGTATCCAAACAAGTATTAATATTAATCTTAAAATTAATTAATATTAATTTCAAACTTCATACAAAATAAACTGTCATTCCCTTAGCACTTAATGAATGTATTTTAATGACAAAAAAAAGATCATACAAAATGTTTCAGGATTTTCTTTTCTCAAATTTTTTTGTTTTACTTTTGTCATGTGTTTAATTCTCATAAAGCAACTTTTTAAATGTGATTTAAAATTATTCCAGGATCACAAACATTTTATTAGCCAATCCCTAGAAGTGGAATTTTTTTTTCAGATTTATTTTTATTTATAGGTATGGGTGTGTGTGTCTGTGTGTCTCTGTGTGTGTGTCTGTGTGTCTGTGTGGGTATATACCATAAAGGAAAAGTGAAATTTACAGGGAATGGATGGAACTGGAAAATATTGTATTACATGAAGTTTCACAGGCTCAGAAAGACAAACAGAGCACGTTCTCTCTCATATGTGGATCTTAGCTTCTAACTTTTATATATGTGCATTATCTAGGAATGAATGTATGTAGAGCTCAGAAATGAAAAAGGGCCTATGGGGGCCACAGAGTTTGATTCCCAGCACCTACATGGCGACTAAGGACCTTCTTTAAGCCGGGCGTGGTGGTGCATGCCTTTAATCCCAGCACTCGGGAGGCAGAGGCAGATGGATCTCTGTGAGTTCAAGGCCAGCTGGGGCTATAGGGAGACCCTGTCTCAAAACAACAACAACAACAAAGAGGGCCTATGATAAGCAGGAAATCTTCTTTAAGGGGCTGGGAACAGTAAAAGGGCAGCAGAATGCACATGATACAGAGGGAGGAGGGAGGACAGTGGGAGGGAAAGGGTTAAGGGAGGGGGGCAGGGAGGGTGTATGAAAAAGTCATCAGGAAATCTGATCTTTAATATGCTAATAAAAGGGCTAGAGAGCTCAATGGTTAAGAGCACTAGCTGTTCTTTCAGAGGACTAGGTTCAGTTCCCAGCACCTAGATGGTAGCCAAAAACTGTCCATAAGTCTAGTTTCAGGGTATCTGACATCCTCTTCTGACTCCATGAGCATTTCATGACATGGGTGCACTCACATACATGCAGGCAATACACTCATACACATAAAATAAAAATAAAATATTTTAATATGCTAATACAAATAAAATCAAAAAAGAGTTTGAATGAGTTTACCTGTGTGAGCAGACAAGGCTGCCCCCAGAAGCTATGGGTTATTAAACAAAAATACCAGTGTCAAAGGATGAAAAGATGGTTAAGAGTACTTACTGCTCTTCCAGACCTGAGTTTGATTCCCAGCACCCAGGTCAGGCTTCTGACAACCAATGATCATTCCAGTTTCAGAAGATCTAACGCCCTCTTCTGGCCTCCATGGGCATAAAATTCCATTGTGTATATCCACCACTTTCCATTATCTATTCACAGTCGATAGTCATCTAGGCTGATTCCATTTCCTTGATGCTGTAAATAGGGCAGCAAGAAACATGGATGTACAAGTATTTCTGTGGTAAGTCCTTGGGTATATGCCCAGGAATATAGCTGAGTCTTATAGAAATTCTGTTCTTAGTTCTTGAGAAAACTCCACACTGATTTTTACAGTGGCTTTACCAGTTTATACTCCCACCAACAGTGAATAAGAGGTTGTCCTTTCTCCACATCCTCACTAGCATTTGTTGTCATTTGTTTTCTTGATTATATTCATTCAAACTGGGGTGAAATGGAATCTCAAAGTAGTTTAATTTTCACTTTTCTCATGGCTAAGGATGCTGAACATTCTTTTTTTTACTTTTTTAAATATTTTATTTTATTTATTTATTTATTTATTTATTTATTTATTTATTTATTTATGTGTATGAATGTACTGTCTGCATGTAGGTTTGTGCACCCGTGTCGTGCAATGTCGCGGAGGTCAGAAGAGGGTGTCAGATTCCCCTGGAACTGGAGTTCTCCTGGAATTGGAGTTACAGACGGTTCTCAGCCGCCATGTGGGCGCTGGGGATCGAACCAGGGTCTTCTGTAAGAGCAGTCGGTGCTCTTAACCGCTAGGCCATCTCTCCAGCCCCAGGATGCTAAACATTCTTAAAAATATTTATTGACGCCGGGTGTGATGGTGCACACTTTTAATCCTAGCACTTGGGAGGCAGAGGCAGGTGGATCTATGTGAGTTCCAGGCCAGCTGGGGCTACAGGGAAACCCTGTCTCAAAAAGACCTAAATAAATAAATAAATAAATAAATAAATAAATAAATAAATAAATAAATAATTTATTGACTATATTTCTTCTCCAAATGGATATTCTTGGAATAGATGGCATTTGCCTTTTGAGACCTTATATCACTTTTTTAAAACCAGGCTCATTCCAATCTTCTTGCCCATTTTCCACCTCAACATCATCTTCAAGGATCCAGCAGCTTCCCCCAAATCTATCACTTAGGCTGCTTGATCAATTGTGTTATTACGCTGGTATAAATTAATTTCAGTTAATATAGCTCTTTAATTTCTTTGCCTTATCTATAATGTCAACGAAAGGAATTGTCAAGGAAAGGAATTTCAGGTATAACCAACCAAGTAAAACAATATTTCTAGAGGCAAGGAGATTCTAGGATGCCCTATATACTCTGAACAAAGAATTAATCATTTCTCTGCATGATAAATGTGACAAAGTCTCCTGTCTTTGAAGAAACAGTAGTTTTAGACTGGGAAGGTGTTCTCTTATACATGAAGACAAACCTCTTCAACCAATTAACCCAATACCTCAAAAAAAGTCATCATTTCTTTCTAGAAATGATCCAAATCAGACCAGAACTAAGCCTCCCCCCACTCCTTCAATTTATTCATGGCCTGATCAGAGTTCTGAGTGAGGCCAACCATTTGGTCATTGATCAAATGTTGGCTGAAAAATGTTAGGGAAATGCAATCTAAGAACCATCACTGAAATAAAACAAATCTTTTAAGTAACAAAATAGCTCTGTGTGGGTGCAAAGTCAATTAGGCTTTCTAGGAACAAAACCTCAGGACTTTAGTTATGTTGAAGATAATTCACAACACTGGCATTACCTAATAGATGAACTCTTTCTGTGAGAGCTTCTTTGGGTGGACATGGAACATTAATATCAAGAATATTCAAAGTCTAAGACTAATCATCTGTCCAGAACAAAACCCAGTCTATCCTCAGGACCCTCTGTTTCCTAGTCCTTCTCCATATTCCCTCTAGCACAAGTTTTATCCTCACCTTTCAACCCTAACTTTACCCTTCTTTTCCCCAAGATTCATAAGTATCAGTCATTTCCCACCACCGTCCCCAAACATCTTCTTTAACTCCAGTTATGTTGTAATTTCCATTGTGTATTCAGGAGCTCCATTGGCATACCCAGTTATCATGTAGTACTTATAAATTATATGTTCAGATGTGTAGTATGGATGGTCCTCTGAGAGACTGACTTTACACATCAAATGCCATCTTGTGAGTGGGAAAAGCTGGGTGAGGGGAAAATATGGGCAGAAGAAATTGTAGCATGGTGAGTTACCCCCATAGGCCTGATGGGGGTAGCAGCAGTGCCACGGATAGTAGAGAGGACAGTGAGATGCGTAGCTAGTGTGGGAGCGCCTAAGTGGATGATGTGGATGGGGGAAATCCCAAACGGCAATCCACTTTTAGTGGTTATGGAATGACATTCCTGCTTGATCAGTGGGGTCCACCAGGTGAGTATGGAGATGTTTTTAAAACAGCAGAAGGTCTTGAACAAACTTTGCAAGCCCTGGGAGTAGTAGCACACCAAGGGCAGAAGAGTTAAGAGACAGGGTGGCCCCTGCTTGGTGTAATTAGAGATCTAGCCCAGGTAGAAGAGGCAGTCCAGAGGGAAATTGAAAATTTAAAGGAGAAAGTAGAACGAGAAAAGAATAAGAGGCTGGCCCCCTCAGTACTGGCCTCTAACCTTGCCAGTAAATTGCATAAAAGAGACAAAGAGGTAGAGATGTTAGCCTGCTGTTTTTTTTACAGCTAGGAGGCCAGAAGGGAAAGAGAGCCCAGATTATTTCAATAGTACAAGGTTTATCCTACCCCAAAACCTGAACCAACAGGAGAAGGCAGATAGGGATGAGGAAAGGAGTGACCTAGAAAAAGTGCAAGATGCCCCTCAGGTTTGACGTTTAATACAAAGAAAGGAAAAATCCAGGTTTCAACATGCTGATGGAAGTCTTAGCAATGGCCCCATGTGAGAAACTAGGGCAATCAGAGAATACTCAGCACTGGAGCTGTTGGAATTGGGGAAGACTTTCAAACAAGCAATAAAGGAGCCCCCTAGCCACCTGGCTTGTGAGGCTATGGGACATGGGGGCAGATAGGATTATTTTAACTACTGCAGAAGCAGAGAAGCTGAGCAAATAACCACCCATCCCTCCTTGAGACATAAGCTGCATAACCTGAGGCAGCACAGGGGAAATCAGTCTCTGATAGACTGGCTTGTACAAGGCATTAGAGATATTTGGTCATCCCTGGTGGAAGTTCCCAGAAATAGAAGAAGGGCAGGCACTACTGGGAGAACTAGGTATGAAGAAAGCAATATATAGTGCCCAGCTTGCTGGAGCAGATAAGACTGTTTAACAGAGATTTAAGAAAACACTTGATTTAACAAGGACCTGTAGATTGGTATGGAGCTTGAATGGCTGTGCTGAGTCCTTTAATGGGACAAGATCTTTATAAAGTAGGAGAGCCTTTGTCAGATCTAATGACTTAGCCTAGCATATAAAGTATATCTGTAAAAGAATAAAACAACCTAAAAGAGATAGAAAAAAAAAGCAGAAAAGGAAAGCTGCTTGGGTTACTGAAAGGCAAATGTTGCAAGATCTGTGTAAAGCCCAAGTTCCTAAAGAAAAAAATGATGAAAAGCCAAATTCTGTGCCAAAGAGTCTCTGAAAGGCTTTGAAGCCTGGAGAGCAGTTCACAAAGGCACACAGAAAATAAAAACTGTACCAGGGGTAGATAATGACCCCCCAGATCAAATAAGGTACCCTTCTCTGATGAGAAAAGTTATGCTAGGGGTGGAGGCAGTTTGCACAGCCAGGTCCTCCCCCAGCAACCAGATGGGGTCAATGAAAAGACCACAGATGTGACTACAGCAAGGATTCAGACCCAGGGCTGCCTGCCCCAGGGAAGCAACAGGTACAGAAGGGGCAAAAGAGGACCTATTCCTTTTTGTCCCTGTGTGGAGCCAGGCAGCTTGAGCCAGGCCCAATGAATCTATCAAGGATAAAGAAGTGCAGACAGGCTCCATGCAAAAACCCCAGAATGCCAAATGGCTTCAAGAAAATGACTACATATATTGAAGAACTAACTAAATTAATGCCTCTTATCCATGCTATTTTACCCAATATGGTTCTTTTTTTTTTTTTTTCTTTTTTTGGTCTTTTTGAGATAGGATCTCCCTGTAGACCTTGAACTCACAGAGATCAGCCTGCCTCAGCCTCCAGAGTGCTGGGATTAAAGGTGTGTGCACCACCACACCTGGCTCAACATGGATTTTATGAGAAAACAACTGATCCCAATAGATAAAAATCTTCCCATGCTGTTTAAGACCTTGTTTATGTTTAATTTAATATATAATGTTACTGTCTGAGTGTTTTACAGATGTTAAACCCATTGCGAAGATATCAAATACATCTGAAAAAACAAAGATAAAAAGAAATGTCCTGCATCTTTCCCTGGGTCTTTTTTTACGTTTAGGAATTCACATTTTTCTCCTTTAATTTTATATTACTCTAAAATATGAATACATACCTTCCACCCATAAACAGTAATTACAGAGTCTGGAAAATAAGTGGTGGGTCGATTAAGAGATTTACATTATTATAACATAATTGCTTTCAGATAAAAAGAAATATAAGAATAATGTTGTTCAGCTTGGTTTTCAACTGGGGATTTGATGTTAGCGTCCACAAATGAGGGAAACCATTTGCCCTTTGTTTTTCTGGGACTGTGTTACTTCACTTAGCATAATGGCTTCAAGTTCTATCCATTTACCTGCAAAGTCCATAATGTCATCTTTCTTTACCACTGAATAGTACTCCATTGTGTAGATGTACCACATTTTTGTCATCCACTCGTCAGTTGAGGGGCATTTGGGTTGGTTCCAGCTCTTCGCTATTGTGAAGAGAGCTGCAATAAGCACGGATGTGCATGTATCTTTGTGGTAGAATGAGTCTTATGGGTATATACCCAGGAGTGGTATGACTGGGTCAGGTGGTAGGCTCATTTTGAGTCTTTTAAGGGTTCTCCACACTGCTTTCCATAATGGTTGTACAAGTTTACATTTCCACCAGCAGTGGATGAGTGTTCCCCTTTCCCCACAACCTCTCCAGTGTTTGCTGAAAAAATATCTCTGAAATGAGCCAACAGTCCATTGGAAACAGATAATGAACAGACCTGAAAGTTCAATGACTCATCACAACAAGAAAAACTGTCCTCTTTTCAACTCCTCCAAAGCTCAGGGACTCTTGCAGAAGAAAATGGAGGAAAGAATGTGAGGGATAGAGAAAGGAGTGGAGTGTATTATACACACTACTCCAAGAGACTGACTTTGGACATCAAATTTTTTCTCATGAGTGGGCATACTTGCCCGCCCAAAATTATAAACTTGATTTGTTGTCCTTCTGAGGAAAGGGAGGAGGAGCCAGGATCCAGCTACCCCTCCCAACCAGCCACCTGGCCTTGGCTGTATAAGGTGCGTATGGGGGAGGTGCTGGGGGAGGTGCTAAGGATATATAAACAGGGAATGCCCAGGGGCAGGTTTCTCCCACCATTGCCATCTTGGAAAGGGGTCACTGAGCCCATGCTAGGGCTCTGAATGGACATGAGGTGAGGGGAAACACTGCCTTTCCTGCCAGTAATACCCTTACCCGTTCACTCTGTAAACAAGCCCAACTAAACTCTGTAGTATCTTCCAAACTATGGCTTTGAAAGACCTTCTTTGCTTTGCCTTTGGGACTGCAGGAAGGGGAGGCAGGGAACCACATGCATGCATGTCTCCCTGAAGGAATTTTAACAAGATGATATTTCATTTTCCTACATCTTATACCTACTATATCATTTCTACTTTTTAATAGATAAGATCTTTACCATCTCTTAGTAGAAATCATTTTCTTTGCTAATACTATATTCATGTAACTACTATACTTTGGATTGAATCACAGGGCTCATGGCGATTTGTCCATCTCATTGTAACTTAAATAAATTATTATTATTATTATTTGGTCATTTCAAGACAGGGTCTCCCTGTAACTCCAGCTGGCCTGGTACTCACTCTGTAGACCAGGCTAGCCTTGAATTCACAAAGATCTGCCTGCCTCTGCCTCCCAAGTGCTAGGATTAAAGGCATGCACCACCACACCTGGCTTAAATAAATTATTTTAATAGGCATTTTAACTAATTTTTGAGTTGGGGCATAAAGTTTGCCATTTTTTGAAGAAGAGCATCAGAAAATGAATGTTTACTTTTTGGTTTATGTAATGGAAGACATCATCTTTAGAGCTTTCAAACAATGGGATGAAATTTTAAGAGATATTTGACAGTGGAAGACAGCTTCTCTGCCCTCAAAATTCTCCATGCCTTAACTATATCCCATTTCTTCCTACAGGGAATTTAAGATGAATGAAAAATCAGCTTTCTGCAGATTATGCTGTATCTTGACACTCGGTATCATTCATGTCTTACTCCACTTCAATAGCTAAGTCCTTACTTCTTCCATCCTCTTATTTTCCATGGAGACTTTATTTTGTTTTCTTTAATTTTTTTTTTACTATAAACAACAGAAATCCCAACAGTGCTTTAACCATGGAAGTATTAGTGGTTTTCTTTATATATATGTATATATATTATTTATTTATTATTTTTTTTATGTGTATGAGTGTACTGTCTGCATGTAGGTTGGTGCACCATGTTATGCAATGCCACAGAGGTCAGAAGAGGGTGTTGGATTCCCCTGGAACTGGAGTTAAAGACAGTTCTTAGCTGCCATGTGAGTGCTGGGAATCGAACCCAGGTCTTCTGCAAGAGCAGTTGCTGCTCTTAACCACTGAATCATCTCTCCAGCCCCTGTATTAGTGTTTTTCGTATGACAATAAATCTGGAGACAGGTCCTTCAGAACTAGAGCAATGGCTGTAATATCAAAGACCATTCTTCCCTCTCTTGACTCACCATCCTTAGGCCTTTCCCCTTATACTGCTCATATACTGCAAATCAAATAATGATCATATGGTATATGTTATGCATGTATTCAAAGCTGGAAGACAAAATATTTTTGCCAGTTATTTTTATCTCTATTGATCCAAAAGGCAAAATATTTTCCAGAATCCAATCTCTTATACTCAACTGATTAATACATCTTTGGTTAGAATTAGATCACATGGAAACATTTGCTAGGTAAGAAATGAAACTGGGGAAAGTTATTGGTGGCAAACAATAGTATTTTTTTGTAGTTCCTAGACCTAGAACCCATGTTGCTATTGTCCTCTTAGGAAATGAAATGGTTTCAGGAACACTAGACTCATAGTAGCCTGGTGCTTCCCATCTCCAGTTCTATTACCAGTCACATACCTGGACTTCTGATCATGGCTCTGCCTCAACTGCATGGTTCTTGCTCTCAGGAAACTACCTAACTGAGCAGCTTCCTGTTACCCTAGCTTAACTCACCCTCAAAGTACCCACTAGTATGCCGGGTGCTGGGTATGAAGCGCTGGCATTCCTTTCAACTCCCCTAAGCCAAACTGAAAAAGTTGAGTTCCCATAGTAGCTTTGGGACACAGTCCAGCATTTCATCCTGTCCAAGTATTTGCTCTTATATTCCTTGGAGTGAACTAATGCATGTTTAAGTTCTCAAAACTTTTTCTGAATGAATGAATGAATGAATGAATGAATGAATAGATAAGTCTATGTGGTAGCCATGGATTAGAGTGAGAAGAGTAGGCAAAGCCAAGAATCCAGGGGGGAATAATATATAATTCTTTGTTCTGTATAACACTGGAAGTATGTGTTTCTCTGAGATTAAAAATCCACATGTTAATGATTTGTTCTTCATCTGTTATGCTGCTTAGAGAAGGCTGGAAGATAAAGCTTTTCTTTCCTTCCTGCAGCCTTAGGAAAGAATCAAATACACATCCTCACATTGCACTGAAAGCTAAAATCCTTTTTGGTTCGCCTCCTATGTGTGCTGCTTCTGTGCCCCTGATCCTGTAAACCATGATCTATAGACATGGACAATTGGAAGCAGATGAACACATCTTCTCCAGAGTAAGTTTAAGGAAATAAGACCTAACTACAGAACCATGATAGTTTAAACATACACTGATATTTAACTAAGGGCCATTGTATAATTGAATAATACCTAAAGGAAAAACATTTTTGTTACACAGCTAAAGCATTATAATTTTTTTTTTTGTCTTTTTGAGACAGGGTCTCCCTGTAGCCCCAGCTCTCCTGGAACTCACTCTGTAGACCAGGCTGGCCTTGAACTCACAAAGATCCACATGCCTCTGCCTCCCAAGTGCTAGGATTAAGCATTATAAAATATTTTTAAAATGCCAAACTTATTTAGGAAAGATTCCTTTTACTTAGTATAGTGTAGAATGTTCATAAATATTCTATATGAATTGCTCTTCAAATAGAAACTTGCATGAGGAGCCCTTGTGGTTTCTCATTGTTAATGGTAACTGTCAAGAGGCTCTGCAGCATATATACATATATATTTATATATGCATATATATTATCCTATATTACCATCATATTCTAATTGTAACTTCTACTTAGTGTTGCTATTACATACATAAATATAGCCAAAACTGGAGCAGAGGAACAGAGAACACAAAAAACTCCAGACAAAATGGAAACTCCTCTATTTCCCTTTGTGGAGTCATGCGCATCTAGGAAAAGAAAAACAATAATTATAGAGCAAAGGTTATTACAGAAGTTGCAAATATGTCACTGAAAAAACTACTGGTAGTGATTTGCCTTGTGCTCGACTGAATTATTTTAAGAATGAAAAAAAAGGGGGGAAATATGAGTTAAACAAATATATGTAAGAAGACACTATAATTCATCAGGTGATCTTCTAACAATATAATTGGTTCTAATTTTCTGAATCAGATTCTATAAGGCTTTTAACAATAGTCACTACTGAAGTTTTCTTTTCTTTTTATCAATGTTTATTTTGTTTTATTTTATTTGTTTGCTTAAAATAGTATTTCACACTTTAGCCCAGGCTGGCCTGGACCTCATGTGTAGCCCAGGCTGGCCTCAAACTCAGCAACACTTCTGCTTCAGCCCCTCTCCAATACTGAGCTTACAGGGATAAGCCACCATGCTGAAAACTATTGAAATTTTCTAATTTTACCACTTAACCCAGATTATAAGTACTCAAAACTAATATTTTGTAGATTTGTGGGGAAGGATAGATACTGAGCAATTTGCAGGTGATCCACTCTTGCTTTCAGTCTTCAGGCAAAAGTGTTTCAAGTTAACTCAGCCTAGGAACCCGGAAGCCAGACTGTATTTATTTATTTATTTATTTTAATTTATTTTATTTTATTTGTTTATGTGTATGAATGTATTGTCTGCATGTAGGTTTGTGCACCTGTGTCATGCAAATGCTGTGGAGGTCAGAAGAGGGTGTGGATTCCCCTGGAACTGGAGTTCTCCTGGAATTGGTGTTAGAGACGGTTCTTAGCCGACATGTGGGTGCTGGGGATCGAACCCGGGTCCTCTGCAAGAGCAGTCGGTGCTCTTAACCACTAGGCCATCTCTCCAGCCCTGTATTTATTTATTTATTTATTTATTTATTTATTTTTATTTATTTATTTATTTATTTATTTATTTTTTGAGATAGGGTCTCCCTATAGCCCCAGCTGGCCTGGAACTCACTCTGTGGACCAGGCTGGCCTTGAACTCACAGAGATCCGCCTGCCTCTGCCTCCCAAGTGCTAGGATTAAAGACGTGCGCCACCACACCCAGCTGCCAGACCATATTTATGAGTTTCTCCAAGTGCCTTCTTCTTCCCATTCCACAATCAGAGGCTGTAGGCCCCATGCCTCTTTGCCTTGAGGGAGTATTAGTATCTCTCAGAGAAAAGCAGAAGTGGCTTACAAGATACTTCTCTTCTGGGTTCTTCTTTCTAACCTCCTAAACCCACTGAAAAGCCTATGCTGGATCCCTGGAGGAAAGGGGAACTGGGTTTGCCTCCAGGGAGGGGGGAGAAGATGCCTAGGAAGCAAGAGCCTGCTCTAGAGACTTGTTCTCTTGTCTTCTTTTCCCTTGTACTGCCTGGAGGCACCTAAGCATTTCCAGATCACCAGATTCCAGACCCCAAGCTTGCTATAAAAGCATCAGTATCCTTGGATCCAAGGAGCTTCATGGACTAAGAAATGAGTGCTTCCCTGGAACCCAGTGTGGGCTGATGATGGAAGGGAACTATGGCTATATGAGACCTCAGAACTTGCTTGGCAAGGGGTAGGAAACAAGGGAGGAAACCCAATGGTGGGTTTCTGGCCTACCCCAAGAAACAGGAGACGCAATCAAAATTAAATTAATTCAAAAAACCCAAACAAGGGCTGGAGAGATAGCCTAGCGGTTAAGAGCACCGACTGCTCTTGCAGAGGACCCAGGTTCAATCCCCAGCACCCACATGGCGGCTAAGAACCGTCTGTAACTCCAATTCCTGGAAAACTCCAGTTCCAGGGGAATCCAAGATCCTCTTCTGACCTCCACACCATTGCACGACACGGGTGCACAAACCTGCATGCAGACAGTACATTCATACACATACAAAAATAAATAAAATTTAAAAAAAACAAAAATTTTTTTAACACATGAGAGTTTGAGGATTAAAACTCATAGCCTAAACAATTGAATACAGGTGTTTGAAATCCCTGAAAGAGAAGGCAGGCTTCTTGCCTTGACAGAGAAAAGTGTCTTCCCATCAACAACTGTAAATCTTTAGAAAACATCTGTTTTGTTTTGTTTTGTTTTGTTTTTTCTCCCCTGTGGTAAGCCACACATAAGAAGTAGCTATGCCTGTTGACACTGTGAATTTGGAATACATAGGAAGTGTTCAGTGCCCCAATGTACATTGAAATATACCAACCTGAGGGCTAGAGAGATGGCCTAGCAGTTAAGAGCACTGACTACTCTTGCAGAGGACCTAGGTTCTATCCCCAGCACCCACATGGTAGCTGAGAACCTTCTGTAACTCCAGTTCCAGGGGAATCCGACACCCTCTTCTGACCTCCGCAGCATTGCATGTCATGGGTGCACAAACCTGCATGCAGACAGTACATTCATACACATACAAAAAATAATAATAATTCCAACCTGTTCCACCAAGATGCTCCATTATTCAAGTCACCATTTGTTTTATCCTTAGCCTCACAGACATCATTCCCTATGTATATTTCCTATTACATTATCATTAAAGGCAAGTAAAACTTTTATTTGCCTTTAATGATATTCAGTTTCTAATTTTCAACTTCTGCTATAGAATGTAAAGTCCATAAGAAAAAGAATTTTGAAAGGATTTATTCCTTCTGGTACACTGGTAAACTCACTATTTGTTCAAGTTCTAAGAGACAATGTAATGACAAGAGCAGTGGATGAAAAGATTAACCCTTATCTACTATGATCCACGAAACCCTGCCAACACAACTTCTCTCCACCAAGTTATAGATCCTGAGTTGTTACTGTTCAAAGAGACATAGATGCCGGGCATGGTGGCGCATGCCTTTAATTCTAGCACTGGGGAGGCAGAGGCAGGCAGGATCTTTGTGAGTTCAAGGCCAGCCTGGTCTACAGAGAGAGTTCCAGGACAGCTACAGGGAGACCCTGTCTCAAAAAGACCAAAGAGAGAGAGAGAGAGAGAGAGAGAAAGAGGGAGAGAGAGAGAAATGTAGATAAGGAAGAGGGAACATGCCACAAGTACTTGCAGTTACTTACAAAGGACAGTTTGTTGTTCACCCAATACTGGTCCATAGTAAGCAAAATCACAAAACATTTCATGGTTCGGGTTTATTTTGAGATTCTGATCATTACAGAAATAAGATTTTCTTGGACATTTACAAGAATTTATTACAGATAGATACTGATTATATGTAATAGTTCTAACACAAAAGCAATGTCAGTTTTCACTTTCTTTTTTTATAAGGATTTAATTTTATTTGTACAGGGGGTATACTACTTGTGTGTGGATACTTACAGAGGACAGAAGATGGATTCAGATCCCTTGGAGCTAGAGTTAAAGGCAGTTGTCAGCCACCCAACATAGGTGCTGAGAACTGAACTCTGATCCTCTGTAAGAGCCATAAGTGCTCTTAACCACTGAGCTGTTTCTCCAGCTGCATTATATGATTTTCCCTAACTAAGGGTTAATTCCATTATCTGGAATTACTATCCAAAATACAATCTTTAGAGCAGTTTCAGATTTGCAGAAAAACAAATGAATGCAAAGTTGAATTCCCATATATTCCTTTGCACCCCCATGTCATCTCACATTAGTGTAATAAGTTATTTACAATTGATGAGGCAACACTGAGTCACCATTGTTAACTAAGACCAAAGTTTACATCAGGATTCACTTTTACAGTACATTCTATGGCTAGTGATAAATTCATAGTGTCAGCTATGCCCATCAGGGCATCTATGGAATAGCTCAACTATCCTAAAAAAGCTGTGTGCCCCATGCCTTCTCATCCTCTGTGCCCCTAGCTATGGACTGGGGCATCTTAATGGTGCTCTGCCACTCCCGATGCACAGTACTGTATAAAACTGGGTTCTATCCAGGCATGGTAATGCATACCTTTAATCCTAGCACTTGGGAGGCAGAGGCAAACAGATCTCTGTGAATTCAAGGCCATCCTGGTCTATATAGTGAGTTCCAGGACAGCTGGAACTACAGGGAGATACTGTCACAAAAAAGACCCCCCCAAAATTGGGTTCTATTTTATTCTTGTCTTAGAATTATTGAGAAAATAGTGGGATTGTCTAAACACAGAATATTGTTTGGGGTTTGGAGGGATATTTTGCTTGTATGTCTTTTTCTTGTTTAGTGTTTTTAATATCTGCTGTGAACTCAATATTTACACTTCCACTTGTGAAAAAAAAGGTAGACATGACATCAAAGGCAGAAAGGATTAAACAGAGCATAGTTATGTTCTTTGCTTAGAAGAAAGCAGATAAATAAGTTAGACAAAAGTTTTAAACTTTAACTCACCCTTATCTGTGCCTGAAATAAGAGTTTCCTTTCAATGGAGAAAATGATAAAATCATCTGTGTATAGGAGGTAGTATTTTAATCCGTTGAAATTATTTTCTCTCTTCTCACTACCTCAAGACTCACCATTAATCTAGTTTCAAAAGATTTTTTTAAAGCACCATAGAAATACATTATCTAAAGCTCAGAATTGATTTCATTCTTTGACTCCCTTACAGTGAAAAAAAATCAATCTTGAGACAATTTTTGTTTATATTATTAGACATTTCCCTACACTTCTGTCTTAATTCCTGTGAAGAAAGAGCCTTATCTTCTGTATAGCAGATTATTACAAATAATAAGCTTCTTTGTTTCTCTTACAGTTTTCAGTCTTTTATTCTCACAATTTAATAATTCTGCCCCCCCCATCGTTTACTTCCCATTCTTAAATTATTTTTTGTGGAGATGATGATGAGAAAGCACACAGCACACAAATGACAGCTTAGTGCTGTGAAACTGTCCTCCAATATACTAAGCCACCATGCTTTCCTCTACTGAGGATTACAACTCAGTATTTCTGAGCTACTGTTTAACATGAGATTTAATCAATCAACTAGCTCTATTAGCACAGTTTTTAGTCTGGTTTTGGTTTGGGTTTGTTGTTCTGGTTGTTGTCATTGTTGTTGTTTAAGACCAGGCCTCAGAGCTAGAGAGATGGCTCAGCAGTTAAGAGCACCAACTGCTCTTGTAAAGAACCTGGGTTCCATCCCAGCACCCACGTGGCAGCTAAGAACTGCCTTTAATCCTAGCACTCGGGAGGCAGAGGCAGGCAGATCTCTGTGAGTTCAAGACCAGCCTGGTCTACAGAGTGAGTTTCAGGCCAGCTGGGGCTACAGGAAGACAGGGTCTCGAAAAGACAAAAAAAAAAAAAAAAAAAAAAGACCAGGCCTCGTGTAGCCCAGGCTGTCTTTAAATTCACTATGTATTCAGAGCTAGACTTCAACTCTTGATCTTTCTGCCTATACCTTCCATGTGCTAGGATGACAGGTGGGCACCACCATATTTAGGTTTGAGTGCAATTTTTAAGACATAGTATGTTCTTATCTTCATAGACTGATAATTTATTTGGAGTGACCTCAAATTATAAGACATGGAGCCAGAAATGGGTTACACGGCACAGCCTTGCCTATTATAACCATTCAGAAGTCTCTCCTGGCTGATGTTTTGTGGCGTTGTATTAGAGGTGGCTGGCAAGAATAAAAAGGATGTGGATGAGCAGGGAAGGAAGAGAAGATTGTCTAGAAAGGAGTGAAACAAGAGCCAAGGCACAGAAAGAACCACGCACTAAGAAAAGACGAGAAGGTCAGCCAGGTGAAGTGGGGGCTAGGAAGGAAGGGGTTACAGCTTTGAAGCTAGTCAGGGAGCTAATTCGAGACTGTTACAGGCAATAGGGAATTGTTGAAGGCTTAAAAACATTCCTAACTATTTTAATCCTTTATCTTTTGTTCAAATGACAGAAACAGCCAGTTTGGGCAGAAAGGGGAGTCTATTGGTTCATATACCCAGTCCTAGGCACACTGAATCAAGGATGCAAATAGTGCTAGGATTCTCTACTCCTTTCTTCCTCTCTGCTTTGCTGTCATGTTTTCTGTTATATTTAGAACTAAAATCACTAGCATTGGTTTGCATTTCCATGAGTGCTCTGTCAGAAGAGAACTGACTTTTCCCCCCTCATTTCAGGTGAGAGATAGAGAATGTCTGTAGTTATCCTCCTGCAGGTAACATGCAACATCTCCTGTGCACTGGGTGACAGAGTACTATGCTTGGCAGCAGCCCAAAAAATTGCCGTTGAGATGGTGTCTGGAGTACAAGGAACAGTTTCAAAAGACACGTGCTGATTCCAGAAGACAGAAGGACTGAAGAAATAGTGGCTGTCCTCTATAGTGAATATTTATCTTTTTGTTTTCAATGAATAAGAAAATAACAAGATACCAATCAAACATGAAGATGTGAAAACTAAAATCACTGAACGTTCTTCACCTAGAGATAAGATAATCAACCCATTAATGTTTTGGTAAGGTTTCAAGGTTTCTTGCTGCTGCTGCTGCTGCTGCTGCTGCTGCTGCTGCTGCTGCTGCTGCTGTTATTTTTGTTTGTTTTTGCTGTGTAGACTAGACTGGCCCCAAACTCATAATCCTCCTGCATCAGTCTCCTGAGTGCTGGAATTACAAGCATCCACCACTACTTTTTGTGCATATAGAGCATTTTTGTATCTCTATGTGTGGGTATGAGAGAATAACTTCCCATATATTTTCTAGTTCCTAGAACCTTTGAATATATTACTTTACATGGAAAAGGGAATTTTGAAGGTATAATTCAGTTTCTTAGATGAAAAGAGTATCCTCCCATTATGGTTGTGCTACTATAATAAATGTGACAGCTGCACAACTTATAGTGAAAAAATATTTACTGGCTCATGGTTCTGGAGTCTGAGAAACCCAGTATCAAGGCACGACCATTGATAAGGGCATTCTTACTGTGCCATCACTTGGTAGAAGGCTGCGGGGAAAGAAAGAAAACGAACCCATGCTTGCTAGTGCTACTCCTTTTTTTTTTTAATTTTTTTAAGGGATTCTACAATATAATGACACAGTTGTTTGCAGATAACATTGATGTTACTCAGTATGTCATACAATTAGGTAATTGGTGCATTTTGCAAGTATCTATGTCCAAATTTTGAACAACCCAAGGTTCCCATAGACCAGTTGGAGAAGCTTGTATGCACAGGCATGTTGATCAATCAGGAGTCCATATTCCTGTAGTCTCATGATTCACCCCTATCTCTCCACAGCCCTTACAATCTACCACACCTCCTCTTCTGCAGTTTGTTCCCTGGGCTTTGGGAAAGGGGCACAAGTGGGTGAGAAGAAAACAGTCTAATTTCTTTGGAGTTGTCATTTTGGACTCCAGTCTGTTCAGGTTGTTTCCCTTCATGGATTGACAGCTTTCCCAGTGATACCTTTTTTAGTCATACTAACAAAGCACAAGCTATTGGATGTACAGGCATTTAAGCAGTACCACTTATTATGTCAAGCTAAGCTGTGAGCATAGACACAGATGCTTGGATGGCATGCTAATCCGCAAACTGTGGTTTCTCTATAAAGGGTGACAAGTTCTTATTGTGGCTTATAACATCGCCTAACCACTAGAGGACATAAGTTGTGGCATCCAGTGCTACTCCTTTTTATAGTGTCATTAAAATATGCATGGAAAATATGCAGGAAGACAGAGCCCTCAAACACATTTGACCCTACCTTCCAACATTGCTGCATTAGGCATTAAGTTTCTAACACATGAATTGTAGGAGATACATTCAAAATATAGCAATTGTCCTGAGTTATTTACACAGGTCTAATTAATGTAACTACAATGGTCCTTAAAAGAGAAAGGCTGGAAATCCAAAGTTAGAGAAACTAGCAAGAGGCTAGCTATTGGCTTTGAACATGGAGAATGGGCCCATAAGACAAGGACTTTTCAAACAGCTTCTAGAAGCTAAAAAAGACAATGGATTACATGCATGATTGTAGGTGGGGCTTTTCATTTTGAACAGTATCAGAAGAACACTCTTCATGATGTTTTGTGATGTTGCATTTTCTTTTTTGTTTTGTTTTGGTTTGGTTTGATTTTTTTGCAAACAAGGTCTTATTATGTAGCCGCCTGGCCTAGAACTTACTCATCAATGGTAAATAACTTACTACACTAATGTGAGACTGAGATGGGAGGGGCCAGTAAAGGAATAAATGGGAACTCAACTTTCCATTCATTTATTTTTCAGCCTGCCTCTGCCTCCCCAGTGCTGGGATTACAGGTGTATGCCACCTCACCAGACAATGCTGCAGTTTCAAAGTAAAAATATCATATTTTTTGTTGGCTTGTCTGTTTATTTTTAATGAGTAAAAAGATTTTTTGAAAGGCTCTCTGGTACTACCAAAGACTGGTTGGGAGTATTATGCAAGATGTATTAAAAATAAAAGAGAAGCTTATGAAAAAGAAGCCCAGGTTCTGGCAAATCCTTTGTATGAGGGGCTAAGAGTTTCTAGAGGGGTGGCAACAGAGAGAATAGTGGAGAGAGAACAGTATGAGATCTTTGAAAAGCCTGACAGGGGACCTCAGTGACAGCACTTAGGTGACAGAATTCAGTGACAGTACTTAAATTATGCCATGATTTTTGGCATAGCCTTGCCTGAAAGTGCATAGCTGAACAAAAGTTCTAGTGATCAGCTGCTCATCTGTTTACTTTGTTTTTCTGTGAAACATTTTTCGAGTGACTTTTCCCAAGCTGTTCAAAGAAGCATATAAATACGACCACAAGGCAGCAAAGCAAAGGCAATAATTTTTTATTTAAATTTATTTACTACTTTTTATGTGTATGAGTGTACTGTCTGCATGTAGGTTGGTGCATCCGTGTCGTGCAATGCCTCGGAGGTCAGAAGAGGTCGTCAGATTCCCCTGGAACTGGAGTTAAAGATGGTTCTTAGCCACCATGTGGGTACTGGGAATTGAACCCGGGTCCTCTGCAAGAGCAGTTGGTGCTTTTAACTGCTGAGCCATCTCTCCAGCCCCAGGCAATAATTTTTTAACTCAATCATTAGTCCCTTTGATGATTTATACAGGAAAAAGGTGGTAAATGGTAAGTATATAATAGCAAGAAAATCTAAAATTGCTTTTGCTAATAGATTGTAAAGCTTTCTCCTCCAAAACATATTTTGTGCATAAATTATATAATACATATATATGAGTCATAAAGTCTGAAAACCTAGATAAATAATTTCTTTTTTATAGATTGAACCCTTGTTTACTTCATCTGGGGCACACTACAGATGCATATTTAATCAATGAAAATGTGAGGCACAGATCACCTGAAGCCAAAATTCACAGGTGGATGTGCAGAGGGCTTGATAGAAAGATTGCATTAATCTACCATATTCAATGAAATGCACTGAATTATGCATTGTTGGAGAGCAATGCATTAAACATTTCATTGAGCATGTTGTATATTATAATGTCAACAATAATTCATTATGTATAATGTACATGTATATGGGTATATGTTTCTGGTCTTTATGGACATTGTGTGTGGCCATTCCTCTTCAACCCCCAATAATTCAAAATATGAGTGCATTTGTTGTTAAGAGGAAATTAGGTTAAAATGAAGTCATTAGGTAGATATGCCCCGGTTCAATATAACTAGGGCCTTTATAAGAAAAGATTAGGCTATAGAGACAGATGCCAGACATGTGTATGCATAGGGAGATGACAATGTCAAGACATAGGGAGAAGGTAACCACTGAAATCCAAGGAGAGAGGCTTCAAAAGAAACAAAGCCCTCACACACCTTAATCTCGAACTTCTAGCCTCCAGAACCATGGGATTAATTCCTGTTGCCCACATCACCCAGCCCTAGGAAACTAATACTATGTTTTAAACACTGTGGTTGTGGACAGAGATAGGATGCTCAATAATATTAAAAAAGCATGTTTCTTAGCCTTGAGGATGATCTAGTTCTTGATTTCTGATGACTGAAAGCTCAGATCCACTTGAATGTCCCAGCATTTCTTCAAATGTAACTTGTCCAGAATTGAACTTGTGCCCCCAGCTTCCCTGGTGATGAGCAGTCTGTAATTGAAGAATAAAGGACACTTAACTCTTCCCTGAGGCCTCTGTGTCACTCAGCATAGTACCCTGAACTTGACAGGCAGTCAGTATCTATCTGCTGACTTGGCAGTGATATTGGTCCTCTGCCTGTAGCATTCTTCAACTCCAGAAATCCTAGAGTCATCTTGAACCCTTACACTTATCCAACCCATCACTTGTGCCTGTCAGTCTTTCCAAATGTAATTCAATTTCTTCCTTTTCATTTTCATCACTTCATATCTGGATTAATACAACTCACTTCCAGTTCTTCCCCCTATTGCAAACTATTGTCCCAGATTTGCCAAACCTTTCTTAGCCATATCTCTTAGCTTTCTTTTCTTTGATACATATTTTGAACTTTTCTATGTAGGATACCCTTCAAGGTGCTAGAAAAAATAATCATGAACAAATTATGGTCTGTGCCTTTTGAGGAGCTTGTAATCTTTTTTTTTTAATTTATTTTGTATGTGTATGAATGTACTGTCTGCATGTAGGTTTGTGCAACCGTGTCATGCAATGCCTCAGAGGTCAAAAGAGGGTCTTGGATTCCCCTGGAACTGGAGTCAAAGATGATTCTCAGCTGCCATGTGGGTGCTGGGGATAGAATCGGGGTCCTCTGCAAGAGCAGTCAGTGCTACCAACAGCTAGGCCATCTCTCCAGCCCCGGAACTTGTAATCTTTTAGAAATATCGGGCGTATATACAAAAAAACTGTCATACTATACAAAAAAACTGTCATACCTCTGTGCAAAGATTTTTGAAAACATAATAACATAACTTTACGTAGAGGAATTAGGGATAAAGAATGAGACAGTTGTTCTATAATGAGCAGACATAGGACAGAAGAGGAAAGGACAGGAACATTCCAGACAGAAGGAATAGGAATTGCAAAGCTCAGAGCTGGGAAAATGGTTATTATATTTAAGTGTGGGTTTGATCAATTTGCTGCCTTGCATCTATCTTCTGCTTGGTCAGAGGACCGTCATAATCTATGTTCCTTTTATCCCTCAACAGGCCTCTTCAGTTCTAATAAAGCAGTTTTCCCTGTTATCTACTAAAAATCACTTGCTACTTAACTAAATAATACATTTGCTCCACTATCTCTCCATAGAATGCTTTTCTTTCAGACCTGAAAATACCCCACTCTAAAGGAATATTTGATGGAAATTCATGTTTTGCCTCATTATTCCCATTATAGATATTCTTGACAAGGGCATACTCTTTTTAGTTCAATATTGAGCAGTACACACAAGTCACTCTTTCAACAGATATGCTAGTGAGTATTACAAAAGAAGTTTAGTTATCATGTTGAAAGTTGGCTTTAAAATAACACTCAGTAACTATGTGTAATCAGAGAATTACTGGATTCTGATTGGTTGACTGGATTCATGGCCTGACTAACACAGACGTCAGAACATTCACAAAGGTTCAGGTTATTGTGATAACTGCTCTTGTGTAATACTTTGTATTTGTTCCAAGTAACTATTTGGAAATATCGAGTTCTGTAGATCTTGCTGTTAAAATGCTCCCCAGGGCTTCCTGTAAAAAATCAACTGAAAGAATTTTTATTATTACAAAGGATACATAATACTTATATTTATATTACAGAGGGCATGCAAATTCCACTTGTATGAATGAAGAAGAAATACATAGCAAAGGCCATGGGTTGTGCAACTATTAGACTGAGAGGCTGAGAGATGTCCAATGGGGGCCACTGAGGTCCTTGACTCACCCAACATCACTACCCTAACTCTGCTTCCCCCTGGCATTCAGATCAGAAGCGCCAACTGAGTCTTCTTTCACAAAGTCATCTTAACTAATCTATTCCCATCTCAGTCAATTTCTTTCTTCTAACTCTAGTGTACTTAAGAGTCTGTATCAGAGTTTTGTACTTATTTATTCTCTGGTTATTTTATAAGTTCTTGTCTCATGAACCAAATTTCTTAAATACAGAGATCCTCTTTTTTTAATTTTTTAAATTTTATTTTATTTTTTTTTATGTGTATGAATGTAGTGTCTGCATGTAGGTTTGTGCACCCGTGTTGTGCAATACCGCAAAAGTCAGAAGATGGCGTTGGATTCCCCTGGAACTGGAGTAAAGATGGTTCTCAGCCGCCATGTGGGTGCTGGGGATCGAACCTGGGTCCTCTGCAAGAGCAGTCGGTGCTCTTAACTGCTAGGTCATCTCTCCAGCCCCAGAGAGATCCTCTTTTAAATTAATAATTGACTTCATGTACTTCATGTTTTGTTTTACAGATTTGTCTTCATAAATGCTCATTTAGTTCATTCTTGTTTCTTTTCTTCTGAAACAAGTTCTCAGTATGTGCCAGCTAGCCCTAAATTCTTCTTTTTCCTTTTAAATCTAGTATTTATTTTTTTTTAGAATTTCATAATGTATACAATGTATTTTGATCATATTCACTCTCACCACTTCCAAATACATCCCAACTTCATATCTATCCCACTGATTCCATATGCTTTTAGGTATGGGACCATCCACTGGAGCATGGTCCACCTAACAGGGCTAACACCCTTAAAGAAAACTGACTTTGCCTCCTCTAGAAGCCATGGGCTGTTAATAGCTCCTCAGCTGCAATGCTTACTGGCTTGATCTTGTATGGGTTATGTGCAGGAAACCACAGCTGCTGTGAGTTCACCACTGCAATGGTCCTGTCATGTCCAGAAGACACTGTTTTCCTCAAGTCTTCCCCAAGCCTCATACAATCTTTCCACCATCTCTTCTGAGATGGTCCCTGAGCCTTGGGGCAAAGGGTATGATATACATGTCCCATTTGTGGCTGAGCACTCCACAGATACTCTGTGTACTTACCAATTATGAGTTTCTGTATTATGTGGCATCTCTGATGAGGACTGACAGCTGCAATAACCCATGGGTGTAGAGATACAAATTTACTGGGCAATTTGATACTTACATTTAGCAAAATAATTTAAGTAGGTTCACCCCTGCTGGCCCTGAATTCTTATGTAGGTCTGGCTGGCCTTCAAATCAGGATTCCTGCCTCAGCCTTCCAAATGCTGGGATTATAGACATGCACCATAATGGCTGATTAGTTCATTTATTTTATTTGCTAATTAAAGGAAACAGATTCGCTGTTAAATGTTAAAGAAAAGTTTAGGGGACTGGAGAGATGGCCTAGCGGTTAAGAACACCGACCACTCTTACAGAGGACCCGGGTTCAATCTCCAGCACCCACATGGTGGCCAAGAACCGTCTGAAACTCCAATTCTAGAACTCCAGTTCCAGGGGAATCTGAGACCCTCTTCTGACCTCTGCGGCATTGTACGACACGGATGCACAAACCTGCATGCAGACAGTACATTGATACACATACAGAAATAAATAAATAAAAGTTTTAAGTGTCATAATCATACCACACTTTTATCTACTTGCATTTTCTCCTACATTTTTCTGGATTTTTAAATGAATTTACATTGTATCTAATGTTTGTCATTTTCTAGTAACTTCTGTACTGTGAACATCTTTTCATTATCTTTTACAAACCATCATCTTAAACAGTCTCCTCTAGCTAATATTTTGTTCTTTCTCTTTTTAATGTTGACAATTCCCCTTCCTGAAAATGTTGTAATGACTTATGTTCCCAACCTGCATGTTTCCTTTCACCCTTACCAACAATTAATAGTATTATTTTTAAAGGCCAGAGTCCGTTTCTTGTATTTCTTTAAGGATTATTACAGAGCTGGGGACACAGTAGACACTAAAATATTTTTGACAAATGTATTAATAAATTAACTATTCATTCGTTCAAAATATTAATATCATATCTGATGGCCCTTGACATGCACTTAAAAATAAAACAAAACTCTATCAATTACTGAAGCATAAATTAGGATGCTGACTAAGCTTCTCTTGAAACAAAAGTTGCTACAAAGTCCTGAGAAATCTCTTGGGAACAATTTGTCTAAACATCTCTGAGGATGAGAACTGTGAATTTAGGATAAGAAAACCCTCCTAGGGCTCGAGAGATGGCTTAGCGGTTAAGAGCCCCGACTGCTCTTGCAGAGGACCAGGGTTCAATTCCCAGCATACACCTGGCAGCTAAGAACCGTCTTTACTCCAGTTCCAGGGGAATCTGATGCCTTCTTCTGACCTCTGAGGCATTGCACAACACAATGCACCAACCTACATGCAGACAGTACACTCATACACATAAAAAAAATTTTTTTTAGTTAAAAAAAGAAAACCCTCCTATCCATTCGATACTGGAGTGTTCAGTTAGCATGGATTTTCATAGTGCCAGAAATTTTCTTTAATGTGAAGTATGTGTGAAAGGGGTCAACACTAAAATTTCTGAAAACATTTTTAACGTTTTAATGTTACTATCCATTTCAGAAAGCATATTTGGTTGAAAACTGTTTCCGTTAGGATGCCTAGATGGATGTCCTCTTTAGTTAGGTGATTTATTCCTGCAAGTGTCCCACTCAGTTATTAGAAAAATTACATGCAGGCAGTAATAATTGGTCCCACTTTCCCAATGTATACATCTTTTCACCTTATATAAAGTAGTAATCATTAAAAATTAACATAGCCTGTAAAGTTACTGATTTGGGACCTCATTTAAAATGTTATATTCCATAATTCCATTCTAATATTTTTCTCCCATGATTGCTGGAAGGTGCTGTAACACATTTGCAGTTCATAAAGCAATATGCATGGAAAGAAACAATGACTAAGGTCAAAATAGGGATTCTAGTCCAGTATCATCTACCCGAGGCAGTTATTTAACTTTAGCTGAGTCATTTCATGTCTTGAGGGGGTAACAATTTTCTGTAAAATAAAAATCTGGATATGGTCAGCATTTCCAAAAGTGTGTTCTTTGGACACATTTCTAATGAGCTGTTCTACTGGGGGGGGGTGGAGCTTCATGGTTGAATACATTTGAGAAGTGCTTCATCTAAGACCTGTATCAGAACTTCACAGTGTACTTTATTAAAACCACTGAAAAGTTCTCTAGCTGAGAAATTCATTGGATTTTATCATCTTTTACTTATCTGGTTAGAAAAACTGTAAGCTATTGGGGGAATCACACCTACTAAAATCCTGTTTCTTGAAGAACACACTTTGGAAAGTGATGGACTAAGAAGTCTTCAAGGAAAAAAAATTATACAAGGTACCTGGATTTATGAATTTATTACACTATTGTGTGTGTGTGTGTGTGTGTGTGTGTGTGTGTGTTTTAACCTGGACTTCGTCCATTCTTCAAGACTAGCTGGCCAGCAAGCCCCAGGGTCCTCATGTCTCCACTTCCCCAGTACTAGGGTTCTAGGCATTTGCCTTGCACCCCAGCCTTTTACATGCGAGCTGGGCATCTGAACTAAGATGCTCATCACTGCAGAGCAAACACTTTACAGACTGAGCTGTCATCCTCCCCTCCCCCATGGTATTCCCACATAGGTTCAGATTCAGCCTGTTCTCCCATCTGCATTCTTATTTTAGAGAGGAAAACCATCATGCAGCCAGTCTCCCTAAACAGAAACTTGATTGCCGTTCTAGAGGTTTCTGTCTCATTGTTCTTCTGAGTCAATTTTACATGAACATGTGTAGATTCCACCTAAACCTCCTTCCTAATGCACACCCTGTGCCTCTGTATAGTTCAAGAAGTAGCCCATCTCATCTGGATTATCTTCACTCCTTTTTTTTTTTCATTCTTCAGTCATTTTTCTCTGTCTCCAAACACAAACTCAGTTGTTCCAGAAAACAAAATACTACAGAGTTTATTCATTACATTCAGTTCAGAGTCCTTAGTTTGGTACATGAGCTCTTGATTAATGAGGTCCTTCCTACCCTTCTCCCACCTGTCCTGAAGAAATGGGATTACTTGGAAGGCCTTTTAGGTGTGGTGCTGTTGGTGTTCACCCACCTGCACAAATGTCATTATTGCCCTTGTCTGGAGTGTGTTTGCTCCTTATCTGGTTAGTGCCTCCCTGTCATTAAATATGCAGTTTATCTCCCTACTGGGTAAGCATTCCTGACTTGGGATTCGACTGCTTTATAACACTGGTTTCCCTGTCTCTTTTATCCATCAGACTCTGCTTTTTGAGGGCAGGGAGTATCATGTCTTTCTTGTCATTGTATTCCTATACCTCAGCTGGGGCTCAATAAACAGATTAAATGAATGACTTATTGCTTAATAAAATAGGTTAGACCCTGATGACATTTTTTTTTTTTCCTGTTTTCTTTTTTTGTTTTTTGAGACAAGGTCTCATTATGTAGCACTGGCTGGCCTACACCCTATGTAGACCAGGCTGGGATCTAATTTACAGAAATATGATTACCTCTGCCTCTGAGTGCTGAGATTAAAGGCATGGGTCACCAAAGCTGCCTGCTTACTTTTCTTAATGGTAGAAAGTGACTGTTTTCTAAGATTAGCCTTAAGCAACCTAAGCACCTGAAGAAGAGCTGGGCTGAGAGCTATCTAAGAGCACTCAGGATCCTATTCTTTGAAGGAGGTTTCCATGAAAGTGCGACCCTTCCTTGTAGGGTTCTTATAGGGACCTAGTAGAACATTTGCTAATAGGTTATTTATTCAGTTTGGGAACCTAGGTGTGTTTAATCTCAATAAACCTAGTCACAGGGGAATAAAGACACTAGGATGCATTTGTATGAAATTACTGATGAAAAATTTATAGCGTTTATTAATTTATAAACATCTTTTGTACAAATTATTACACTAGATTTTGAAGGAGGTATAAGAAAGAATAAATTGTCAGCCGGGAGTGGTTGGCACACACCTTTAATCCTAGCACTCAGGAGGCAGAGGCAAGCGGATCTTTGTGAGTTCAAGGCCAGCCTGGTCTACAGAGTGAGTTCCAGGACAGCTGGGGTTACAGGGAGACCCTGTCTCAAAAAGACAAAAGAAAAAAAATTGTCTGATATTCATGAAGGAAAGAACATCATACTGAAATAATTACAGGTAATGTATGAATTCAAAGTGAAAAGCTACAGGAATTGGTCAACCACCACCATTTTTGTTTTACAAGACAGTACTGTTTTATACTAAATTATTAAAGTACCTACTAAACTTAGAACACAAAAATGCACATATTTCCAAAGTACAGATATCTCAAATGTGAAACACAGCCAATAACTATTGTATAGTTCTAAATACCAGTTTGAAACAGATTGAGCACCAGTTTGGAACAGATTGTTGTGCAAAAAGACCAAAACCACTTGAAAGTCCCCCCACAAAGATCTGCCTGCCTCTGCCTCCAGAGTGCTGATTAAAGGCGCGCGCCACGACGCACGGTGACACTCTGATTCTTAGGTGGGATTTCAGGAAAGTATGACTTGAGGGAAGGGTGAAAATTCAGCACACAGAAACTATTAAAAAGCAGATGAGGGCCGGGCGTGGTGGCACATGCCTTTAATACTAGCACTCCAGAGGCAGAGGCAGGTGCCAGCCTGGTCTCCATAGTAAGTTTCAGGCCAGCTGGGACTACAGGGAGACCCTGTCTCAAAAAGACCCCCCCACACACAAAAAAAAGCAGATGAGAAGACACGAAAAATGAATGTAGAACATTCATTTCAACCAAATCATTCTCCCACTTCCCAACTGTTTTAATGTTGGCAACAAAGTTGCTTTGTATATAGCCAGGCTAAACTAATTGAATTCGAATCCTTTGATCAACTCTACATGAAGGTCAAAATAAGGACATCTTAGTCTACTTAACTCAAAACTGCATTAAAATAAGCAGTATCTGATTAATTTGAAGCTTGGAATCAAACTCAGTATTTGAGTAATTTGGAGCTTGATGATAAGGAAAAACACCAAGACCATATTCATAAACAATTTCAGTAAGAGAAGACAGACGCCAAGAACAGATTTTGAAGTTAAAAGGTAATTAAAGACAACTGAAATGTCCACTTTCTAAAAAAGCTTCCCAACACATAACAGGTGTGGGCCAAAATGGGGTTTTTACAGCAGCGCCCCCACTAATTCTAGAGGCAAGGGTCTGCAGGAGCCGGAGGGACCTGGTCTAAGGACTGAGTACGGATGGCGGACGGCAGATGCGCACTGCTGGGTGACGGGTCTGCTTATCGCCCACTGGCGCCGGAGGACTCAGCACAGGACCACTGGGCCGGCTTCCCGGGAACCGTCACGATGGGTGGGGCCGGGGCGGGATTTTCCTCCCCGCTCATTCATTCTCTGATTCACTCCTTCCCGGAGGCGGCTCACTGGGACGCGCACAGGAAAGGTGGGACGGGGAGGACAACCTCGGCTGGGTGCGGCCAGCCGGTAGCCTGAAGGGCGGCCGATGGGGGGTGTGTGGGTCCGGCCGCGAGGGGCGCGGTGGGGGCGCACGCGTGCGCGAGTGCGCGCGCGGCGGGAGGGGCACGCGCGTCTGCCTGCGCCGGAAGTGAGCGGTGGCCGCGGCTGGGAGCGCGCGTCCGGTAGCGAGTTGGGCCGCCCTTGGGCCGCTCGGCCCTCAGCCCCGCCCTCTGAGCCGGGCGGGACAAGGCAGCTCTGTGATCCGCCGCCGCGGGGCGCTGCGCCGCGGCCGCCCCTCCCCGCCCGCCGGCTCGGTCGGTCGGTCGGTCAGTCAGTCAGTCACGGAGCGCGCGGCGCGGGTGCTGCGGGCGCTCGCTGCGTCTCCGGGGAAGGAGCGCCCGCGCCTGGAGAGGAGGCGGCGGCTGCGGCGGCTGGAGGAGCGCGAGCACCGGCTGCTCTGTCCGGGGCCGCCGCGCTGACTGGGGGCGCGGGAGGGTCGAGCAGCTGCCGCGGTGAGTGCTCGGCCGCCTGGTGTTCGAGGTCAGAGGAAAGAAGGGAACCGGCGCGGAGCCGGGCGGCGCTCCAGCCTCCATTTTTCCGGCGCGGCCCTCGGGCGAGGTGCGGACAGCTGCAGTCCGGGGCGGGGTCGCTGCCCCGCGCCTCTGGGCGGCTGTGCTGCCCCCGCGAGGCGGCCCGCGGGTGGGAGGGGGCTGGCGGGGCCTGGGCTGCACCCCGCGCCCCAGGGGGCCGCACCGGGGAGACAATGAGAGCCGGGGCCGCCTGGGAGGTGCGGCGGGGCTGCTCCCGGGCGGTGCGGGTGGCTAGGGACTGTCCCCTAGCTAGCCGCAGACAGCGGTGGCTCGACGCCGGCTCGTTGGCGCTCCGTTGCCCTCCCGCCTTCCTAGAGGAGTTCGGTGCAGAGATTGGGAAAGGCGGGGCTGGCTCCTGTGTCTCCTAATTAAACCGCCTAAGTAATTGCTCCGGTGCCTTTTCTCCCCATCTCATCTTTCCGCGTGCATTCCCGCCGGAAATCCAAACTGCGGTTCAGTGGAGGAGGGCAGAGAGGGAGGAGGCTGCCTAATAGTATTGGTTAGTGTGCCGTGGCTTAAGACAGCCCGAGAGATACGCTTTTCTGCTTCAGACATTGTCCTAAAGCTTGCCCCACTGTGCCACCTGAAACCGCTGGAGCCTTTAGACCTTGTAGGTAACCAGGACGTGGCTTAGTGGGAAGTAAGAGCTTTGGGAAATGGGCTGGGTTGCTGCTGCCCTGAGTTTTGCTTTTGCTTCCATTCTGTTGAAGAGCAGTTTGGGGTTGATGTTGCCTGCAGCATTCCTCATGGAGATGTGGACAGCCGCCCAAGTAGGCTGTCACGTCCACTGTGAAGGGACAGTAAAGGTAGCCCTCTAGGGGCGAGGCGCTACCGGGCTGTTAAAAGGTGGTACTGTGGCCATGGGAACATTGAAGTCAGCGAACAGTTGTGGAAACCTTCTCTGAGATGTAGGAGACACAACCCTCCCACCTACACACACAGCCTGGAGTGGTGAGAAGAGCGCTTTGGAGCCGAGGAAGCCTACGTTCCATACACTGAATTGGCTAGCAGCGTGATAGTGGATAAGCTGTCAACTCTGCAGTAGTTCCCTACGGGTAAACTGCGAGACGCCACCTGTTTACCTTCCCTGATGGTTGAATGAGATAATGTATACCAAATCGGAAGCTCCTTCCCTGGCTTGAAGCTTGCAAACATATGTTAATTCTTCTTTTTCCTTCTGCTGGGAGGCGGGTGGGTCAGAAGTGAATTAGGTAACCGAGCGATGAGGAGGCTTAGAATAAGGCTGTGTAGAGGAGGTTTATTCTACGTTGGGCTCAACAGGGAAAATCCTTGGAAGCTGCCAGGTTTGAGTGGAACCTTTTAAAGGATGGGGTAGGATTTTTAATGGTGTTTTTATTGGGACATAGTAATTACACATAATGAGTTTCATTGTGACATTTTCATACATGTACATAATGTATTTCGATTTCAACCGGACGGGTAAGATTTCAGTACATTGGAAGAGGAAACCATTGCACATGGAGGTGTAACTCCCCTTACAGAGCTGGATACCAGAGCTAGGTCTGGTGGATCATGTCTCTAGTCTGAGCGCTGAGGACGCTGAGGCCAGAGGGTTGCAGTGAGTTACAGAAGACCCTCTCTCAAGAAAATTACATAAAAAAGACAGAATTCTGGCGGAAGAACCTTGCAAGGTGGCAAAATAGAGACACCCTTAAAAGCTTTTAGCATTTGTTGAGTCTGACCTCCCAAGTTTTCTCTGTTATTTGGCTTTTTGTGGGAGTACAGAGGGTCTGCAAAGATAAATACATGATTTTTTTTTTAAACCGGACATTTTGTGGTATTTGTATTGGTACTTGTTTCTGTTTGGACTTAATGAAGAATTTTTTGTCAGTGTTTCTCTATGATGAATGTGTGGTAGAAGCACAGGATTTCTCAGACTCAGGGCTCACTGGCTGAGAGTAGTAGAGGACAGCAGGCAACCTTCGAGTGTGTGGTCACCATTTTCAGTGCTTTGTTTTCTGGCCAGGTGTTTTTAACCATTATTTTTGAGGATGATTATATTTTTCCTTTTGAGTTTTTTTTACTGCCTTTTGGCTCTCACCAAATAAATAATTGGCAGATTAAAAACAAGGATATTCTTGGATACACATTTTTAAATCTCATGGCTGTATGTGCTTTGGTTTAGAAGTAGTTGAATGTCAACATCGGTGTTAATCCCAAATTCTGTTTCTTAGGAAAAATAATCATGAAGTAAGACATGTAAACTAAGGCTTATAATTTATTCTGAATTCTTATTTCCTCTACCTGTTAATTGACAAGTTTGGATTAGGTCACTGGTTTTCAAATGGTAGTTCTTACTGACCTTAATTTTGAGGAGCTGAGCACAGTGGCAATGATTGCCTGTTCTTGAGAGACTGAGGCAGGAAAATACTGCATTTGAGACCAGCCTACATAATAAGACCCGATTCAAAACAACAAAAAGAATAATTTAATTTTGATGAGCTTTTAAAAGTTCTGAAGGTGTTTGACCTAAATTTCATCAGAAGGTTTGGGGATATAACTTATTAGTGCTTACCTAACATTTATAAATCCTGGGTTTTGATATACAGCACCACAAAAGTCAAAGTCTAGCCTAAAATGTTTTAAGTCAGAAGTTATGAGAGGCTAATGCAGGAAGATTAAGAAAATATTTTATGATAACAAAAATGGCCACTGTCTAATAGTACTATTTTCAACACTTTATATGTATTGAATTATTAATCCTTACCATAGCTCTATGAAGGAAGGTTCTGTTAATTGAGAAAACAAGGAGAGATAGTTACTTGCCCAAAGACTACAGAGTTAATGGAGTGACAAAGATAGGTTTAAAACCCCGTAGCTTAATTCTTGTATTTTTAAATTTTTATTTATTATTTTTTATGTGTATGAGTGTACTGTCTGCATGTAGGTTAGTGCACCCGTGTCATGCAGTGTCGTGGAGGTCAGAAGAGGGTGTCGGATTTCCCTGGAACTGGAGTTCAAGACGGACGGTTCTTAGCTGCCATGTGGGTGCTGGGAATCGAACCCGGGTCCTCTGCAAGAGCAGTAGGTGCTCTTAACCCCTGAGCCATTTCTCCAGCCCCATAATATAGTACTTAAAAAAAAATCGTAATGATATATAACAAAATTTATCATTTTAGGCATCACTAAGTGGTTAATTTTTTCAATGGCATCAAGTGCATTTAACATTGTGTAACGGTCATACCACCCATTTCCAGAGCTTTTTCATGATCTCAAATTGAAATTCTACCTGTTAAAATAGTAAATTACCACCTACCATGACAGTCCCTAGCAATGGCTTATTTACTTCCTGTCTCTATTATTTTGTCTACTCTGGGTATTTTCTGTAATAGAGCCATACTTTTTTATTATTATTATTGTGGTGGTTGGATTTTCTTTCCTTTTTTGTTTTCTTTACCAACAGTCTTACATTTATAGCCCAGGCTAGTCTGAAACTCACTGTGTAGCCCAGGCTGACCTAAGCTAATCACTTTAGCATGTCTGTTTAAATTTTTTGACACATTGAAAACCATGGTGTTTAATTAATTTGGGGACTACATGGGACAGGTATCCCTTAGACTAAAGTTTCCCCTAATATCTCAGGGTTTGCTTGTGATTTTTTTTTTTTTTTTTTGAGACAGGGTCTCCCTGTAGCCCCAGCTGTCCTGGAACTCACTCTGTAGACCAGGCTGGCCTTGAACTCACAAAGATCCGCCTGCCTCTGCCTCCCGAGTGCTAGGATTAAAGGCGTGCGCCACCACACCCGGCGTTGCTTGTGAATTTTAAATGGACCATTGATAGGAAACCTGTAAACTGAAGATTTTAAAGAATTCAGTCTTATATATTATATAAAATTGTCTCAACATTTAGATGTTTTGTATGAAATATACAAAAATTCGTTAAAAAATTTACAGAAAAGATGATCTCAACAATGCATTTACTATGGTTAATACAGTTACATAGGCAAGACCAAAGCACATTTCTTTATGGGCATACTCATTGTTGTGTAATAATGAAAATTTAATAATAAGTTCTGACAGCATATCATGGATGACTTTTTAGCTCATTGCAAGGTTTTCTTATTTGTCCTGTAAGCCATTGTTAAACATTGCTACTGAGTCAGTTTTGAAAGAAAAATTATCTTGTCTTGTTTTGTTTTTTAACTTTTGGATTGGTATACTTGAAGAGTGTCCTGAGAGTGAATGTTAAAAGCTACTGACAAGTTAGGCATAGTGGCACAGGTTTGTAATCCCGGCATTCCTGGAAGACCACAAGTTTGAGGCCAGCCTGGGCTATAAAAGTAAGACTCAGTCTCAAAACCAAAGCAAAACAAGCAGCTGCCAAAAACTCCAGACATTTGCCTCCTTGTAACTGTTGATCTGGAGAAGTCAAAACACATTTTAAAAAATAAGTATGTTACTTAAATGAACATAAAATTGTAACTAATATCTCTAACTCAGGATTTCTCTTCTTGAGAGAAATTAATATAAAATATTTGAACATAAAATAGTTAAAATGATTTAGTGAGTTTAGACACTATGTAGGGTACTGTATAAGATTTCATTTGGAAAACTTTGGTGCAAAATATTAGAAAACTCTCAGAATATATCACTCATCTTATGCTCTTATTGCTGTTTATTTTCATCTAAAATATACCCTTTGAGAATGAAGCCATCACTAGTGATATATAAATTGGCATTGTAAAAAGTACTTTTACTGTTAGTAAAATGTATGAATTACCTGCTTTAGTCAGAGCTAGGCATAATAGAGAAATCAGAGATCGATAGATATTCTCTTCTCCAAAATAGAGAAGATGCCACTTTGAAGTATAAGGTAAAAATAATCAATAGAGCATGTAAGTGAAGAAGCTAGGTCTACTGAGCCAGGTAGGACTAGGTTTGAGGGGAGAGATTATGTTTGGAGAGTCGGGACAAAAGCAAGATTGGGTCCTATATTAATGCCCTATCAATATGTAAGACTTAAAATTTTAAGTTGTTGGTTTGTTTGTTGAGGGTCTTACTGTGTAATCTAGGCTTCCTGCCTCAGCTTCCAGAATGCTAGATTATGTGCATGCACCAGAGTATCTTGCACTATATAGCCTTTTGATCTGGTGGAAAAAAGGATTCCTCAAAAACCCCACTGTTTACTAACATAGCACAATTATTTTTTCTTAATTTATTAGATTTATTTCATGTTTTTGTGCTCTTGTTAAGTTGAAAGGCAGTTAGGTAGGGACTTGTAGCTATTCTTCTCCCCCCTCCAAAAAAAATAAGGGCATCTCTGGCTTCCTTTTGTTTTTCTTGCATTTACCTATTTCTGTGTGTTCATGTAAGCCTGTGGGACATGACACAAATGTGGAGGTCAGAGGATATGATAATTTGATGGAGTCAATTTTCTCTTTCTATCATGTGGATTCCAGGGTATCAGACTTGGTGGCAGATGCTTTCATCTGCTGAGCCATCTCCAAGGCCTTTACTGTACTTTCTAAATGGAGATACTCATCATTAAATTTTTATCTATCAATTCAACAGATTTGGCTATTGAAGTTTGCTTTTCCTATGTGTTAGTCAGCTATTCTAAACCAATGTGAAGATTTGCATTTATGTGTTAGTAATTGGGTTCATAATATGTAAAATTTAAGTTTGGAAGACATTTAAAAATTTTTATTTATTTATTTTTTTATTTTTGTATGTGTATGAATGTACTGTCTGCATGTAGGTTTGTGCACCCGTGTCATGCAATGCCTCAGAGGTCAGAAGAGGGTCTCAGATTCCCCTGGAACTGGAGTTCTCCTGGAATCGGAGTTACAGATGGTTCTTAACCGCCATGTGGGTGCTGGGGATCAAACCCGGGTTCTCTGCAAGAGCAATTGGTGCTCCTAACCGCTAGGTTATCTCTCTAGCCCCAAGTTTAGAAGACCTTTTAAAAATTAGAAATGGCTTCTCTGTTGACAGTGTAGGTATGACTTTTTTTTCCCCTTCGGAATACAGGTATTTTCATAGTAAAATTTAAAGTGTTCCATTTTTCATTAAAGGATGGCGATACTGAACTTAAGAGTTTTAAAAATATTTACTTTTATTTTGTATGTATGAGTTTTTGCATCCATATATATAAGTACACTACATGTGTGCCTGTTGCCCCCTTGGGCCAGAAGAGGGCATCGGATTCCCTGGAACTCAAGTTAGGGTCAGGTGTTAGCTGCTTGGTGTTAGCTGCTGTGTGGGCTGGGTCCTCTGGGAGAGCAGTAAATGCTCCTAACCTCTGAGCCATCTCTAGATCCCCTTGAGGTTTTGAAAGGTAACGGTTATGGGCTTGAGAGATGGCCTAGCGGTTAAGAGCACCGACTGCTCTTGCAGAGGACCCGGGTTCGATCCCCAGCACCCACATGGTGGCTGAGAACCGTCTGAAACTCCAATTCCAGGAAAACTCCAGTTCCAGAGGAATCCGAGACCCTCTTCTGACCTCCGATGCCTTGCACGACACGGGTGCACAGACCTGCATGCAGACAGTACATTCATACACATAGAGAAAAATAAATGAAAAATTAAAAAAAAATATATATATAAAAGAAAGGTAATGGTTATGTAGCTTATCGTAAAGTCAGGACGCTTAAAATTCTTTTGAGAAAGGGTCTCTCTCCCTGTTGAACTGGCTGCCCTGGAACTCAAATCCTCCTGCCTTTGCCTTCCCAGTACAGAGTAGAATGCTTGTGTTTGTAATAGATAAATGTTTAATATGTCTTTAAAATACATTGCCATAAGACAGACAATAAACTTGTTCTGTACAAAATACTAATGTCATTGGCTCTTTACTTCATCTTCTAGTTGGTTTTAAAATTAAATTATATCCTTTCCCCAGTTTTATTTTGTTGGGTTTTAAACTGTTGATTTAAGAAAGGTTATAGCTGGGCATGGTGGCGCATGCCTTTAATCCTAGCCCTTGGGAGGCAGAGGCAGGCGGATCTTTGTGAGTTCAAGGACAGCTGGGGCTACAGGGAGACCTTTTTGATCTCAAAAAGACCAAAAAAAAGAAAGGTTATATAATATAAACGTTTTCCATAAAACATTTTTTATTAGAGAAGTCATTTACTGTTGAAAATACATTTTCTCTGGAACACTAGTGTACAACAGATTACAAAAAGGTAGGTTCTTTATTACCAAAAAATGTCTAGCAAATATCATCAATCACTGTTTCTCAGAACTCAGGATTACCAAGTACTAGAATAATTAAAATAACTTTTATGTGGTGTGAGACTGGTAGGTGGTCACAGTAAAGGTCCCAGTGCCGTTTTGTATGTTAAATATACATTATACTGGAAATACTTATGTGTAGTAAGAAAATGAATAAAAATGGGATTTCTGGCAGTATTAAGGGAGAAATGGGGATACTTTAAATGGAGAAGGCATGGCGAAGACATGAGGGGGCCTAGGCAGGAAAAGGGAGAGAGGAGAGATAAATAATGCCTTCTAGGGTAAAAAAAAAACAAAACTGCAGGGGGGGTGTGAGGGAGGGTGCCTAGGAAAAAAGCAGGTATACTAGTGATTAAGACTGAAAAATTATTTATGAAACATATAAAAAATTTCAATTAAAAATAAGATTTCTGATGTTCAGTCAGTCATCCATCACTCATACCTCCTAGAGTATAATGACATCTTTTTGAAACCTCTGTACTATCTTGCTGAATTACTATTGTTAATAATGAATATTTCATATTGCTTTAATTTATACTACATATGTATCTTATATAAAATAAAACACTTGGGTCAAAGACACATTTACTAATAGAAAAATATTTGTGGAAGAAAAGTAGATTATTTTGAGCAAAGTAAGAGCATTATAAGATTGTTTTTGAGACAAGGTCTCATGGTGCTCAGGCTGGCCTTCAACTTGGTATGAGTTGGAGATGAACTTAAACTCCTGATCCTCCTGTCTCTACCTCCCGAGTGCTGGCATACAGGTGTATGCCGCAATGCCCAGCGTAATAAAACCCAACACCATTGATATTTGAATCTTAAATTTGGATTTTTCATTATTTAAGAAATTAATTAGCTGGGCGTGGTGGCGCGCGACTATAATCTCAGCACTCAGGAGGCAGAGGTAGGCGGATCTCTGTGAGTTCAAAGCCAATCTGGTCTACAGAGCGAGCTCCAAGACAGCTGATACTAAAAGGGAGACCCTGTCTCAAAAGTACCAAAAAAAAAAAAGAAAAGAAAAAAAAGAAATTAATGAAAAGTGCCCGTTTAGGGCTAGAGGTGTAGCTCAGTGGTAGGGCACTTTCCTAGGATGTGTATGGCACTAGATTCAATCCCCAGCACAGTGAACCCACTCAGTATTTAATTTGGTAATTCATGGGTGTTTGATAGATGTAACAGTATTTTTGTTTTGAGGCAGGGTCTCTCTTTAGCCTGAGCTTACTCTGTAGACCAGGCTAGCTTCAGTCTTAAAAATATCAGCCTGCCTCTGTCTTTGGAATGCTGAAATCAAAGGCATATGCCACTATGCCCATCCAATTTACTTTTTTTTTTTTTTTTTTTTTTTGAGACAGGGTCTCCCTTTAATCCCAGCTGGCCTGGAGCTTGCTCTGTAGACCAGGCTAGCCTCGAACTCACAGAGATCCGCCTGCCTCTGCCTCCCAAGTGTTAGGATTAAAGGTGTGCACCACCACACCCAGCTCCCAATTTACAGTTTTTAAAGTCCATAATGATATAGTGAACACTTTCTTCAATACCCTTATGAAGATACAAAACATTTATCAGATCCACATGCTTTATATTTTTAATGACAGTTAACGACACCACAAGTGAGTTTTGCCTGCCCTATAACTTCTGCTGCTACATTTGAATCCTACCTGTGTAGGTTTTTATCTCCAGCTTTTTTTTTTTTTTTTTTTTTGTGATATTTTTTCAAGATTCATGGTATTGTTACCACCGCGCCCGGCTGTTATTGTTAATTCCCCCCCCCCACCCTTTTTTTTTTGTAGCCCCAGCTGTCTTGGAACTTGCTCTGTAGACCAGGCTGGCCTTGAACTTATACAGGTGTATGCCACAATGCCCAGTGTAATAAAACCTAACACCATTGATATTCAAAGCTTAAATTTGGATTTTTCATTATTTAAGAAATTAATTAGCCAGGCATGGTGGCGTGCGACTATAATCCCAGCACTCAGGAGACAGAGGCAGGTGGATCTCTGTGAGCTCAAGGGCAGCTGGGGCTACAGGGAGACCTTGTCTTAAAAAGACCAATAAATAAGCAAATAAATAAACAAATAAATGTTTTTTTTTGTGATATTGGTTGTAATTACATTGACTCCCTAGTTCAGTTTGAGAATGTACAAAATACTGCATTTTAGTCTGGTGTGGTGGTGCACACCTTTAATCCTAGCACTCTGGAGGCAGAGGCAGGCAGATCTTTGTGAGTTCAAGGCCAGCCTGGTCTACAGAGTGAGTTCCAGGACAGCTGGGCTACAGGGAGACCCTGTCTTGAAAAGACAAAAAATAAGAAAAAAAAATACTGCATTAAAAAAAAATTTTTTATTTTTTTTTTATGTGTATGAATGTACTGTCTGCATGCAGGTTTATGCACCCGTAACATGCAATGCCACAGAGGTCAGAAGAGGGCGTTGGATTCCCCTGGAACTGGAATTAAAGACAGTTCTTAGCCACTATGTGGGTGCTGGGATTTGAACCCAGGTCTTCTGCAAGAGCAGTTAGCACTCTTAACCACTGAGCCCTCTCTCCAGCCCCAAAATACTGCATTTTTTAATACATTCACATTGTGTATCTTAACTGTTTAGATCTTTAATTTCAGCAATGTCTGAATTTTTCATATAAAACATTTCTTAAACTGGTATGTAAACATTGTGTGTTGCCCTCTTTCTGCCACTTTTTACACTCAAATCATCCTTTCTACATATTTTCTTTTTATGATATGAATAAAGATTTGGTGTGGAGATTTTCCAGTTGGTAACTTTATCTTATATAGAAAAGGAGGAGCTGTCTCTTCTAATGTGACAATGTAAAACTAAAGGGGTTCGCTGGGCTAGCGATGTAGCTTAGTGGTTGCTTAAATATTTAAAATTAGAAGTTTAGGGACTGAAGAGATGGCTCAGTGATTAAGGGCAGCTCTGCTCTTGCAGAAGGCCCTGGTTCAGTTCTCACCACCCACATGGCAGCTAACAAACATCCATAACTCCAGTTCCAGGGGACTGCGATGCCCTCTTCTGACCTCCATGAGCATTGCACTTACACATGCAGGCAATTCACTCATACACATAAAATAAAAATTAAATATTAAAAAATAAAATTGGAAATTGAAAGTTGTATACAGTTACTGGCATAATTCTTTTGTATGATTTTGGATATTAAAGTGGGATATATTAACATGATCTTATCTCTTTTTAAAAATGATTTATTTTGTGTTTACAAGTGTTTTACCTGCATGTATATGGGTGTACCACATGTGTGCAACCCCTGCAGAGGCCAAAAAGAAGGTGTCAGATCCCTGGAGCTGGAGTTACGGATGGTTGTTAGCCACCATGTAAGTGCTGGGAACAGAACCTGGGTCTTCTGCAAGAGCTGTCAGTGCTCTTAACTGCTGAGCTATCTCTCCAGCCCCAGTGCATGTGTGCGTGCGTGCGAATGAGTGTGACAGAAATCAGAGCACAACTTGCAGGAGTCAGTTCTCTTCTACCTGTATTCCAGGGATCAAACTCAGGCCATTAAGTGTGATGGCAAATGGCTTTATCTAATGAGCCATTTGACCAGTTCTGATCTTTTCAGAATCTGAGGAAAAATAGTCTTGGGAGTTTAATTGAGGCATACATTTTTACTAGTGTGCCTGGATTGCTAGATTACATGTGGGGAACTGCCATGCCCAAGTTTTTGTTGTTGTTGTTTTGTTTTTTTAAATAGCAATCTTGCTTGTGGCCCCAGTTGGCCTCAAATTCTCCATAGGCCTCCTGCCTCAATGTCCTGAATGCTAGGATTACAGATTACGGGTATGTCCCATCTGGCAAAATTATGCATTTTTAATATAGCCATATTAACAGTTATCAGAGCTGGCTTTTACAGATTAAAGTGTATTTGTTTGCTTGCTTGCTTTATTAGAAGAAACCATTTTTCCCACTTACCTTTCAGGAGGATTAAGATGCCATTTTATGTTTGTTTTCCTGTTTGTTTATAAGTTTGACATTTAAAAGTGGTATTGCTGGATCATCAGATGTATAATCTTCAAATGGCTTCCCAAATGATGATAAATCTTATCTACTAGAATGTTCTTATTGCTCCATATACTCCCAACCCCTATTTTTATCACACAGTTTTGCCAACTTGATAAGGGGGAAATGGTTATTTTTAAAGTTCTACAGTATTTTTAATCCATGAAAACTTCATTATTGTAATTATTTATCAATAAATGGTTCCAATCATAAATTAAAACTACTTAAGGGGCTGGAGAGATGGCTCAGTGGTTAAGAGCACCAACTGCTCTTGCAGAGGACCCAGGTTCAATTCCCAGTACCCACATGGTGGCTAAGAACCATCTTTAACTCCAGTTCCAGGTAATCCATGTCGATTGCCCATCACTGGTGCACCAACCTACATGCAGGCAGTACATTCATACACATAAGAAATAATAAATTTTAAAAAACTATTTAAAAAATATTTTATTTATTGGGCTGGAGAGATAGCTCAGCAGTTAAGAGTACCAGTTGCTCTTGCAGAGGACCTGGGTTTGGTTCCCAGTACCCACAACGACAGCTAACAGCAGTCTGTAATTCTAGTTCTGTGGCAGTCTACCCTCTTCAGGCATTTCACAACATGGTCTATAGAGTGAGTTCCAGGCCAGCTGTGGCTACAGGGAGACCCTATCTCAAAAAGAGTAATAAAATAAAATATCATTAACTGTAGGTGCATTAATTTTTCTTTATAATATGAAATTATATTTTTTAATAATTTCTCCTTGTAGCCCAGGCTGGTAAACTTACCATCCTCTTGTGTCAGCTTCCTGAGTCCTGGGCTTGCAGATGTAGGCCACCAACCCACCATAAAAGATTTATAGAGGGGCTGGAGAGATAGCCTAGCGGTTAAGAGCACCGACGCTCTTGCAGAGGACCCGGGTTCGATCCCCAGCACCCACATGGCGGCTAAGAACCGTCTGTAACTCCAATTCCAGGAGAACTCCAGTTCCAGGGGAATCCGAGACCCTCTTCTGACCTCCGCGGCATTGCACGACACGGGTGCACAGACCTGCATGCAGACACTCAATGCGGACAGTACATTCAATACAATTAACAAAATAAAAAAAAATAAAAAAAACGATTTATAAGAATTTAATCATTTTTGCCTTAACCCCATTTTGTTATGAATTTACAGTGAGCACATTTGGGGCACTGTTCTTTCTGTTGTCGAAGGCTTTCTCTTTTGACATTGCCTTTCACAGAGCAGAAGTTTTAAATTTTAATGATGTTTAACCATTTTTATTTATTTTTGTCCTCTTTTTATTACATTTTTTATTCTATTTGTTTTGTACAAGATTGATGTTACTAACAATCTTAGACCCATGTCCCCCACCAAAAAAAACTACCCCCACCCCCCCAAACTATCATGCACTCTGCCCAAACATGCTTTTCTTCTCTTTCTCAATCTTTCTCAAATTCCCTCCATGTAGAAGTTACTGTTTTTGGCAGATACGTTTCACTGTTCAGTATTCTTTGATGCAGTCTTTCGTTGTTGTTGCTCTTGTCTGCTGTTTTTTTTTTTTTTTTTTTTTCGTTGGTTTGTTGTTGTTGTGTGTTGTTGTTGGTTTCACAGATGCAATTAAACTATCTCCCAACTACTTGACAAAAAGCTCAAGGGCTGTGCAACAAGAAAATACTACAACTAGTAATGTGGCACTGCATCCACAGATGAGGGACACCATTCATCGTTTGTTTTTTCTGGGCTGTGTTAACTTCACTTGTCATGATGTCTTTTAGTGCTCCAGCCATTTACCTGCAAAGCTCAATGATGTCATCTTTTCTTTTTTTTTTTTTTTTTAAATATTTTTTGTTTTGTTTATTTCTGTATTGGTATGAATGTTGACTGTCTGCATGCCAGTCTGGGCACCCGTGTCGTGCAAGTGCCGCGGAGGTCCAGAAAGGGTCTCGTGATTCCCCTGGAAGCGGAGCTCTCCTGGAAACTGGAGCCCCCTAGACGTTCTCGGCCGCCATTGGGTGCATGGTTGCGAACCCGTGGTCTCTGCAAGAGCGGTCGGCTCTCCTCAACCGTAGAGGCCATCTCTCCAGCTCCGATGTCAATTTTCTTTACTGCTGCATAGAACTCCATCGGGTAGATGTACCACATTATCTACTCATCCCTGGTTTCGTCAGTTGAGGGGCTATTGGGTTGTTTCCAGGTCTTTGTTATTTTGAAGAGAGTTGCAATAACATGGCTGTGCATGTATCTCTTTGTTAAGGATGAGTCTTGTGGTACATTCCCAGGACTGGTATGGCTGGGTCGTGGCAAAGTTCATTCCCAAGTCTTCCAAAGGTTCTACACACTGCTTTCCATAGTGAGCTTATGAGTTTACATTCCCCCAGCAGTGGATGAGTGTTTCACCCTTTCCCCACAACCTCCTCTCCATCACTTGGTGTCTTTTTCTTGATCCTAGGCCAGTTCTTATTGTAAATAAGAATATCTTAAAGTGGTATTTGTAAATGCATTTCCTACTGATTAGTGACATATGAGACACTGCTGCAGCTTTTTTCTTTTTTTCCTCTCAGCCTGATCTCCATTCCTCAACTTATTAGCGGTCTCTGATTCAGCTCTTTGCCTCCCTCTATTGAGGGGGTCATTTTTTGTTTTTTGAGTAGTTTATAAATTCTGGAAATCAATGCTTTGTCAGATGTTTCTGTGGTGAAGGTTTCCTCCCACTCTGGGATTTCTCTTCACTTCCTTGATTGTTTCTTTTGATGTACAGAAGCTTTTGAGTTTAATGAGGTCCCATTTGTCATTGCCGACCTTAATTCTTGCTCAGCTGCTGTCTGATTTAGGAAGTCTTTTCCTATGCCTATGTCTTGTAGGCTGCTGCCAACTTTTTCTTCTATCGCCTTCAGAGTTTGGGGTTTCATGTTGAGGTCTTTGATCCATCTGACTTTTGTACAGGGCAAGAGGTAGGGGTTTAATTTCATTCTTCTACAAGTGGTGATCCAGTTTTGCCAACACCACTTGCTGAAGATGCTGTCTTTTCTCCATTGTGTCTTCTTGGCCCCCTTGTCAAATATGAGATGGTTGAAATCGTATGTGCTCAAGTTTGGATCTTCAGTTTTGTTCCATTGGTCAACAGGTCTGTTTTTGTGTCAGTACCAGGCTCTTTTTATGACTATAGCCCTGTAGTATAGTGATGTTTAACTTTTAAATTATTTTGTGGATCACACTTTTGTTCTTGTCTCTGAAACATCATCACTAAACCAGTGTAATCTAGATTTTCTTCTATGTTACCTTGTAGGAGTTTTAGAGTTTTTGCCTTTTACATTTAGGTCTGTGATCCACTCTGACTTAATTTTTGTGAAACAGGTAAGGTCTGTGTCTAGATTTTTTTTTTTTAACATGTGGACAACTGTTTCTTCCAGAGCTGTTTGTTGAAAAGACTGTGTTTCCTCCTTTGTCAAAGCTCAGCTTCCTATATTCATGTGGTTCTATTTCTGGGTTCTGGGTTCTTTTTCACTGACCAGTTTTTCTTCTTTTCCAGTGCCACACTATCCTGATTACTGTAGCTTGATGCTTTATAGAAGTCTTCAAATTGAGTAATATCTGTCTTCCAACTTTGTTCATCACTTTCAGTGATGAACTATTACGGGTCTTTTACTATTCAACCAGGAATGTCAACCTGTTGACAACCTGATGTCATCTACAAAGTTGACTCTTGAGAGTTACACAATCATGTTACAAACAAAATATTTTAAGAAAACAAAGTTTTGTGTTAGTCCACATTTATAGCTATCCTGAGGTTGGACATACCTAATTGTTGATATCAATAAAATAACTTGCTAGGCTTTTAGCAGGGATTGTGTTGACTCAATAAATGAAGTTGAGAGGTGACATATTCATAACCCTGAAGAATAATGGTTGTTAGCTGTAGGGTTTTGTTTTCATTTTGTTTTAAATGGTCTTTATTGCCGGGCGTGGTGGTGCGTGCCTTTAATCCTAGCACTTGGGAGGCTGAGGCAGGCGGATCTCTGAATTCAAGGCCAGCCTGGCCTACAGAGTCCCAGGCCAGCTGGGGCTACAGGGATACCCTGTCTCAAAAAGGCAAAAAAAAAAAAAAAATGGTCTTTATCAAGTTGGGTTCTCCCTCTTTCTAGCTTAAGCTGAGAATTTTAATCATGAATGAGCCTTGGATTTTTGTCAGTTTTTTGTATTTATTGATATCATGAAGTGTATTGTAGGGGCCTGTTGATGTAATGGATTACATTAATTGATTTTCAAGTATTGAGTCAGCATTGCATGTTTGGGATAAATTTTAAATTATTTTTGCCCATTTTTGTTGAGGAATTATCCATTTGTTTTCATGAATAATATTGGCCTTCAATTTTCTTACAATGTCTGGTTTTGACTTTACTGTTATGCCGGCCTCATAGAATGAGTTAGTAGCCATTCTGTACTTATGTCTTCTAGAATAGATTGTAGAGAATTGAAGCAGTTGTTTTCCAAAATGTTTATCAAAATTCACCAACTTAACCTTGTGCTTTCTACTTTAGAAGTTATTAATTGTTGATTCTGTTTCTTTAAGACAGATTTTTAGATTCAGTTTGTTGGATATGAGGATGTATGACTATATGTTTAACGTGTGTTTCTTGTAGGTAATATGGGATTTGTTGTTTTGTTTTTGAATTGTCAGGGATTGAATCTAAGTACCTCTTCCCTGGAGGCAAGTGCTCTTACCACTGAACTACATCCACCAGCTCTAGTTAAATCTTAATTTTTTTATTACTCTGGTATATTGACCATTGAACTTCATAATGATTAATACTATAGTTGGATTTGTATTTATTATATTTGTCACTATTGCTCTTGTTCTTTGTTCCTCTTTTCATCTTCTCTTTTTTTTCTTGCCCTTTGTTTTTTGTTTTTTAATTATTTATTTTTTTTATGCGTATGAATGTACTGTCTACATGTAGGTTTGTGCACCCGTGCAGTGCAGTGCAGTGCCGCGGAGGTCAGAAGAGGGTGTCGGATTCCTCTGGAACTGGAGTTAAAGACGGTTCTCAGCCACCATGTGGGTGCTGGGGACTGAACCCAGGTCCTCTGCAAGAGCGGTCGGTGCTCTTAACCGCTAGACCATCTCTCCAGCCCCGCCCTTTATGTTTTAAATGGGTATTTTACATGACTATATTTTCTCTTTCCTTGGTACATCAGTTACACTTCCTTTTCTACTCTTTAGTGGTTGCCTTGAAGTTTGCCATGTACATATATAACTAATCTATTTTTAGCACCATTTTAAGGCTATAATGTAAGTATTTATAATGACAAAATAATTGTGTTTTTTCCCTGCTGGTGTCATTCATTTCACTTATGTAAGCATTCACAAGCATGCATAATCAAATATATTGTTGCTATTATTATTTTGAACAAACTATAATCAGTTGAGAATAACAATGATCCTGAACTTGGCTTCATGCCTATGACAGTCCTCAAGAGACCAAGAGATTGAGGAGGATCCTAAGTGTGAAGCCAGACTGGACATGTATTAAGACCTTATCTCTAACAAAGAAACAAAAATTGTAGTTTTAATTTACATCTTATCTACTCGAATGGTTTACTGTATCATATTCCTTCTTTTAACATTTCTTGTAAGGCAGGAGTACTGACAATGAACTCTTTCAGTTAATTCTTTGTCTCAGAAAAACTTCCTCTTTTCTTTAAGGGAATAGTATCACATGGCAGTGAGTTGGGGCTTTATGTGTAATTTCTCTGTGTATGTCTCTGTCTGCCTCTGTTTCTCTCTATATTTCTGTCTGTCTGTGTTATTCATGAGAACACGCAGGTGTGTGTGCCTATATGTGTTAGGTATTTTCCTCTGTCTCTCTCCACTGTACTGCCTTGCCACAGGGCTAGGTTGTCTGACCAGCAAGCTCTTGAGATCCACCATTGTCTCCACCCTCTCACCCCATGCTGGAATTACAGGGATATGCAACCATGCCCAGCTTTTTATTGGGCACTGGGAATTCAAATGCAGGTCCTTGTGCTTACAGAGCAGGGACTCTTGCCCACTGAGCCATCGCTCCAGACCATCCCTTCTTTTTTTTTTTTGACCATCCCTTCTTTTTAAAAACAAATCTCACTCTGAAGCCCTGGTTGGACTAAGAATTACAGTAATCCTCCTGCCTCAGTCTCCCAAGTGTTGGGATTGCAGGCTGGGCTACCATGCCCAGCTTTCCTTAACTTTTGAACAATAATTTTTCATAGTACCGAAACCCTGTGTTCTTCACTTTTTTTCCTTCTCTTTGTATATTAAATATTTCACTTTACTTTAATCTTGTCTAAATGGATTCTAAGATGCTAGATAGAATTCTTATTTTGACTCCTTTACAGATAAGTTCACAGGCTATTTAAAGTTTTAAAATCAGGATTCCAACCAAGTAGTCTAGTAACTGGAGTGACCCAACTTTTAGCAAAATGAGGGCTGGCAGAGGTGGCCTGTGCCTTTAATCTCACCTTGGGAGAGAGGCAGGAAGATGTCTGTGAGTTCAAAATCAGCCTGTACCTACACAGTGAGTTCCAGGCCAGTAAAAGCAACATAGTGAGACTCTTGTCTCAACTCCTCTCTGAACAAAATGAAGTTAACTTTTTGTTGAAAGGGGGTATATGAGACAACAGTGAAATGAAGGACACTGGCTTAGCCATATACACATTTATACTTATCTTCTACTCATTTTCTTACTCTGCAGAGAGAGGGGGAAGGAATGGAGGGATCCTAATTAGCTAAAATATTGTCCATTTTTTGCAGTATGGCTATGAGACCAGTCATATGGATCTTCTAAAATCCATGATAAAAAACAAGGACTCTAAACTTGACACTTCCTGATCATTTTTTGTTTCTATCCAGGTGGCAAGATGAAAAGAGCTGATATTTTGAAAACTTGATTCTTTTTTTGCTCAGTATTCTGTCTAGCCAAAACACAATAATGGTTATCTAGGCAATGCTGTAGCTTCTTTAGGGGCATTAACAGATTTTTCTAAATTTTTCTCAAATCTCATTGAAAGGTTATTAGGAAAATAGGAATTTGAGTTTCTTCATAATAGAGTAGAGCTGATACTACTGTTTTCATTCTTTTCAAACTAGAATACTATAATATGCCACCCAGAACCTTCCAAAATATGTACCTGCATCTGTGCACAGGGTTGGGGGTTAGGGAGGGATTAGGAATGCAAAGTCACAGAACAGGCATGACAGCATTATCCTGAAGTTTTATTTGATAGAAATCAGTTTTAAACATTTAATTTTCTATTCTAATTTATATTATAGAACAGAATATAAAATTGATGTAGATTTTTAATATGGTTAAATTTTAATTAAAATTTTTATTGAATTTTTTGTGTATTTCATACATAACCTTTCAATCAGTCTTGATATTTTTTATACCCACTTCTCTATTGGCACCCTCCCACAGCCTCCCCTCCCTCCAGAGTTCATACATTCTGTCATTTTGTTAGGATCTCTTGTGCCAAATTACTCTTAAAAAGTAGGTATACAGCAAGCCCACCCTGGAATATTGTTTATTCCCTCACAGGGAGTCACCCTTTGTGCTTCTTGGAACCCATATTGTGTTGCATAAGTCGAATTTGACTTTTTCTAATATGACCATTCTATTCAAACAAAAGCAAAAGTAGGAGGTAAGCTGGGCGTGGTGGCTCACACCTTTAATCCTAGCACTTGGGAGACAGAGGCAGGCGGATCTTTGTGAGTTCAAGGCCAGCCTGGTCTACAGAGTGAGTTCCAGGACAGCTGGGGCTACAGGGAGACCCTGTCTCAAAAAGACCAAAAAAAAAAAAATCTCAAAAGTATTAAGTTAATTAGAAGTCAGAGCATCAGTGAAAAATTTCCAAGCCCCTGCTCAGATTTCATTGGCTAACTATGGTCAAAGGTTTGGACTTTGGAGAAGGTGAGAAAGCAGCTCTTTAAGTATCTTCCTCCCCTTAAGCAATATGCCTGAAGTGTGGAGGGCTACAGGAGCTGGACTGAAATCAGAGAAGACTGATACATCAATAGGAATTCCGAGTCAAGTCCATATTTAAATAGTACACATTTGCAGAAGAATGGATTAAAAGTAAGAGAGAAGATTCCTCTGGCATCAACTTTCTGTCTCTACTAACTCCCTCCTACTTCACCTCTGCAGATTAAGCAAGTGAGTGTGTGCTAGACTTAACCTATATTTTGTCTAGTTAATGGCAGAATTAGAAGAATTTCAGTTTTCCAGTTTTTTAGGTCTAGATGACTTAGACTAGAAAATTCTTGCAGACTTTTTTTTGTTTCAAAACAAAATGATAGCTTTATTAACAGTCTTTTTTTCTTTTTGGCATTTTCGAGACAGGGTTTCCCTGTAGCCCCAGCTGTCCTGGAACTCGCTCTGTAGACCAGGCTGGCCTTGAACTCAAAAAGATCCGCCTGCCTCAGCCTCCTGAGTGCTAGGATTAAAAGCCTGTGCCACCATGCCCTGCCAGTCTTTTTTTCTTAAACAGACCTTTTCAGTGGTATAATACTCTATTAATGCATTCAAATTTAGGACATAAAAGTGGAAATTTTGCTTATTTGATATTTATCTTTTAAAAATATATTTCTTTTTTTTTAATTTTATTTATTTCTGTATGTGTATGAATGTACTATCTGCATGCAGGTCTGTGCACCCGTGTCGTGCAATGCCACGGAGGTCAGAAAGAGGGTCTCGGATTCCCCTGGAACTGGAGTTCTCCTGGAATTGGAGTTTCAGACGGTTCTCGGCCGCCATGTGGGTGCTGGGGATCGAACCCGGGTCCTCTGTAAGAGCAGTCGGTGGTTTTAACCGCTAGGCCATCTCTCCAGCCCTATTTCTTTTTTAAATTATTCTTTTTATTTTATGTGTAGTCCTGGCTGGCTTAGAAATTGGTATGAAGACCATGTTCACCTCAAACCTACAGGAATCCATCTGCCTGCCTCTTGAGTGCTAGGATCAAAGTGTGTACAATTACACCTGGCTCTTGGTTTTTTGTTTGTTTGTTTTGGGAGGTTTTTTTTGAGACAGTTTCATGTAGATCAGGCTTGGCTCAAACTTGCTATCTAGTTGAGACTGACCCTGGACTCCTGATCCTTCTGCTTCTACTTCCTAACTGCTGGAATTACAGGCATGGGCCACCATTCATGCAGGTGCCAATGGAGGCCAGAAAAGGGCATGGGGCCTGACCTAGAGTTACTGTGATGGTAAGCCCTACCCAGTGTGCATTCTGGGAAACAAACTCTGGTCTTCTCTGGAAGAGCAATAAGTGCTCTTATTTGATGAGCCATCTCTCCAGCCCTTACCTACATTGTAACAAGTGTGACAAGGTTTCCTTTTTTAAAAAATTACATTTTATTTTTTTGTGTACCCATGGATGTGCACACACTTGTGCCATGGTGCATTTAGTGGTCAAAGACAACTTGTGGGAATTTTCTCTCTCTCTTTACTATATGAGTTCTGGGGATGGAACTCAGGTCCTTGGCTTTAAGTCAAGCATCTTTTCTTTTTTCTTTTTTATAAATAATTTTTAAATTTTATTTATTATTTTATGTGTGTGAGTGTACTGTCTGCATGTGAGTAGGTGCACCCATGTCGTGCAATGCTGCTTAGGTCAGAAGATGGTGCCAGATTCTGCTGGAACTGGAGTTAAAGACGGTTCTCAGCCGCCATGTGGGTGCTGAGAATTGAACCTGGGTCCTCTGCAAGAGCAGTTGGTGCTCTTAACAGCTGAGCCATCTCTCCAGCCTCACAAGCATCTTTTCTTGCTGAGCCGTCTTATCAGCTTGTTAACTTTTTTATACTTTGAATTTGAATGAACCAGTTTTAAGTTTAGACTCTATTAGATGCATACAAGTGTTCTTACTGATATTTATTGGTTTGGTTTGGTTTGGTTTGTTGTTGTGGTTTGGTTTGTTGTTGATTAGCATAGCTATTGAGTCATATGCCTTAAAATAACCTTACAAAAATATTCTTCTGAAGGTAAATATGTTGTAGAATTTATTTTTCCAAATCCTCTATCAGTGAAGAAATAAAATTTAAAATGTGTTCGTTTCTTTTAATATTTACTGAGAAGCAGATAAGTTGACCTATTTTTTAAAGAAGTGTACCAATATCTTTGAGTCATCTCAAATTAGACATCATCTTAATTTTTGAAATATCCTTAGATTGGAAATACTTGGCAGAAAAAAAATGTTGAAATTTAGATCAAGAAAAACTGTGATTCTCTAATTGTTCTAGAGTGAAAAATGAGAACTATCTATCGGGGCTGGAGAGATGGCCTAGCGGTTAAGAGCGCCAACTGCTCTTACAGCAGACCCCGGTTTGATCCCCAGCACCCACATGGCAGCTAAGAACCGTCTGTAACTCCAATTCTAGGAGAACTTCAGTTCCAGGGGAATCCGACACCCTCTTCTGACCTCCGCGGCATTGCATGACCTGGGTGCACAGACCTACATGAAGACAGTACATTCATACACATACAAAAATAAATAAAATTTAAAAAAAAAAAAAGAAAAATGAGAACTATCATGGTCTCTCTTTCCATAGGTTGCAACCTGTTGGGTGTAGAGGGTAATAAGGCAAGTGTACAGCTAACCACATTATAGTACAAGGTGATTAGCTGTAAAGGCCATTAGGCAAGTACATGTTCCTGACAGAGAAAGCAGTCTCTTAACTCTTGTTCATCTAGTCACATAGCATTTAAACACATTTTTGTTTTTTTTAAACAGATATGTAGCACCTAACCTTTTAATTTGTACAATTCGGTGACTCTTAATTATTCACAAGGTCACACAGTTTTCTCCACTATCAAATTCCAAAATAAATTTCAAAAAATTGTATGCTAAAATATATCCTCAAAGTTCTCTGGCCCCACTGATCCCTGTTACATGCATCTTGCGGGTATGTATATTGGGGGCCTGACTCCTGCAGGCATTTGAGATTTCAACCCTAGCTTGAAAATTTGTTTCTTCTAGTTTAATTAGTCCTGGAAGCAAATACCTAGATTTGGGAACAGGCAGGGGGTACAGTGTGGGGAATACCAGGAGCTGTTCTGCAGAACATCCTCTTACCAACTTCCATTTATCTTTTTTCCTACTTTATTCTGCCTCTTTTAATAACTGTGCCCACTTTACTGTGTCCTTTTGTGAGAAATGACTTCCTGTTAGATCTTGTTTACAATAAAGTCCAAGTTCTTTCTTAGTTTATAAATCCTTGCATGATCTAGCTTCCTTTACTGTCTTCCCCATCAGGCTAATAGTTCATTCTTTTTCTTCTTTCTGGTCTTTGCATATCCAGTTCTTTCTGTCATTCACATCTAAGCTTAAATATCAATACTAGAGGCTTCATTGTTCATCAAATCAAAAGCAGCTAGTCCTTCACCATTCTCATAATCCCAATTTTTTTTAAGTTAATTTTTATTTATTTTCTGTATATGAGTATTTTGCTTTTATGTATGTAAATGTGCCCATATCATGCAATGCCTATGGAAGCCAGAAGAGAGTGCTGGATCCTGTAGAAGTGGAGTTGGTTCCTCTGTAAGAGTAGTCAATTCTTTAACCACTGAGCATGTCTCCACCCCTTCTTAATCCCAATTTAATTATACCACAATTGTCCACTGATTTTGTTATGTTAGGTATTTCCCTTCAGTAGAATGTAAGTTCAATGTTAGTAGATATTTCATATTCAGACTATATTCTGAGCCCCTAGAAAATTGGATATTTGATACATAGTACATATATATTTACTGAATAGATGCTGAATAAAAATGCTTGCTGTGGATCTGGGAAACATGTTTTTAATCTCAGCACTTGGGAGGTAGAAGCCAGGAGTATCAGGAATTCAAGGCCAGTCTTTCCCACATAGCAAGTTTGAGCCCAACACATAGCAAGTTTGAGCCTAACTTGGGCTATGTGAAACCCCCATCTCAAAGCAAAACAAAGTTTACTCTGAGCCATGGGTTTTTGTTTTTTGTTTGTTTGTTTTTGTTTTTTACGTGCATTTATCTTTTTCCTACTTGTTTCTGTTTTCCTGAAATTTGCCACACTCTGATTTGCTTCTGCCTTTCTCTTGGTGTCTTAACATCTTATGAGTTGTATAATTGGAGGAGGTAAAGAAATGTATTCTCTGTGGCTGGAGTGATGGCCTAGCGGTTAAGAGCGCCAACCGCTCTTACAGAGGACCCAGGTTCGATCCCCAGCACCCACATGGCGGCCGAGAACCGTATGAAACTCCAATTCCAGGAGAACTCCAGTTCCAGGAGAATCTGACACTCTCTTCTGACCTCCTCTTCTGACCTCCGCGGCATTGCACGACACGGGTGCACAGACCTGCATGCAGACAGTACATTCATACACATACAGAAATAAAAATTAAAAAATTAAGAAATGTATTCTCTTACTCTTGATGGTTGAGATGTTGCACTCTGGTTGAAAATATGAACAGGGACCAACTGGGGAAGTGTTGCTTACTTTTGGAGAATAAATTTGAAACTAAGGTTAAAGCCATGCCAGAAAGATTGAAATCATTTGAAAGTTTGTAATTAAAATTTGAAGGTGTGAACAGAATTATGGATGCTATGAATACTTATTAAGGAAGATTCGTCTGATGGGGATGGATTAAAGAAGAGAGGACAGTCAGGAAGATGCTAGAATAAACAGAGGACAATATAGTAGAACTGAACCAAGATATGTGGTGGCTATAGAGTTGAAAAGACAGCCTTGAATCAGAAAGCTTTCTGGCACTGATACTGAATTGCTCTGTGATAATTATAGTTTAGCACTGTGACTTTTATTTTGATGGATTGGTTGATTGCATGGGAGGCAGTATTTCATTTATCTTCTCTAAGTAAGGTGTTATAAAATGCCTTCCCTAGAAATCTTACCTTTATGAAATAAACGAAACAGACATCTGAAAGCTTTGTCAGATGGGGGGTATTTGATCAGCTCTGAGTTCTCTGAATGTTGGTAAGAGGTCAGGATATATGTTAATGACTAAAATCTACTTTTACTCTGTTCAGCTAAGTAGTAGCCTTTGATTTGTAGCTGAATTCTTATTTCTTCCTGATCCTGATATTAGCAACTTTTATTATGTTATTTAGGCTTTTTTGTTTGTTGGATTTCTTGATGTGGAAGTGGATTTTAGGCAGGGTTTGATTCTGTAGTTCAGGCTGGCCTGAGACTCACTAAGTAGTCCAGACTACCCTGAAACTCATGGCAATCCTTCTGTCTTAGCTTCCTCCTTAATGTTTACAGTTTGTTTTATGTAAAGTTATAAATGAATTTTGTTTTTGAATTATCTGAGGAAGAATTACTTTCCTGGAGATTAAATTCTTAGTTAATTGAATAGGTCAGGAAAATATTTTAGGAAAGGTATTATATATACGTGTGTATGTGTGTGTATAAAAATTTAATGCAGACAGTACATTCATACACATACAGGAATAAATAAAAAAAATTTAAAACTACATATTGAAGAAAAATACAATTATGTTTTTAGTATCCTTAGACTAAATTCTGGATTTAATTTGGTAAAAATGTTTAGTAGACTATGTTTTATTCTTTTAAGTTTATTTGGTTGTTTTGAGACAGTCTCTCTGTTGCCCCAGCTAGCCAGGAACTCACTATATAGACCAGGTAAGCCTGGGTCTCACAGAAACCCTCCTGCCTCTGCCTCTCTGCCTCTCTGCCTCTCTGCCCCTGCCCCTCTGCCTCTCTCTGCCCCTCTCTGCCCCCTGCCTCTGCTCTCTGCCTCTACTCCTCTGCCCCTCTGCCCCTCTGCCCTCTGCCCCTCTGCCCTCTGCCCCTCTGCACCTCTGCCTCTGCCCTTTGCCTCTGCCCTCTGCCCCCTGCCTCTCTGTCCTCTGCCCCTCTGCCCTCTGCCTTCTGCCCTCTGCCCTCTCCCTCTGCTCCTCTGCCCTCTGCCTCTACCCCTCTGACTTCTGCCCTCTGCCCTCTGCCTCTGCCCTCTGCCCTCTGCCTCTACCCCTCTGACTTCTGCCCTCTGCCCTCTGTCCTCTGCCCCCGCCCCTCTGCCCCTCTGCCCTCTGCCCCTCTGCACCTCTGCCTCTGCCCTTTGCCTCTGCCCTCTGCCCCCTGCCTCTCTGCCCTCTGCCTCTGCCCTCTGCCCTCTGCCTCTGCCCTCTGCCCCTCTGCCCTCTGCTCTGCCTGCTGCCCTCTGCCCCTCTGCTTCTGCCCCTCTGCCTCTGCCCCTTTGCCCTCTGCACCTCTGCCCTCTGCCCTCTGCCCCCTGCCCCCTGCCCCTCTGCCCCTCTGCCCCTCTGCCCCCTGCCCCTCTGCCCCTCTGCCCCTGCCTCTCTCTGTCCCGCTGCCCTCTGCCTCTCTCTCTGCCCCCCTGCCCCTGCCCCTGCCTCTGCCTCTCTCTGCCCCTCTGCCCCTGCCTCTCTGCCTCTGCCTCCCTCTGCCCCTCTGCCTCTGCCCCTCTGTCCTCTGCCCTTTGCCCTCTGCCCCTGCCCTCTGCCCTCTGCCTCTCTGCCCCTCTGCCCGTGCCCCTGCCTCTCTGCCTCTGCCTCTCTCTGCCCCTCTGCCCCTGCCTCTCTGCTTCTGCCTCTCTCTGCCTTTCTCTGCCCCTCTGCCCTCTGCCTCTGCCTCTGCCTCTGCCTGAGTGCTGGGATTACTGCCATGCCTGGCTTTTATTTCTAAATTTTAAGCAGTTTGTTTCCTTAGTAAACCATGACTTCTAGGGACAAGGACTGCTTTTTTCTTTTTCTCTTTTATTTCTTGTCCCTTAGCCTTTTTCTGTTCCTTAGCTTATTTTAATATAACTTCAAACTTTCAGAAAAGTGGTTACATCACCAATAATTCCCATGCTCCCTTTGCTCAGATTCAGCTGTTATTTATATTTTGCTTAGTTATCATTTCTTATTTTCTGTCTACCCATCAACATTCTCCCCTATACATACACACATTGTTTTCTTCAGTCTAATGAAGAAAACATTGCAGATACTGTGCCCTTTTATGAAAAAATTTTTTTTAACATTTTCATTGTGTCTATTTCTTATTTATTTATTTATTTATTTATTTATTTATTTTGAGACAGGGTCTCCCTTTTTTAGTCCCAGCTGGTCTGGAGCTCACTCTGTAGACCAGGCTGGCCTTGAACTCACAGAGATCCACCTGCCTCTGCCTCCCATGTGTCTATTTCTTACATATGGTACTGTGTTAGATAAGGACATTTTCATGGTATATTTTGTACACTGAGCATATTGCCTCTGAAACCTCCTTCCTCTTCCTGTTTTTTACCCTCTTCCCTGTTAATCCCCTTTGTTTTCCTAGATAGTTTAGCTTCTATTTTCATGTCCCATATACATACATGAGTTATAGATACATATTTATATACATACATGAGTTATAAATAGATACAGATATCTATAATCTAGAATCACTTATAAGAGAAAACAAATGATATTTATCTAAGATCAGCTTAATTGGCTTAATATGATTATCTCTAGTTGCATCCATTTTCTGTTCTTTATGGCTGAAAAAAAAAAACTCCATTATATCTGGATATCATATTTTCTTTAGCCATGCCTCTGTTGTTGGACACCTAAGTTTGGTTCCATAACTTAATTATTCCAAGTTAGTGCTGCAGTAAACATTCATGTGCAAGTATCTCTGTGATACACTGATTTTAACTCCTTTGGGCGAATACATAAGAGTGGTATAACTAACTACCTGGGTCATATGGTAGATCTAATTTTAGTTTTTTTGAGAAACCTCCATACTGATTTGCCTAATGGCTGTACTAGTGTACATTCTGACACTACTTAAGGGTTCCCATTTGTCCATATGCTCACCAGCATTTGTTGTTGTTTTATTCTATTTTTATTTATTTTGTGTGTATGAGAGTTTTGCCTATATGTATGTAAGTACACCCATGTCATCCATTATCCATGGAGGCCAGAAAAAGGTGTCAGATCCCTTATAACTGATGTTAAGGATAGTTGTTAGAGGTCATGTGGGTGCTGGGAACTGAACCCACATGGCTAAGAGCCAGCGCTCTTAGCCACTGAGCCATCTCTCCAGCCCTGTTGTTTTTAATGTTAGGTTACCATTCTGACTGGGGTGAGATAGAATCTCAGCATAGTTTTAATTTGCATTTCTTTGATGTCTAGTGACAGTTAAGCATTTTTTCATGTGTTTATTGGCCATTTGTATTTCATTTTTGAGAGCCATGTTTTCATTTGCCCATTTATTGACTGGGTTGTTTGATTTCATGTTTAGTTTTTTTTAGTTATTTGTATATTTAAGATATTCATCTTTTATTGGATGTATAGTAGCAAGGATTTGCCTCCATTCTGTAGACTGTCTCTTCACTCTAACTGCTTCCTTCTTTGCATAGAAACTTTTTAACTTCATGAGTTCCCATTCCCTATGTGACAAAGTTCTTTAGTGTAATGTTTTCTGTGTAAGCACTATTATTAAGACCAGAGAATGTAAGTGATTCAGTACTATGCTTTAACTCAACCCATAGTCACATTTTATCATTCTTATTGTTGTCCTTTATACTTACCTTTGTATATTTTCTCTGGTTCTAGGATCCCATCTAAAATCAAACACTGCCTTTAGTTGTGATGTCTGTGTACGTTCCCTTTAATATGGAACATTTCCTCGGCCTTTACAGTTTTAAAAGTTATAGGCCTGTTAGCTTTAAACAGGTCTCAGTTGTTCAAATGCTTTTTGGCAGGACTACTACAGAACAGTAACTTTTGACTCCTGCGAGGTTGCTTGCCTTGCTACTGGTGATGCTGTGACTGCTTGGCTAGGGCATCTTTTGAGAACACAGTCTCATCACATCTTCACACCTTAGTTTTATTATGTGTTGATGATTCTTTCCTTGATTTTAAAAAGCATTACTTGGTTTTCTATTTTAAAAACTCAGTGCTTAGTTATTATGATAATAACAGTAAAAGTGAACTTTTTCCATCATTTCATTTATAGGAACTGGTTAGTATTCTGTGATAAGGAAGAGTCTTTTAATTTATATCACTGTGGGTTGGTGAATTTTATTCACTGAGTTATAGTTTGTTTCTGCCATAATCTATTTTAATGTTTAAATTGTCCCAGATTAGACCCCTGAGACCTCCTTGAAGTTGGCTCCTGTCTCCATTTGACATGTAACTGTCATTAATTCAGTATTTCCTAGTACAGTAAGACATTTTTGTAGGCTGGTTTATCCACCCCGTGGCCTGTATGTAGCCTAGGATGGCTATGCTTGCACCCCAATATAGAATCATAAACTTAATTAAAATACTAGGGGATTTTTTTTTGCAATTTTTTTTTTTTTGGTGGACTCATTTATACAGTTCTCCAAAATGAACTTTGTACATGACAACATGGTGTCACAATGTTAAAAGATTGAATTTCCCCTGTTAGGGACTCTTCCTGTTGTTTTTTTTGTTTTCCCTGCACCAGCCCTGGAATCATTTTGTGTAGACCATGTATTTAGAAACCCCCATATTGGAATGTATTTAGAAACCCCCACATTGGAATGTAATGCTGGGGTGTCATTCCTATGTATCTATCTATCCACAAATCTCTGTTTTAGTTCTGTCCCTTTAACTTCTGTCTGAAACTTTGAGTTTATACTACAAACTCAAAATGCAATTACATGGTTTCCAAACTATGTACTGGCCGTTCTTCTCCCTAAAACCATGAATTGCTATTAAGATCAGAATATTTGCTAATGCATTTGACTTTCTGGTAGGGGGAATGTGTCAAAAGTATAGAAAAATGCTGCCTGCCTCTAATGGAATCTTCAAGAGTTTCAAGGTAATTTCCCCAGACCCAACAAAGTGTGAGGTTGCAGCCCCTCCAACTGTAGAAACTGGAGTTTGCATGCCTAGCATCAGAAATGACTACCTCTGTAGTTTAACAGGAACCTTCTGGGTTGTGGAGTAGAGTGAATAAAGTGAACTTCTCATAAAGGAGTTCCACATCCACAAATTTTACACGTGTGTATATCCGTGTGTGTGTGTGTGTACTATTTCCTAGCTGCTGCCATAACTAACTACCATTCAGTGGGTAGATTAAAATAATGAAAATTTATCCTGCACAGTTATTAAATTTAATTTCAAGGCTTCTTAACTTTTGGGGGGGGAGCTTTTCGAGACAGGGTCTTCCTGTAGCCCCAGCTGTCCTGGAACTCACTCAGTAGACCAAGCTGGCCTTGAACTCACAAAGATCCAGCTGCCTCTGCTAGGATTAAAGGCGTGCGCCACCATGCCCGACAGCTTTTTAACTTTTAATGAAGTGGAATACAAGCACTTGGGTGTGTGTGTGTGTGTGTGTGTGTGTGTGTGTGTGTTTTTCCCCAGTTTTCATATTTGCTCTGTGGTTCCAGATAATAGCTTCTATGTCATACTGTATAATAGGTAATTTAGGGTCAGTCATGGAATTTTTATTTATAATAGAGTTTGGAGTTTCTTTGTAGAAAATTAAGCTAAAAATGCTGTTTCCGCTTTAGATAAGGAGTTCCTGTTTGAAATTTAAGACCTTAGGAGTATTCAATCTTACAAAAATCCAGTATAAACAAAGGGATGTTTATTCTCATTCGAGTATGGTTCATTAGGGCCAGTGATCAGGCTGAGCTGGTAAATGAGCTTGTCATACAAGCCTCTCCCCTGATAAATAAAAAAATTAAATATAGTTTATTGCTTTATAATTAATTTCTAAGGCGTGTATAAAAGTGCTTGATAAATAACACTAAATTTACTAGGTTGCCTTTGATTTGTGATTTTACAACCTCTATGACTGCTATTAAGATAGTTTTACTTCATTTTTATTTTTCCTTATTGTGATCTTTAATGACTTCCCAGCTAAGTATATCCGTGATAATGAAGACATTGTATTATATCCTAGGTTGTCTAAAACAAAGATATAAATAAAAGAGATACAATGATATAGGTCATCTCTTGCATAGCAACTCCTTCCTCTAGATGAAGAGGCTTTCCCTGTGTCTGGTCCAAGAACAGTACAATTTTGTTTTAGGGATGTTCTGTTCCATGTAGAAACTTGACAAAACTGAGTTTTGAATGTTAGCTCACTTCTGGAAGATCAGACTATCCACCCAAATTCCGTGGTAGCCAGTTAACTCTAGCTTGCTCCTATGAAACCCTGAGTAGCCGGATATACAGCTTCCTTCTTATTCCCTTTCAACACTTAGGAAACCACAGCTTGCTTTGAATTTCTTTCATGCATAGGCCTACAGAAAGAACTTTGTTCCTAGAGAAATTGGAGTATCTCTTTGTTGACAATAATTCTAATTCGTACTAATGTTTCCGTTGTCCAGAGACATAAAAGTGTGTGCATGTGTCTCCTTGTCCTAGTCTTACTATACTGCCATTTGTAGATAAAGTATTATTGAAGTGCTGAAGTAAATCTTAATGTCTTTTTAAATTTTTTTTTAATATTTATTTATTTATGTGTACGAATGTACTGTCTGCATACAGGTCTGTGCACCCGTGTCATGCAATGCCGCGGAGGTCAAAAGAGGGCGTCGGATTCCCCTGGAACTGGAGTTCTCCTGGAATTGGAGTTACAGACGGTTCTCAGCCGCCATGTGGGTGCTGGGGATCGAACCCGGGTCCTCTGCAAGAGCAGTTGGTGCTCTTAACCGCTAGGCCATCTCTCCAGCCCTTAAATTTTTATTTTATGTGTATGTGTATGCCTGAGAATATGTATGTGCGGTACATGTATGCAGGTGGTTGTGAGCCACCATATGGGTTCTGGGAACAAAACCTGGGCCCTCTGGATGAGCAGCAAGTGCTCTTATCTGCTGAGCTATCTCTCTGGCCACAGTGTCTTATTTTATATAAAACCTATCTTCTTTATAAAAGAAGCTATAAAATATATTTAGGAGGGGGGGCGATGGCTTCTTTAATAAAACTTATCTGCTTTATAAATTAAGAATAGAAGCCAGGGCTGGAGAGATGGCTCAGCAGTTAAGAGCACTGACTGCTCTTGCTGAGGACCCAAGTTTGATTGCCAGCACCCACATGGCAGCTAAGAACTGTAACTCCAGTTCCAGGAGAATCTGACGCCCTCTTCTGACCTCCATGGCATTGCACAGCACAGGTGCACAAACCTACATGCAGACAGTACATTCATACACATACAAAAATAAATAAATAAAATAAAATATCCTTTATTAAAAAAAAGAATAGAAGCCATAAATTATTTTGGGGGGGGGTGATGGCTCAGTGGGTTAAGGCACTTGGTGTTCAAGCCTGCTAACCTGAGTTAAATCCCCCAGGACCCACATAGTGAAGGGAAAACTTGCTTCTGCAAGCTCCTCTGACCTCTGCATATGCCCACACACATACAAAACAGGTAGGTGGTAGGTAGGTAGGTAGTTAGGTAGGTAGATTAGATAGATAGATAGATAGATAGATAGATAGATAGATAGATAGATAGATAGGAAGGAGGCAGGCACACAGAAGAATTGGTTCCCTGGAAAACCTGATGTATACAGAAAACAAATAATTTTTTTTTTAATCATACTAAGGAAGGACTAGAAAACTTAAAATTTGGGGAGAAATCAAAACCTGTATGATTTTTGTTGAATTCTCAGTTTCCATTTAGGCAGTTTACACATTTTAGCATTTAGTTCAAAGCAAAACTAAAGGTCCTTTATTAAAAGAACCCAGTTATAGGTTAGGAAAAAAACCATTAAACATACCAGATACCTCACTGCTGTGATGTGTAAACAGCCTGTGATTCTCCATCCATTTGATATTGTATTGTATCCTATTTCCTTTCTTCTTTTCCTTCTTTGCTTTGACTTCCTCGATCCTACTTTGAGGGATCCTCTTCCTCTTTTTGTGTCTTCCTAAATATAGCACACACTGCCTGTATTTGTGTGTATGCGTGTTTCTTTTGTCTAATTTTAGTTTCCTTCCTCTTGATTTTATTTTACAATAGTTATATCTTGCATAGTTGGGGGTATACTTTGAACATGGAATTTTCATACTCTGTCCTGCAGTTTCTTTAGAATTACTTATTAGATTATAACAGTATAGGAAGTGTTTCAAAAACCCATTTTTGTTAGAAAGCAACTGGAAATAACACAAATTTCTGAACCAGTGAGAAGAAACAATGTTACAATACATGAGAAAGAATTGGGAGTGTTAATTTTGAGATCCTAGTGCTGCGTAATTTCTTTTTATTTTGCTAGAATATCACTCATTCTAGTTTGTTCTGCCTTTAACCTAATTTTAGCTACACAAAACTACATCATTTATTGTCTTTAAAGTCTTTCCAGTAATTGTAACACAACATAGTTGTTTATTTAGTTGGCAAACTTAGAGAACATAATACCTAGAGGAACTAATGTCCCATGTCCTTGACATTAGTAATTAGTAGACCACAGTTGGGCCTTTAAAAAGCTTAACTTTTGGTTGGGCATGGTGGTGCACACCTTTTTTGTTTTGTTTTGTCTTTTCGAGACAGGGTCTCCCTGTAGCCCCAGCTGTCCTGGAACTCACTCTGTAGACCATGTTGGCCTTGAACTCACAAAGATCCACCTGCCTCTGCCTCCTGAGTGCTAGGATTAAAGGCATGAGCCACCACGCCTGGCTAAAAAACTTAACTTTTGGTTGGGCATGGTGTTGGACACCTTTAATCCCAGCACTCAGGAGGCAGAGGCAGGTGGATCTCTCTGAGTTCAAGACCATAAACATTGAATGAAATAGAAACTTCTGGTGAAATTTTGGCTCACTGATTACACTAGACCCAAGAGAATGTGAACAGTCCCACTCTGCTATTTTCTGAAAGTTTTAGTATGATTTTAAGTATAGAATACATTTTGTAAAAAGCAATTTTAATTTATGTGTATGTGTGTGCTTATGTCAGAATATGCATATGTCTTGGTACACATGGGGGCCAGAAGAAGGTATAAGATACCTTGGAGCTGTATAACATGGGTTCTGGGAATTGAACTCAGGTACTCTGGAAGAGCAGTGAGTGTTCTTAACTGCTGAGCCATCTCTCTTATCCCCTAAAAAGCATTAAAAAAAAAATTACAGGGACCCACTTTAATCCCAGCTCTTGGGAGGCAGAGACAGGCAGATCTCTGTGAGTTCAAGGCCAGCCTGGTCTACATAGCAAGTTCCAGGACAGCTCAGGCTACAGGGAGACCCTGTCTCAAAAACAAACAAACAAAAAAATTTACAGGGACAAAAGAACTCTGTAATAAGTAAGGGACCCTATAATCATGAATTTTCCTCATGCTGTTGTATGTGACTTGTATAAGTTATATTTCCTTCTAGATACTCAATTTCTTCATATATAATTGTCTCTAGAATACCCTTTTCCTTTCCCATACAGTTACCCTGTCCACATTCTCTTGGGTCTAGTGTAATCAGTGAGCCAAAATTTCACCAGAAGTTTCTATTTCATACAATGTTTATGGTATATTTTCTATATGCCAGACATTAGAGGAACAGGGACAGACATAAGTTATATTTCCTTCTAGATACTCAATTTCTTTATATATAATTGTCTCTTGAATACCCTTTTCCTTCCCCATACAGTTACCCTGCCCTCTGAATAAAATAGAATTCTATCCCTTCTCCATTCACTACCCTATTTAAGAATCCAGTTGCTTTACGTGATAGAATGTAAGGGCTGCGGAGAGATAGGGATGAATCATGAGACTACAGGAATATAGTCTGGACTCCTAATTGATCAACATGCCTGTGCATACAAGCTTCTCCAACTGGACTATGGGAACCTTGGGTTGTTCAAAATTTGGGCATAGATACTTGCAAAATGCACCAATTACCTAATTTTATGACAAACTGAGTAACATCAATGTTATCTGCAAACAACTGTATCATTATATTGTAGAATCCCTTAAAAATAAACAAACAAAAAAGAGCCGCCCCTAAAGCTGGTGAGGAGGTAGTGAATGGAGAACCCCATTCACTGCTGGTGGCATTGCAAACTGTGCTACCACTGTGGAAATCAGTGTGGAGAACTCTTTAAAAACTAGAAATAAATGTATGATATAATCCAAAAAAATAAATAAATAAAATATTTTATAATTAAAAAAAAAAAAAAAAGAATCCAGTTGCTTTCAAGGGATAGGGACAAAAACATAGGCTTGGCTTTCCAGATCCTATATGACAAGATCCCACCCTAGGCCTTCATTTGTAAATTCTTTTCTCCTTGTTTTGAGTCTGCCTTATGACATTCTGCCCACACACACGAGTGCACATTCTCCTTAACTCTGTATAATTTGCCCTACCTGGAATATACTTAGCCAGATTCTTAAGCCCTAAGAAGCCCACCCTTCTTAATAATCACAATTCCCTCCTCCCACAAAATAGAAATTGAATAATAAAGCAGACTGTCTCCTGAAATGGAAGGTTAATAAGGGAGATAAATGTGAATAATTCATTTCATAGAAATTTTAGCAGGAATAATATTATTTCATACTAAGCTATACAAAATGGATAGTTATATTGTGTATAGTGGAGTTTACTGTGTACAAGTTTTGACCTATAATAATTGAGCACAATTATTTACTGTTATTGATAAAGTGAAACCAACAGATAAGCAATGGTAGATCACTTTTTTTTTAAACTTTAATGGAGCTGGCAAGATAACTCAGTGGATAAGGGTACTTACCACCACGCCCAAGTTCGATCCCTGGAACCCACATGGTGCAAAGAGCGAACTGCCTACCACAGGTTATCCTTTGACTTCCACATGTGTATGCACACATTAAATAAATAAACATAATTTAAATTTTTTAAGCTTAAAGAAACATTAATGTCATTAGTCAAAATGCTGCTTATGTGTAGAATAAAGGGTTTACATTTGAGTCTTTATTCTAATTATAGATATTCTGACAGTTTATCAAGCTTGTAAGACCATCAGTGTTTTGTTGCCTTTCTGCCTTGCTGACATCAGGTCTTAGCACTTCTTGATAAGGTCATTGGCCTCCAGCTATAGAATAATGTTGAGTACAACTGGCTCATTCTGTTTGGGGCATTTTTATTTTCTCTACTCGTTCTTCCCTAAAATCCTTACTAGCAGATGCCCCTTCATTCCTCCTACCAGTAGAAAATGGATCGATTAGAAAATGGATTTTATCTGACTACCATCTCTGTTTTGCTCTTAGAGTAATGCCTGGTATGTAGGAGCTGCTCAGTAAATATTGAATGAATGAATGAATGAATGAATGAATGAATGAATGAATGAATGGGTTTGTTTGGTTTTTTTTTGGTCTTTTCAAGACAGGGTCTCCCTGTAGCCCCAGCTGTCCTGGAACTCACTCTGTAGACCAGACTGGCCTTGAACTCACAAAGATCCACCTACCTCTGCCTCCCAAGTGCTAGGATTAAAGGTGTGCGAGGATTTTTGTTCTTTGCCGTTGAGGCCAGCCTTGTTTACACAGTGAGTTCTGTAATATCCAGTGTTACATAATGAGGCCTATCAGAAATAAAAAACAAAGAACTAAGAAAACAAAAGATGGAGTAAAGAGCTGAAAAGAGACTTCACAAGTGAGGAAGTAAAGATGGCTGAGAAACATCTTTAAAAGTGTTCAACAGGGGGCTGGAGAGATGGCCTAGCGGTTAAGAGCACCGACTGCTCTTGCAGAGGACCCGGGTTCGATCCCCAGCACCCACATGGCGGCTGAGAACCATCTGTAACTCCAATTCCAGGAGAACTCCAGTTCCAGGGGAATCCGACACCCTCCTCTGACCTCCTCAGCATTGCACGACATGGGTGCACAAACCTACATGCAGACAGTACATCCATACAAATAAATAAATAAATAAATAAATAAATAAATAAATAAATAAAAGTGTTCAACATCCCTAATAATTAAGGAAATGTAAATTAAGACCACTTTAAGATATCATCTCACTCTGATAAGACTGTCTAGGATCAAGAAATCAAATAAAATAGAATAAGATTTTAATCCAATCCTAGCACTTGGGAGGCAGAGACAGGTAGATCTTTGTGAGTTCAAGACCAGCCTGGTCTACAGAGTGAGTTCCAGGACAGCTGGGGCTACAGGGAGACTCTGTCTTGAAAAGGAAGAGAGAGAGAGAGAGAGAGAGAGAGAGAGAGAGAGAGAGAGAGAGAGAGAGAGAGAGAGAGAGAGAGAGATTTTAATCCTTCTCAAGCTCATCTATGCTCATGATGGTCACTAAAACCAGCTCTTTGGTAGTTAGTTGAAAACCACTATTACAGTAAATAAGTTATGCTTACTTGAATTCAGATTTTCACACTGCCATTTACTATGTGTGAATCTTAGGAAAAGGTACTTAATTTCTTTTAGCCTAATTTTCTGCATTTACAAGTGAATAACAGTTGTCTTAAAGAATTAGTGTAAGATTAGCTTGCAATGTATCTCAGTCAGTACAGTATTTGCCAGCATACATGAAATCCTGGGTTCCATCCCAGGTACCTCACAAAAATCCATGTGTATGCCTATGAATCCTAGCACTTGTGAAGTGAAGGCAAGATAATCAGAAGCTTTAAAGTCATCCTCAGCTACTTAGTAAGTTGGAGGAACACAAGAACAGCCTGGACTATATCAGACTCTGTCTTTAAAAAAAGTTAAATGAGGAGGGAGTGTATGTGTATATGTTTGTGTATGTATGATTTAATACTCATTTTTTAAAAAGATAATGACATGTTTATGGACCAGGTATCAGCCACCCAAAGTGTTACAGATATGAAAGGAAACCCAGCTCTCCGTCTTCCTTTTAGTGGTAGAGTATTATAATCTGTCCGCCAAGAAAATGATACTACCCTGCTGACTGAAAGGAATATTCTGTACATTTTAAAACCATTATTTGTGATTCTGATCATAATATGATAGTGTCCTAGTTTGTCTTCCATTGCTGTGACAAAACATTCTGACCAACACCAACTTGGGGAGGAAAGGGTTTATTCAGCTTACATCTCCTGGTTCACAGTTCATCACTGAGGGAGCCCAAGGCAGGGACTCAGGGCAGGAACCTGGAGGCAGGAGCTGAAGCACAGGCCATGGAGGAATGCTGTCCACTGGCTTGCTCCCTGGCTCATGCCCAGCCCGCCTTCTTACACAGTACACAACAACCTGCCCAGGGTGGCACCACTCTTGTGGGCTGGGCCCTCCCACACTGCTCGACCATCAAGACAATACTCCACAGATGTGGCCACAGGCCAATCCAATGGAGCCAATTCCCCAGTTGAGGCTCCCTCAACCCAGGTGTGTCAAGTTGACACTAAAGCTATCCAGCACAATTGACCCCTTGTCAACTTGACACACAAAACACATCACTATTAAACCACCACCTTTCCAGTTCTTATCCCCAAAGTATGATGTTAACATTAATCACAACCTAAGACAGTACAACCTTAAAAGCCCCACAGTCCTTAAAATGTCCAAANTGCCTCTCTCTTTGCCCCTCTGCCCCTCTGCCTTCTCTGCTTCGCCCTTCTCTGCCTTTCTCTGCCCCTCTGCCCTCTGCCCCTGCCTCTGGCCTTCTGCCTGAGTGCTGGGATTACTGCCATGCCTGGCTTTTATTTCTAAATTTTAAGCAGTTTGTTTCCTTAGTAAACCATGGACTTCTGGACATGGACTTGCTTTTTCTTTTCTCTTTTTATTTCTTGTCCCTTAGCCTTTTTCTGTTCCTTAGCTTATTTTAATATAACTTCAAACTTTCAGAAAAGTGGTTACATCACCAATAATTCCCATGCTCCCTTTGCTCAGATTCAGCTGTTATTTATATTTTGCTTAGTTATCATTTCTTATTTTCTGTCTACCCATCAACATTCTCCCCTATACATACACACATTGTTTTCTTCAGTCTAATGAAGAAAACATTGCAGAAGATACTGTGCCCTTTTGATGAAAAATTTTTTTTAAATAAAAAAAAAAAAAAAACTACTTATTTATTTATTATTTATTTATTTATTTATTTCTGAGACAGGGTCTCCTTTTTTAGCCCCAGCTGGTCTGGAGCTCACTCTGTAACCAGGCTGGCCTTGGAACTCACCGAGAGCGATCCCACCTGCCTCTGCCTCCCATGTGGTCTCATTTCTTACATATGGTCTGTGTAGATAAGGGAACATTCTTCATTATATTTGTCACTGAGATATTGCCTCTGAAACCTCTTACTCTTCCTGTTTTTTACCTCTTCCTGTTAATCCCTTTGGTTTTCCTGATAGTTTAGCTTCTATTTCATTGTACATATACATTGAATGAGTTTAAACTATTTTATATAAATACATGAAGTTATAAATAGATACAGATCATCTATTCATCTAGAACACTTATAAGAGGAAAACAATTGATATTATCTAAAGATCAGCTTAAATGGTATTAATATGATTATCTCTAGGCATCCCATTTTCTGTTCTTTATGGATGAAAAAAAACAAACTCCATTATATCTGGATATCATATTTTCTTTAGCCATGCCTCTGTTGTTGGACACCTAAGTTTGGTTCCATAACTTCCTTCTTCCAAGTAGTCTGCAGTCAAAAATCATGTGCCAAGTATCTTGTGTGATACACTGATTTTAACTCCTTTGGGCGAATACATAAGAGTGGTATAACTAACTACCTGGGTCATATGGTAGATCTAATTTTAGTTCTTTTTTTGTAGAAACCTCCATACTATTTGCCTACTGGCTTTGTACTAGTGACATTCTGGGAACACTACCTTAAGGGTTCCCCTTTGTCCATATGTCACCAGCCATTTGTTGTTTTTTATTCTATTTTATTTATTTTGTGTGTATGAGAGTTTTGCCTATATGTATGTAATTACACCTGTGCCATGCATTGTCCATGGAGGCCAGAAAAAGGTGAACCCCCTAGAAATGGAGATAGGGACCGTTGTAAACTGCCAAGTGGGTACTAGGAACAGAACACAGATCCTCTCCAAGATCAGCCAGCACTCTTAACCACTGAGCCAATCTCTCCAGCCCTGTTGTTTTTAATGTTAGGTTACCATTCTGACTGAGGGTGATCTTAGCATCTCACGCCTGTTTTTAATTTGCATTTCTTGAGTACTCGTGACGTTAAGCATTTTTGTGTGTTTGTTGGCCATTTGTATTTCATTTTTGAAGGAGCCATCGTTTTATTGCCCATTTATGACTGGGTGTTTGATTTCATGTTTGGTTTTTTTTTTAGTTATTTGTATATTTAAGATATTCATCTTTTATTGGATGTATAGTAGCAAGGATTTGCCTCCATTCTGTAGACTGTCTCTTCACTCTAACTGCTTCCTTCTTTGCATAGAAACTTTTTAACTTCATGAGTTCCCATTCCCTATGTGACAAAGTTCTTTAGTGTAATGTTTTCTGTGTAAGCACTATTATTAAGACCAGAGAATGTAAGTGATTCAGTACTATGCTTTAACTCAACCCATAGTCACATTTTATCATTCTTATTGTTGTCCTTTATACTTACCTTTGTATATTTTCTCTGGTTCTAGGATCCCATCTAAAATCAAACACTGCCTTTAGTTGTGATGTCTGTGTACGTTGCCCTTTTATTTATATGAACATTTCCTCGGGCCTTTTACCAGTTTAAAAGTTATAGGCTGTTCTGTTAGCTTTAAACAGGGTTCTCAGTTGTTTCAAATGCTTTTCTTTTGCTAGGACTACTACAGAAACCAGTAACTTTGCCTCCTGCGAGGTTGCTTGATTTGCCTACTGGTGTGCTGTGACTGCTTGCTTAGTAGGTAGGGCATCTTTGGAGAAAACTAGTCTCATACATCTTCACACCTTTCGTTTTTATTATGTGCTTGATGATGTTTCCTTGTATTTTTAAAAAAAAAGCAAATACTTGGTTTTCTATTTTAAAAACTCAGTGCTTAGTTATTATGATAATAACAGTAAAAGTGAAATTTTTCCATCATTTCATTTATAGGAACTGGTTAGTATTCTGTGATAAGGAAGAGTCTTTTAATTTATATCACTGTGGGTTGGTGAATTTTATTCACTGAGTTATAGTTTGTTTTTTGCCCTAATCTATTTTACTTCTTAATTTAAATTCTTAAATTGTCCCAGATTAGACCCCTGAGACCTCCTTGAAGTTGGCTCCTGTCTCCATTTGACATGTAACTGTCATTAATTCAGTATTTCCTAGTACAGTAAGACATTTTTGTAGGCTGGTTTATCCACCCCGTGGCCTGTATGTAGCCTAGGATGGCTATGCTTGCACCCCAATATAGAATCATAAACTTAATCAAAATACTCCTATGGGATTTTTTTTTTTTTTTGCACTTTTTTTTTTTTTTTTTTGGTTTGGACCATTCTATACAGTTCTCCAAAATGAACTTTGTACATGACAACATGGTGTCACAATGTCAAATGGTTTAAAAGATTGGCATTTCCCCTGTTAGGACTCTTCCCTGTTGTTTTTTTTTTTGTTTTTCCCTGCACCAGCCCCTGAATCATTTTGTGTTAGACCATGTATTTAGAACCCCCCTATTGGACTGATTTAGAATTTTAGAAACCCCCACATTGGAATGTAATGCTGGGGTGTCATTCCTATGTATCTATCTATCCACAAATCTCTGTTTTAGTTCTGTCCCTTTAACTTCTGTCTGAAACTTTGAGTTTATACTACAAACTCAAAATGCAATTACATGGTTTCCAAACTATGTACTGGCCGTTCTTCTCCCTAAAACCATGAATTGCTATTAAGATCAGAATATTTGCTAATGCATTTGACTTTCTGGTAGGGGGAATGTGTCAAAAGTATAGAAAAATGCTGCCTGCCTCTAATGGAATCTTCAAGAGTTTCAAGGTAATTTCCCCAGACCCAACAAAGTGTGAGGTTGCAGCCCCTCCAACTGTAGAAACTGGAGTTTGCATGCCTAGCATCAGAAATGACTACCTCTGTAGTTTAACAGGAACCTTCTGGGTTGTGGAGTAGAGTGAATAAAGTGAACTTCTCATAAAGGAGTTCCACATCCACAAATTTTACACGTGTGTATATCCTTTGTTGTGTGTGTGTGTGTTTATATTCCTAGCTGCCTGCCTAACTAACTCCATTCAGTGGGAGAATTTTAAATATAACATAATGGTGTGAAAATTTATCCTGCACATTTTAAATCTAAATTTCAAGCTTTCTTAAACTTTTGGGGGGGAGCATTTTTCGAGACAGTGTCTTCCTTGTAGCCCCAGCTGTCCTCGCACTCACTCAGTTTAGACCAAGCTGGCCTTTGTGAAACTCACAAAGATCACCTGCCTCTGCTAGGATTTAAGGCCGTGCGCCACCATTGCCGAACACGCTTTTTAACTTTTAATGAAAGTGGAATACAAAGCCACTTGGTGTTGTGTTGTGTATGTGTGTGTGTTTTGTGTGTGTGTGTGTTTTTCCCCAGTTTTCATATTTGCTCTGTGGTTCCAGATAATAGCTTCTATGTCATACTGTATAATAGGTAATTTAGGGTCAGTCATGGAATTTTTATTTATAATAGAGTTTGGAGTTTCTTTGTTAGAAAAAATTAAGCTAAAAAGGCTGTTTCCGCTTTAGATCAGGAGTAGTTAGTTCCTGTTTGAAATTTAAGACCTTAGGAGTATTCAATCTTACAAAAATCCAGTATAAACAAAGGGATGTTTATTCTCATTCGAGTATGGTTCATTAGGGCCAGTGATCAGGCTGAGCTGGTAAATGAGCTTGTCATACAAGCCTCTCCCCTGATAAATAAAAAATTAATATAGTTTATTGCTTTCTAATTAATTTCTAAGGGGTATAAACAGTGCTTGATAAACTAACACTAAAATTTCCTAGGTGCCTTTTTGATTTGTGATTTCCAACCTCTCCTCTCTGCCTGTATTAAGATTATTTTACTTCATTTTTTATTTTCCTTATTGTGATCTTTAATGACTTCCCAGCTAAGTATATCCGTGATAATGAAGACATTGTATTATATCCTAGGTTGTCTAAAACAAAGATATAAATAAAAGAGATACAATGATATAGGTCATCTCTTGCATAGCAACTCCTTCCTCTAGATGAAGAGGCTTTCCCTGTGTCTGGTCCAAGAACAGTACAATTTTGTTTTAGGGATGTTCTGTTCCATGTAGAAACTTGACAAAACTGAGTTTTGAATGTTAGCTCACTTCTGGAAGATCAGACTATCCACCCAAATTCCGTGGTAGCCAGTTAACTCTAGCTTGCTCCTATGAAACCCTGAGTAGCCGGATATACAGCTTCCTTCTTATTCCCTTTCAACACTTAGGAAACCACAGCTTGCTTTGAATTTCTTTCATGCATAGGCCTACAGAAAGAACTTTGTTCCTAGAGAAATTGGAGTATCTCTTTGTTGACAATAATTCTAATTCGTACTAATGTTTCCGTTGTCCAGAGACATAAAAGTGTGTGCATGTGTCTCCTTGTCCTAGTCTTACTATACTGCCATTTGTAGATAAAGTTTATTGAAGTGCTGAAAGTAACTCTTAATGTCTTTAAATTTTTTTTTTTAATATTTATTTATTTATCGTGTACGAATGTAATGTCTGCATGAAAGTCTGTGAACCCGTGTCCATGCAATGCCGCGGTGGTCAAAAGAGTGCGTCGGATTCCCCTGGAAACTGAAGTTCTCCTGGAATTGGAGTTTAACAAGGTTCTCAGCCGCCCATGTGGGTGCTGGGTGATCGACCCCGGGTCCTCTGCAAGAGCAGTAGCAGTTGGTCTGCTTTAACCGCTAGTTATGCGGCCAATTCTCTCCAGCTTAAATTTTTAATTTTCTATTTGTATGTGTATGCCCTCCGAGAGACTATGGTATGCTGCGTGTACATGTCTGCATGTGGTGGTGTGAGCCACCTTGGGGTTTCTGGGAACAAAACCTGGGCCCTCTGGATGAGCAGCCCACGTGCTCTTATTGCTGAGCTATCTCTCTGGCCACAGTGTCTTATTTTATATAAAACCTATCTTCTTTATAAAAGAAGCTATAAAATATATTTAGGAGGGGGGGCGATGGCTTCTTTAATAAAACTTATCTGCTTTATAAATTAAGAATAGAAGCCCGGGAGGCGAGATGTCAGCATTTAAGAGCAATGATAGCTTTGCGAGGACCCAAGTTCATTGCCAGCACCCACATGGCAGCTAAGAACTGTAACTTCAGTTCCAGGGATAATCTGACCGCCCCTCTTCTGACCCTCCATGGCATTGCACGCCACAAGTGCACAAACCTACCATGAGCCAGTAACATTCATACCCATTACAACAATTAAATACAATAAAATAAAATATCCTTATTAAACCCAAAGAATAGAATAAGCCCTACAATTATTTGGGGGGGGTGATGGTCCGTGGGTTAAGCACTGGTGTTTGTTTGTTCAAGCCTGCCTCACCTGAGTTGGTTAAATCCCCCCACGGACCCACATAGTGAAGGGAAAACTTGCTTCTGCAAGCTCCTCTGACCTCCATATGCCCACCACATTACAAAACAGGTAGGTGGTATGTCGGTAGGTAGTTAGGTGCGTAGCTTAGCATAGATAGATAGATAGACGATAAGATAGATAGCATCAGATAGATAGATCGGAGGAGGCCGGCCACAGAAGAATTGGTTCCTTGGAAAAAAAAAAAACCGATGTATACAGAAACAAATAAATAATTTTTTTTTTAATCATACTAAGGAAGGACTAGAAAACTTATCAAATTTGGGGAGAGGAGAGAGGACATCAAAACCTGTATGATTTTTGTTGAATTCTCAGTTTCCATTTAGGCAGTTTACACATTTTAGCATTTAGTTCAAAGCAAAACTAAAGGTCCTTTATTAAAAGAACCCAGTTATAGGTTAGGAAAAAAACCATTAAACATACCAGATACCTCACTGCTGTGATGTGTAAACAGCCTGTGATTCTCCATCCATTTGATATTGTATTGTATCCTATTTCCTTTCTTCTTTTCTTCTTTGCTTTGACTTCCTCGATCCTACTTTGAGGGATCCTCTTCCTCTTTTTGTGCCTTCCTAAATATAGCACACACTGCCTGTATTTGTGTGTTATGCGTGTTTCTTTTGCTATTTTAGTGTGCTTCCTCTTGATTTTATTTTACAATAGTTATATCTTGCATAGTTGGGGGTATACTTTGAACATGGAATTTTCATACTCTGTCCTGCAGTTTCTTTAGAATTACTTATTAGATTATAACAGTATAGGAAGTGTTTCAAAAACCCATTTTTGTTAGAAAGCAACTGGAAATAACACAAATTTCTGAACCAGTGAGAAGAAACAATGTTACAATACAGGAGAAAGAATTGGGAGTGTTAATTTTGAGATCCTAGTGCTGCGTAATTTCTTTGTATTTTGCTAGAATATCACTCATTCTAGTATGTTCTGCCTTTAACCTAATTTTAGCTACACAAAACTACATCATTTATTGTCTTTAAAGTCTTTCCAGTAATTGTAACACAACATAGTTGTTTATTTAGTTGGCAAACTTAGAGAACATAATACCTAGAGGAACTAATGTCCCATGTCCTTGACATTAGTAATTAGTAGACCACAGTTGGGCCTTTAAAAAGCTTAACTTTTGGTTGGGCATGGTGGTGCACACCTTTTTTGTTTTGTTTTGTCTTTCGAGCAGGGGTCTCCCCGTAGCCCCAGCTTGTCTGGAACTCCACTTTGTAGACCATGTTTGCCTTGAACCACCACAAAGATCACCTGCCTCTTCATCATGAGTGCTGGGATTAAAAGGCAATGACACCACGGCCTTGCTAAAATATTTTACTTATTGCTGGGCATGGTGTTGGACACTTTTAATCCTGGCACTCCGGAGGCAGCGGAGAGGCAGGTGGATCTCTCTGACATTAAGACCCATAAACATTGTATGAAATAGAAACTTCTGGTGAAATTTTGGCTCACTGATTACACTAGACCCAAGAGAATGTGAACAGTCCCACTCTGCTATTTTCTGAAAGTTTTAGTATGATTTTAAGTATAGAATACATTTTGTAAAAAGCAATTTTCTTTATGTGTATTTGTGTCTTATGTCAGAATATGCATATGTCTTGGTACACATGGGGGCCAGAAGAAGGTCTAACGGAACCTTGGAGTGTATAACATGGTTCTGGGAATTCGAACTCATGTAACTCTGGAAGAGGCAGTGAGTGTCTTAATGCTTGAGGCATTCCTCTCTTATCCCTAAAAAGCATTAAAAAAAAAAAAATTACAGGGACCCACTTTAATCCCAGCTCTTGGGAGGGCAGAGGCAGGAGATTCTCTGTGAGTCAAGGCAGCCCTGCGTCTCCTAGCCAAGTTCCAGGAAGCTCCGGTCAGGACGGACCCTTTTTCAAAAACAACAAAAACAAACAAAATCTTACAGGGACACAAAAAGAACTCTGTAATAAGTAAGGGACCCTATAATCATGAATTTTCCTCATGCTGTTGTATGTGACTTGTATAAGTTATATTTCCTTCTAGATACTCAATTTCTTCATATATAATTGTCTCTAGAATACCCTTTTCCTTTCCCATACAGTTACCCTGTCCACATTCTCTTGGGTCTAGTGTAATCAGTGAGCCAAAATTTCACCAGAAGTTTCTATTTCATACAATGTTTATGGTATATTTTCTATATGCCAGACATTAGACGGAAAGGACAGACATAAGTTATATTTCCCTTCTAAGAAGCTACAATTGTCTTCCATTCTATATAATTCACCACTTGTCTCTTGAGAATACCGCTTTTCCTTCCAGCCATTACAGTTTAACCCTGCATGGCGGCTCTGAATAGAGAAATGTCTATAGAATTCATGATCCCTCCCATTCAACACCCGCCATTATTTAAGAATCCAGTTGCTTTACCGTTTGTACATAGAATGTAAGGAGTGCCAGGAAGGCGGAGAGATAGGGTGAATCATGAGAACTAGGAATATAGTCTGGACTCCTATTGATCAACATGCCTGTGAATACAAAGCTTCTCCAACTGGACTATGGAACCTTGGGGTTGTTCAAAATTTGGACATAGTACTATGCAAAATGCACCAATTACCCTAATTTTATGGAAACAACTGAGTAAACATCAGTTTATCTGCAAACAACTGTTCATTATTTAGAATCCCTTAAAAATAAACAAACAAAAAAGAGCAAACAAGCCCTCAAAGCTGGTGATGTGGGTAGTGAATAGGGAACTCCCATTCACTGCCGGTGGCATTGCCACTGGTGCTACCATGTGGAAATCATGTGGAGAACTCTTTTAAAAACTAGAAATAAATGTCTGATATATTCCAAAAAAATAAAATAAATAAAAATATTTTACAAAATTCAAAAAAAAAAAAAAAAAAAAGAATCCAGTTGCTTTCAAGGGATAGGGACAAAAACATAGGCTTGGCTTTCCAGATCCTATATGACAAGATCCCACCCTAGGCCTTCATTTTGTAAATTCTTTTCTTCCTTGTTTTGAAGTCTGCCTTAATGACATTCTGCCCACACACACGAGTGCACATTCTCCTTAACTCTGTATAATTTGCCCTACCTGGAATATACTTAGCCAGATTCTTAAGCCCTAAGAAGCCCACCCTTCTTAATAATCACAATTCCCTCCTCCCACAAAATAGAAATTGAATAATAAAGCAGACTGTCTCCTGAAATGGAAGGTTAATAAGGGAGATAAATGTGAATAATTCATTTCATAGAAATTTTAAGCAGGAATAATATTATTTCAATACTAAGCTATACAAAATGGATAGTTACTATTGTGTATAGTGGAGTTTACTGTGTACAAGTTTTGACCTATAATAATTGAGCACAATTATTTACTGTTATTGATAAAGTGAAACCAACAGATAAGCAATGGTAGATCACTTTTTTTTTAAACTTTAATGGAGCTGGCAAGATAACTCAGTGTGAAGGGTACTTACCACCACGCCCAAGTTCGATCCTGGAAACCCACCATGGTAGAACAAGAGCGAACTGCCTACCAAGGTTAACCTTTGACTTCCACATGTGTATGCACCATTAAATAAATAAACCAATAATTTAAATTTTTTATTTAAGCTTAAAGAAGAAACATTAATGTCATTAGTCAAAATGCTGCTTATGTGTAGAATAAAGGGTTTACATTTGAGTCTTTATTCTAATTATAGATATTCTGACAGTTTATCAAGCTTGTAAGCCATCAGTGTTTTGTTGCCTTTCTGCCTTGCTGACATCAGGTCTTAGCACTTCTTGATAAGGTCATTGGCCTCCAGCTATAGAAATAATGTTGAGGTACAACTGGCTCATTCTTTTGGGGGCATTTTTATTTTCTCTACTCGTTCTTCCCTAGAAATCCTTACTAGCATGATGCCCCTTTCATTCCTCCTACCAGTAGAAAATGGATCGATTAGAAAATGGATTTTAATCTGACTACCATTCTGTTCTTCTATTAAGAGTAATGCTCCGGATATGTAGGAGCTGCCTCAGTAAATATTGATGTGAATGAATGAATGAATGAATGGAATGTTTTTTATTTTTTTTTTTTTTTGGTCTTTTCAATAGACCAGGGTCTCCTGTAGGCACCAGCTGTCATGGAACTCACTCTGTTGCACCAGACTGGCCTTTGACCACAAAGATCCACCTACCTCTGCCTCCCAAAGTGCTAGGATACAGTGTGCGAGGGGATTTTTGTTCTTTGCCGTTGAGGCCAGCCTTGTTTACACAGTGAGTTCTTGTAATATCCCTCAGTGTTACATCAATGAGGCCCTATCAGAATATAAAAAAACAAAGAACTCAAAAACAAAAGTGGAAGTAGTAAAGAGCTGAAAAGAACTTCACAAGTGAGGAAGAAAAAAAAATAAATATGGCGAGAAAAATTTAAAAGTCAAAACAGGGGGCTGGAGAGATTGTCCTATAGCGGTATGAGCACGACCTGCTCTTGCAGAGGAACCCAGGTTCGATCCCCGCACCCCACATGGCGGGCTGAGAACCATCTGATAACTCCATCACAGGAGAACTCCAGTTCCCAGGGGAATCGAACAACCCTCCTTGCGACCTCTATGCATTGCACGACACTGGGTTGCCCACCTTACATGGCAGAAGACGTCCATAAATAACTAAAATAAAATAAATAAATAAATAAATAAATAAATAAGTGTTCAACATCCTAAATAATTAAGGAAATGTAAATTAAGACACTTTAAGATATCATCTTCACTCTGATAAGATGTCAGGATCAAGAAACAAAATGAATAGAATATAGATTTTAACCATCCTAGCAACTTGGGACGGCAGAGAGCAGGTAGATCTTTGTGGTTCAAAGACCAGCCTGGTCTACAGAGTGAGTTCCACAGGCAACTGGGGCTACAGGGAGACCTTCTAAGGAAGAGGAGAGAGGTGAGGGACGAGGAGACAGGATGCGACGGTGCAGGAGGAGACAAGGAGGAGAGAGGAGAGGAGAGAGAGACGCGAGAGGAGAGGGAGAGAGAGAGAGAGGTAGAGAGAGAGCGAGAGACGGAGAGGGAGAGAGAGAGAGAGAGAAGGATTTTATCCTTCTCAAGCTCATCTATGCTCATGATGGTCACTAAAACCAGCTCTTTGGTAGTTAGTTGAAAACCACTATTATAGTAAATAAGTTATGCTTACTTGAATTCAGATTTTCACACTGCCATTTACTATGTGTGAATCTTAGGAAAAGGTACTTAATTTCTTTTAGCCTAATTTTCTGCATTTACAAGTGAATAACAGTTGTCTTAAAGAATTAGTGTAAGATTAGCTTGCAATGTATCTCAGTCAGTACAGTATTTGCCAGCATACATGAAATCCTGGGTTCCATCCCAGGTACCTCACAAAAATCCATGTGTATGGCCTATGAATCCTAGCACTTGTGAAGTGAAGGCAAGATAATCCAGAAGCTAAATTAAAGTCATCCTCAGCTACTTATGTAAGTTGGAGGAAATACAAGAACAGCCTGGACTATATCAGACTCTGTCTTTAAAAAATTAAATGAGGATGGCGAGTGTAATGTGTAATATGTTTGTGTATGTATGCTTTAATATCCATTTTAAAAAGAATAATGGACATGTTTATGGACCAGGTATCAGCCACCCAAAGTGTTACAGATATGAAAGAAAACCCAGCTCTCCGTCTTCCTTTTAGTGGTAGAGTATTATAATCTGTCCGCCAAGAAAATGATACTACCCTGCTGACTGAAAGGAATATTCTGTACATTTTAAAACCATTATTTGTGATTCTGATCATAATATGATAGTGTCCTAGTTTGTCTCCATTGCTGTGACAAAACATTTCTGACCAACACCAAACTTGGGAGGAAGGGTTTATTCAACTTCAACATCTCCTGGGTCACAGTTCATCAACTAGGGAGCCCAAGGGCTACGGGACTGCAGGGCAGGAAACCTGGAGGCAGGAGCTGAAAGCACAGGACCCATGGAGAATGCGTCACTGCCTTGCTTTCCCTGGTCATGCCCCAGCCCGAGCTTTCCACAGTACACAACCACCTCCCAGGGTGGCACCACTCTGTGGGGCTGGGCCCTCCACACTGCTCGACACCATCAAAGACAATACTCCACAGATGTGCACAGGCCACAATCCAATGGAGCAATTCCCCAGTTGAGGCTCCCCAACCCAGTGTGTCAAGTTAATAAAGACCACAAGAAGTAAAAAAAAAAAACCTTTCTTTTTTTTCTTTTTTTTTTAAACATTTTTTTTTATTGATGTTTGTGCATACTTATCATCATCTTTCCAAATCAGTTCGGAATATTTCCATCTCCCTTCCCCCACCCCCCACCCCAACCACAGATCAATACACTCGCCATAAACTGTCCTGCATATCTGTTCTTTTTTTTTTCATTTTTTAGCTATAAGTGATAATCCATGAGTACAAGCATCCTTCATGTAAAACCAATTTGCAGGCTGTTGTGCCCAAACCCCCACAGCCCCACCTTCCAGCGGGGGGTGAGGGGTTGTATGTTCAATCAAGTTGATCAAATGAGTGTCCAGACTACATTTCTGTAGTTTCACCATTCACCCCAATCACAGCCCTTACATTCTACCACGCCCCCTCTTCCGCAGATTATTCCCTAGGCTTAGAAAAGGGGCACAGGTGGATGAGAAGCAAAACAGTCCACTCTGGAGCTGTTGTCTTGGACTCTGGTCAATTCTGGCTGTTTCCTTTCATGGGCTGACAGTTTGTCCAGGAATAACCTTTCGATCCTACATTTTGGTCCGTTTTCTTACCTTTCTTTAACAGTTTAGTAAAAGCTGAGGCTTCATCCCTCATTCCCACTTGTCAGCATTGTCTCCATTAGTCATTTCTATTTTTTATAATAGACTACATTTGAATGACTCCAGAGAGTTGCATCCTATATCAAAGTATATACTGCATAATTTCTTTTGTGTGTATAAGTGTATTGCCTGCATGTGTGTAAGTGCACCTATGTCATTCAGTATCTATTGCGGTCAGAAGAGGGCATTGGATTCTCCTGGACCTAGAGTTACAAATGATTGTTAGCTACCACATGGGTGCTGGGAATCAAACCTGAGTCTTCTGCAAGAGCCGCCAGTACTCTCAACAGCTGAGCCATCTCTCCAACCCCTATACTGCATAATTTTTAAGTTAAATTTGTAACTACTCATTCAACACAAATGTCTGTATTTCAGATGGAGCAACTATCAGATGAAGAAATTGACCATGGTGCTGAAGAAGACAGTGACAAGGAAGATCAGGACCTGGATAAAATGTTTGGAGCCTGGCTTGGGGAACTAGACAAACTTACTCAGGTTAGAAGTATTACTTGAAAAACTGGTCGAAGATTTGAAGCCATTGCTACATATTGAAAGTTTAATGTACAGACAAAAGATACAAAGATTAAATTTTAACATAATGCTAAAAGGGAAAAGCATTAATAAGTGATAAACAGTAACTCTATAACATAAAATAATATCTTCTGTGGGTTTTAGGTGTGTGTTTGTGTGTGTGTGTGTGTGTGTGATGTACATTTGTGTGCATGTGGATACATATGTGGGCAATTGATTACTTTGGAATGAGGGAGAGTTGATCTCCTTTAAGGGAGTGACTCTAAATAGGCTGACTAGACTCCAGTGGATGGACTTTTACTGCGGGGGACATCTGGGTACAAATGCTTGACCATATATAGGCCTTAACTACAGAATTCATGAAATCCAGGGGGAGGGGGTTTGAAAGAGTATGAATGGGGGAGGGGTTCTAAATTTGATCAAGATTATTATATGAAATGCACAAAACTCATTAAAAATTAAAATAGAAGGGGACTAGGGATGTAGCTTAATTTGTAGAGAGCTTGCTTAGCACATATACAAAAATCTGGGTTCCATACCCAGCACCATGGTAGCATATATCCATGGTCCCAGCACTCAGGATGTAGAGGCAGGAATATTAGAAGTTGAAGTGTATTTTAGGCCAGCCTGGGCTTTGGGAGACTATCTGTAAGAATTACTCTTATCTTGTGATACAGGAATAATAAAGATAGCATTCTAATCTAATGTCATGATTCTACATATAGAATACCAATTTTTTTTTTACTTTTATGAGTATATTGCTTGCATAGAGGTAGGTACGCCCGTGTCATGCAATACCTACCTAGGTCAGAAGAGAGCATTGGATCCCCTAGAACTAGAGTTACAGATGGTTGTTAGCCACCACGTGGGTGCTGAGACTCAAACTGGGATCTTTTGCAAGTGCAGTTAGTGCTCTTAACCTCTGAGCTACCTCTCCAGCCCCAAAATTTGTTATTTAAACTAGTTGTAAAAGACCATTCAAAAAATTTAAATAGAAACTAAGCTGAATTTCTTTTCTACCAGAATATGACTTGTTAAACTTTCTTTTTAGAGTTTGGATTCTGACAAGCCCACAGAACCAGTGAAAAGATCTCCTCTTCGTCAGGAAACAAATATGGCCAACTTTTCTTACCGTTTCTCCATATACAATTTGAATGGTAAGATTTTATTAAGTCCAAGATAGTATACTATGTTATATATTGTAGGAATAATGAAAATTTCAAATGTAAAACTAAGCATAAATTATATGCATAACTTACTGAGTTTTGGTTTTCTTGATTTGTAAATATTACTAATTCAAATTAATTATAGAAGAAAAGCAACTAGGACATAACTAGAATAGCTTTCTAGTCAATTTATTAATAATTAACAAAGTACATACTAAGGAGGAACCCCTCAACAAAGTACATACTAAGGAGGAACCCCTCAACAAACTCAAATTGAATTGTATTCTGGATGGATTAAGGTCCAAAGAAATTTTTTGTTAAATTTAAAATCAGCTCGTTGTGGTGGCGCACGCCTTTAACCCTAGCACTTGGGAGGCAGAGGCAGGTGAGTTCAAGGCCAGCCTGGTCTTCATAGCGAGTTCCAGGACAGCCGGAGCTCCAGGGAGACCCTGCCTCAAAAAGAGCAATATTAATTAATTAATTAATTTAAAATCAGCCTGTGGAGCCTTTATTTCATGTACCTAGTCAGCTTCTTAGTGCTTGGAATTGATACTTCTATCTGTAATTTTGTAGGATATATTCTCTTTGTGCTCTTGTCTCTTCTGGTAATACCATATCTGCCTGGATCCAGACTATATTAAGAGCCTACTAAAACCTGTAATATAACATTACATAGGGATTTGGTTAAAACCATATAAAAGCACAAGTTTTTTAAAGTATTTTGTCTTTGAACTTAAAACTTTATTTTCCTTAATTACCAGAGATCTTAAGAAGATGGATTGTTTACTTCTAAAATTGTTCTTAAAATTTAATAAAAACTATTAGCTGGACATGGTGGCATACACCTTTAATCCTAGCACTTGGGAGCAGAGCCAGGTGGATCTCTGTGAGTTCAAGGGAAGCTGGGGCTCCAGGAAGACCCTGTTGCAAAACAAAAACAAAAAAAAAAAAAAAAAAAAAAAAAATCCTATATTTGATTGGCTTTAGGCCAAATAGAATGAATTCCTTTGCTTTTTCCAACACCACCTAACTAATTTATAGGAGACAGTATACATTTTTTGCTGTATTCTGGAAACTTGTATTTTCTTCTTTGTAGAAGCTCTGAACCAGGGAGAGACTGTGGATCTGGATGCCCTGATGGCGGATCTTTGCTCTATAGAGCAGGAACTCAGCAGTATTGGTTCAGGAAATAGTAAGCGTCAAATCACAGAAACAAAAGTGACTCAGAAATTACCTCCTAGTCGTCATACATCAAAACATGGCACCTTGAGAGGATTATCATCTTCATCTAATAAGATAACCAAGCCTTCCCATGCTAACTACTCCCTGGACGACATCACTGCACAATTAGAACAGGCCTCTTTGAGCATGGACGAGGCTGCTCAGCAATCTGTACTAGAAGATTCTAAGCCCTTAGTAACTAATCAACACAGAAGGACTGCATCAGCAGGCACAGTGAGTGATGCTGAAGTGCGCTCTATTAGTAACTCCTCTCGTTCTAGCATTACTTCTGCAGCCTCTAGCATGGATTCTTTGGATATTGATAAAGTTACACGCCCTCAAGAACTAGATTTGACAAATCAGGGACAGCAAATTACTGAGGTAAATGAAATATTTTTCCTCTGTTACTTTAGCATTATAATAAGGGGGGGAAATTGTTTGTTTGTTTGTTTGTTTGTTTGTTTTGGTCTTTTTGAGACAGGATTTCCCTGTAGCCCCAGCTGGCCTGGAACTTCCTATATAGACCAGGCTGGCCTTGAACTCAGGGATTAAAGGTGTGTGCTACTACCACACCTAACCAGAAATTATTTTTTTAATGTGCCGTTAACGTTCTTCTTTAGCATTTAAAATTTGTCAAAGGTACTTCTCTGCCAACATTTAAAATAAGATCACAGAGGGACTATATTACTAGACATGGCAATGTCATAAAGAACTTTAAAAGAGGTTTAGATTCTTTTTATTGTTTACTTTTTAGAAGCCCCTGAATTAATGCCAGTTATTTTACATTATTAAAAACTAAGTTATGATTTGCTAAGGCATTAATGGCTTATATACTGATAATTGCTTTTTAATATATGATTAAAAGTGAGAACATAGAACCACTTTAATAGCTACTGTAGTCATCTAAATTTGCTTCCTTTTTATTACCAAAGGGTTAGTGGTTTAATAGAAAGAAAACTGGATGTAGAAAATTTGCCTCTAAATTCTTTCTATGTCATTTGGTACCCATAGGTGCTAAGCAAGTTATTCTGTCTCTCTGGACATCAGTTTCTCATAAGAAAAATGTTCTAAGCCAGGCGTGGTGGTGCACGCCTTTAATCCTAGCACTTGGGAGGCAGAGGCAGGCGGATCTTTGTGAGTTCAAGGCCAGCCTGGTCTACCAAGTGAGTTCCAGGACAGCTGGGACTACAGGGAGACCCTGTCTCAAAAAGACAAAAAAAAAAGAAAAATGTTCTAGGGGAATCCGACACCCTCTTCTGACCTCCGCAGCATTGCACAACACAGGTGCACAAACCTACATGCAGACAGTACATTCATACACATGAAAAATAAATAAAATTTTTAAAAATTTTAAAAAAGAAAAATGGAATTGATATTACTTGGTCTACCTTCATAGGGCACCTCAGAGATGCAAAATGATAATATCTCAGCAGATTTTAACAATATCTGAGTTTGGTGAAAGAGAATATTCTGTTGAGTCCATTGCCATAAGATGATGGTAATATTGTTGTAGCATAGCGATAAGAAAGAAGAAAATGAATGGAACAGAACAAAGCCCTTCCAGTGAACTTGTGTTTTCATACTATAGGGCAAAACAATCCATGCCTAATCAGCACTAATGAAAGATATTGTAAAACATTGCAGAAAGGATTACAGAGAAATTTATATTATTTGATATCATTGGACTCTCCCCTACACAACTGATGTAATTCTTTAGATTAATTTACATTAATCAGTAACTTAAAAAAAAATTTTTTTTGTATGTGTATGAATGTACTATCTGCATGTAGATTTGTGCACCCGTGTCGTGCAACGCCCCGGAGGTCAGAAAAGGGTTGTCGGATTCCCCTGGAACTGGAGTTCTCCTGGAATTGGAGTTATAGACGGTTCTCAGCCACCATGTGGGTGCTGGGGATCGAACCCGGGTCCTCTGCAAGAGCAGTCAGCGCTCTTAACCGCTAGGCTATCTCTCTATCCCCTAATCAGTAACTCTTGGTATTTACCCAAGTCTTTAACTTTGAATACTTGTCATTATTGTGGCTTAGAGACAAAAAGGTTTTTTTGCAGAGAAAGTGCTCAAATCATAGCAGCCTAAAGAACAAACCATTATTTATTTAAAATGAATCTTGTCTAAGTTCCATATGCTATAAAGAACTTAAGCTGGTTTCTACTTCATGAAGAACTGGATTTCTGTTTTATGATACCTAAGAATTATATTTAGCTGCAGCTACTCAGTGTTTCATTTCATGTCTTTTAGATATACCTGATGAAATTTAAGCAATATTTTATTAGAGATAAGTTTTCCTCACCCTTTGTCTTGTACATTGTTACTTCCTTTCTGTCAGATTATGTTGGATCACGACAACATGAGAACAGATATAAGCCATTTATTAAGGATACTCCATATACCTGTGTGTCTGTGTGTCTGTGTGTGTATTTGTTTGCTTACCCATCCATCTTTCTAGCTGTAAAATACAATCATTAAAGTTCAAACAACACATGAGAGTATGGAGTGAAATGTCCCATCTCTCATCAGATGGTATCTAGTGATGCTTATGGACAAAGATATTCAGTGGTATAATGTTTAATTTAATATATTTTTTTTGGTGGGTGTCTGAGACAGGGTCTCCCTGTAACCCCAGCTAGCCTGGAACTTGCTAAGTAGACCAGGCGCTCTCTCTCTCGCTCTCTCTCGCTCTCTCTCTCTCTCTTTTTTTTGGGGGGGGTCTTTTTGAGACAGTCTCCCTACAGCCCCAGCTGGCCTAAAGCTCACTCTGTAGACCAGGCTGGCCTTGAACTCACAGAGTACATATATGTACTTCTTTTGTTTTCCTTCCTTTTTGTGGTGCTGGAGATCAAACTCGGCTTCACACAGAGTAGGCAAGCATTCACACTACCACTAAGCTACACCCTCAGCCCACCCAATGAATTCTGATAGAACTGATAATCTTTGTTTCTGTTATAATGACTATACACTTGAAGTGTGCTACTAAAGTCTGTATATCTTTATTTTCGTTTAGGGGACATCATTTTGCTTTTAAATTTAAGAAAAAACTTAATTATTTATGTTTTCCAATATTTCAACTTTGATTTCACCTACTTGATTCAGTCTTATTTGGCTTGAATAGAATTAATGCTCTATCAACTTCTTAAAATTATTTTCACATTAGTCTCTACTTTAGAATAAGTCCGAAGTCATTTACCCTCAGGCCTTCTGCACACAAGATGCTGCCAGTTTCCTGCGTGAAGGCATATGCCTGGCTGCCAGTGTTTCAGCAGCCCATTTGGGAAAAGAAAAGGATTTGCGTGTGGGATTATTCCTCAGTGATCAGTATATAAATTTCATCTTATCCTTAAGGTCAAGGTTTCTCAACAAACACAGCTTGACATTTTGGGCCAGATAACTTGGTTGTTTAGCAGCACTTCTGGCCTCTACTTAGTAGTTGCATGTTGCCTTCTAGTTGCAGACATTGTGACATATTCTGTGAAAGATAAAAATCACCCCCATTTGAGAATTATATCACTAGGTGGAAGATTAATTAATAGCAGGTCTGAGCCCTCTTTTTCAGGAAAAATAACCTTGAGTTTGCCTTTTCTTCATATTCTTTTCTTAGAAATATACTGAACTGGGCTGGAGGGATAGCACAGCCATTAAAGGTTAAGGCTAACAACCAAAAAAAGAAATATACTGAATTAAGATTACAGGTGTGGCAGCACACACCTTTTATTCCACAATGGGAGGAAGATCTTTGTGAGTTCAAGGCCAGCCTGGTCTACATAATGAGTTCCAAGACAGCTGGGGCTACAGAGAGACCCTGTCTCAAAAAAAANAAAAAAAAGATTAATTATAGAAGATTAAGCCAGGAGAATCACCACAAGTTCAAGTCCAGCCTGGGCTTCAGAGTGACATGCTCTCAAACAGGAGAAAAGATGATCATTGAATATCATCTCTTGCTTACCCAGCATTTGCAAGGCTCTTCAGTCTCTAGCACCAAAAAAAGGAGCTTTTTGGAAGTCATTGGGTAATATTGTTGATGTTAAAATTGGCCCGTGATTAATAAGCGCATATGGACCAGGAAGAGTGCCATGAGGAATAGTGAGTCCATGACTTCCTTGTGTGTGCAAAGAGTGAGTCCATGACTTCCTTGTGTGTGCTATAACTTTTGTAAATGATTTATGAGCATGTCTCTAAGGGGCCTTGGAATTTATCCTTATTGACTACTACAAGTCACTACTGGTTCCTGTGAAACAATGTTTGCCTAAGCAATGGTCTCTTTTCCTTACAACCAGCTGACACTTAATGGACCCCAGAAAACCCCCTTGCCAGCAGCATGGGCTCACTCTGAAGATTACATGTCTGATGGTATAGACTGAGGGAACCTCAAGCCAAGCAGCGGTTTATTTTCTTGAGTCCTGTGAGTGACTTAGCAGTTTTAACCTGAGCCCACTGCTAACAGACAAGTAAATGAGTAACTCTAGGGATTAACTGCCTATATAAGGTCTGAACCCATTTACTCTCACTATCATTTCTACTGTTGCTTCTGGGGACCTTGGGGTTACATGACAAAGTCAGGTGCCATTCTGCTTTTCTCTGGTACTAGCTAAGCATTCAACTTTCATTGGGGCTGTTACATTGGTTCCCATTCAGCTAAATACTTTGTATCTTTCAGAATTTGACAAAAAGTTTGTGGGTTTGTTAGTTTGTTGTTGTTTTTTAAAAAGTTCTTATTTTTATTGTGGTATTTGGGAAGAGTACTGTCTCAGCCTTTTTTTCTCACCTGAACCCTCTTGACTTTTGGAGTATCCCACAACAAAGTCCTCAGGCTGCCTTTTTTTGATCACATCCACCTGCCTTGACTATTCCAAATCTTAATGCCATAAATTTAACTCCAAATTTAAGTGAAATACATTTAAGACAAGGGTCCTTCTTATATAACCTCGACCTCATTTTAAACATAAAAAGCAGGGGCTGGAGAGATAGCCTAGCGGTTAAGAGCACCGACGCTCTTGCAGAGGACCCGGGTTCGATCCCCAGCACCCACATGGCGGCTAAAACCGTCTGTAACTCCAATTCCAGGAGAACTCCAGTTCCAGGGGAATCCGAGACCCTCTTCTGACCTCCGCGGCATTGCACGACATGGGTGCACAGACCTGCATGCAGACACTACATTCATACACATACAAAAATAAATAAATAATAATAAAAAAATAAATAAATAAACATAAAAAGCAGTGTTCTATATATAAGCATTGATTTCCAACTAGGCACTATTTTATCTTCCAGAGGATATTCAACACTTTTGGTTGACCATGATGGGAGGGTGCTACTGGCCTCTAGTGGGTAGGGGGCCAGAGATGCTAATAAATATCCTACAAGATACAGGACAACCCCCCCCCAACATACACAGAGAAAAAGTGTGCCAAAGTTAAGTCATAGTCCAAAACCAGGTCGCATCTTTGAATCAGTCAGTAATACAAGAGTTAAGTTTGTTGTGTAAAGCATTCTGTTGACAGTTTGTGATAAAGATTTAAAAAGAAGGCCAGGCATGGTTGTATACACCTTTAATCCCAGCACCAAGGATGCAGAAGGAGGGTGTCTGTGAATTTGCAGCCAGCTTGGTCTACATAGTGAGTCCCAGCTTCAAGTCATCTTAGGTGCAACATCTCTGAACTCTAGGTGTGTACATCCCACTTCTTATCAGCATATCTATTCAAGTGTCTGATTGATAGCTTCTGAAGCACTGATATTTTTCTCTAAACTTATTCTGCCATATCTTCTCCATCGAAGTTAATAGTTGTTCCATCCTTCCTGCTCATCAATCAGATACCTTACAGAGTTTACTTAATTTTTTTCTTTATGTTCTCCTTCCAGTCTAACAGTGAATTCTGTTGCCCTTCTCTTCAGAATACATCCAGAATCTGATCATTGCTTTTTATATTAGTAGAGATTGTACCAGGGCCCTGTGCATGATAGGCAAGCACTCTTCCACTTAACTACATCCTCAGCCAGAATCTGGTCATTCTTACTACCTTCACTACTACCAGGACAACACCATCTTGATCTAGACTTTTGCAATAACTTCCCAACTATTCTTTCTGAGTCCACCTTCCTCTTACCCATCTGTCCTCCACACTGTAGCCAGTGATCACATTAAAAGGTAACTCAGATTATCTCTTTTCATGCTTAAGGGTTTTGTATTTCACTCATACTGAAGCCAGAATTCCAGCAGTGCTCTGTAGGGCCTCACCTGATCTGCCTTCTCTGGTCTTCATAGCCTGCCTTTCATGCCTTCCTCCTGTACTCTGTACACTGTACAGTTTGCTACTTGTTCTTTGCCAGCATTCAGAGCCTTCCTTGAAGCCCTTTTTGAAAAAATCCCTGCTTGTATGTCATTCCCCAGTTATGGCATGACACTGACTACCTTCAGGGATTTGCTCAAATGTCACTTTCTCAGTAAGGCTGCCTTTGTGGCATTTAAATAGCAGACTCATCTAAATGTCCTCTAATTATGTTTTTTCTTCCTTTTTCTGCTTTATTTTTTCCCTTAGTACATAATTTAACATGCTATATATTTTAATTTGTAAAAAGCAGAATATATAGCATGTCAATTTTTATGTTTCTTCCCAGATGAACGTAAACTTGTTAGTAAGGAAAGGGGTTTCATTCTATTAATTCCTGGTGTATCTTTAACATCTAGAACAGTATTTTGCTTATAAGAAGCAGTTAGATATTTAAATGAACACACACACATGTCGGGGAGGGAGGAAGCATTGCTCTGTCCACTGTCTTTAGCAGAAGCCTCCATGATAAAGTTGTCAGCCCCTTCTTTCTTTCAAAATGGTAACTGGAGTATCACAAGTAAAGTAATTGTTCATAGTGAATCTCTTCTTTATATTTAGTTTCTCTGAAACCTATTTTAGATGGAATACTGCTAGTCATTAAAGTTTCCTCATGCAAATACCAGTTGGAAGAATTCTTTGAAGACAGGCTGTTACTGTTTCATCTTTGTAGACATTGGTATCCAAAAGTAATATGGTCTTCTCTCTGAAAACTATCAAGGATAGGCACAGTAGAATGTCAAATCCAAAAGAGTTGTGTCTTTTTTGCCTTTGTCTTTCTTGGATTTTGTCAAAATCTGTACTTAGAAAGATCTCACATAGGCAATTTCTTGTGTCAATACAGGCACATTATTCCAAACAAGGAAGATTGAAAAGATTAAATAGGTCAAAATGCATTTGCATTTCCAAGCCACATCTGTTTTGTGATATTCATCAAAATCTTAAAGCAGGGTTAGTTGTTAAAAATTATTATTTCTTGAATGTTAAAAAATTAACATAATATTCTCCTATATATAAATGAATTAAGGAATAATTTTAATCAGTTTCCTTTTGAAATCCCTTAGCAATAAAGATCATCTTCTAGGCTTTTAGAACTAAGGTCCTCTTGGAGAGGACCTTAGTTCAGTTCCCCAGCACCCCCAAGGCAGGTAACTACTATCTGTAACCCCAGTTCCAGGGGATATGATGCTGTCTTCTGATGTCTGCGAGAATTCCATGACACAGATATATTTCCATACATGTAGGCAATACATTCATACACACTAAAATAAAAAAAGGAATAAAAAAAAGAAAAAGAAAACTAGGTTTAAATGAGTAAAGCTACTTTCAGAATTTATAACTGCTTTCCTTACGTATAAAGAGTTTTAAAATGAAAGTTTTTTTTTTTTATGACAGCTCTGTGGTATGTTGACGTCATATATGCCTCTCCCTTCTGCAGTCTCATTTTTGTTCAAGATTACTTTTGCTCTCCCTGATCTTTGTCCTTCCATATGAATTTTTAAGTTAATTTTTATTGAGCACATTTCATACAACATTTCTTAATCAAATTTAGACTCGTTCCCCCATCCATGCCCACCCCTTATGCCCCTCAACCCTCCGCCAGAGCTCATGGATTCTGTCATACATTTAAGTCCTGTCTTGCATCTTTTTCTCAGTCTTTTATAACCTTTTTGATGTACAAGTTTACTGATTTGGTCAGTTCTTTAAATAGGTTTCTCTCTCTCTTTTTTGTTCCCTTTAATTTTATATTATTCCAAAATATACATATATACACTCCACATAAATCAAAATTTTAAATTCTGAAAATAAACTATAGGTTGATTCCAAAACACATTTAGAGATTCACATTTTAACAGTAAAGTTGTATGCAGGTAAAAAGAAGTATAATTTTACATTTTTTTTTAGACTATGAATACATATCTTCCATCCATATATGGTAATTACAATGTGCGAATACAAGTGGTAGGACGATTCTAGAATCTTCCATCCATATATGGTAATTACAATGTGTGAATACAAGTGGTAGGACGATTCTAGGGCCCATTAAGAGATTCACATTATAGCACAGTTACTTTCAGATACAATAAAATATAATAAAGTTGCACAGTTTGCCTGTCAACTGGGGATTTGGTGTTAGCATCCACAAATGAGGGAAACCATTCACCTTTTTTTTTCTGGGACTGTGTTACTTCACTTAGCATAATGGCTTCAAGTACCATCCATTTACCAGCAAAGTTCATGATGTCATCTTTTTTTTTTTTTAATACATTTTTATATTTGTTTTTTCGACAGGGTCTCACTAGTCATAGCCTGCCAGGACATTGCCCAGGTTGACCACAATCTCTCAGGGATCCTCCTGCCTCTGCCTCCCACGGCTAGGATTAAAGGCCCATGCCACCACGCCTGGCTTTTTTTTTTTTTTT
>VZQC01000181.1:785649-814976 GCA_009823505.1 Rhizomys pruinosus | reverse complement strand
TCCATCCATTTACTTGCAAAGCTCATGATGTCATTTTTTTTTACCTCTGCATAGAACTCCATTGTGTAGATGTACCACATTTTTGTTATCCAGTCATCAGTTGAGGGGCATTTGGGTTGGTTCCAGCTCTTTGCTATAAAATGAAAGTCTTGGGCTGGAGAGATAGCCTAGTGGTTAAGAGCACCGACTGCTCTTGCAGAGGACCCGGGTTCGATCCCCAGCACCCAGATGGTGGCTGAGAACCGTCTGTAACTCCAGTACCAGGAGAACTCCAGTTCCAGGGGAATCCGAGACCCTCTTCTGACCTCCGCGGCATTGCACAACACAGGTGCACAAACCTACATGCAGACAGTACACTCATACACATACAAAAATAAATTAAATTAAAAAAAAATGAAAGTCTTAATAAACATTTTAAGACTTGGTTAGGGTGTACAACATAGCATCTCGCAGCTTCAGTGCAATTCCTCTTCAGTTTTTTACAACTATTTCAAGAGCTACATTGTGCAGAAATTTTGAAGTGCCGGAAAGAAAGCAGCAGTGTGTCTTGTGGCATAAAGTATTAACAGGATATGAAAGAGACAGGACTTCTGAAAACTTTTATGGCTACTTTTTATTTTTATGTGTATGAGTGTACTGTGTGCATGTAGGTTTGTACGCCCATGTTGTGCAGTGCTGTGGAGATCAGAAGCAGGTGTCAGATTCCCCTGGAACTGGAATTAAAGACGGTTCTTAGCTGTCATGTGGGTGCTGGGAATTGAACCTGGGTCCTCTGCAAGAGTAGTTGGTGCTCTCAACTGCTGAACCATCTCTCCAGCCCCGTGGCTACTTTTTAATAAATTTCTAATGGATTTATTGGAAATTTTTCATCTGTACCTAGTATGTTTAATTACACGTCTATTTGATCAAGTGAGGTTTAGTAGCACTAGGCTGGCTCAGTAGTTAAGAGCACTGGCTGCTCTTCCAGAGGACCTGGGTTCGGTTCCCAGCATGGAAGCTAGTAACCATCTGTAACTGCAGTTCCAGAGAATCTGAAGTCCTCTTCTGGCCTTCCCAGGCATTGGATGTATGTAGTGTACTTACATGCATGCAAAGCACTCATATACATAAAATTAAAATAAATCCTTAAAAATGTGAAAAAGGGGGCTGGAGAGATGGCCTAGTGGTTAGGAGCACCGACGCTCTCGCAGAGGACCCGGGTTCGATCCCCAGCACCCACATGGCGGCCGAGAGCCGTCTGAAACTCCAATTCCAGGAGAACTCCAGTTCCAGGGGAATCCAACAACCTCTTCTGACCTCCGCGGCATTGCACTACACTGGTGCACATACCTTCATGCAGACAGTACATTCATACACATACAGAAATAAATAAAATTAATAAAAAAAATTTTTTAAATGTAAAAAAGGTCCTTATTTGGTTTTAGGCCTATTTTTTTGTTTAGTTTGTAGGGGACTCATAAAGGATCTTTTTTACAAAAATATAAGTAGAACTATATTCATCTGTTTTTGAAGTTAATCAGAGCTATAAAGGAAGTGTTTTTTTAAAACATTAAACAGGTGTAGTCACACACACCTATAATCCTAGCTTCTCAGGAGGTTGAAGCAGATCTCAGTTCAAGGTCTGCCTGGGCCACATAGCTCAGGGCCAGCCTAAGGAACTTTGCTTTAAAAAGAAAAATACGACTGGATATGTAGCTCAGTGGCAGAGTGCTTGCATAGCATACACAAGACCCTGGGTTCACTTACCAGCTTTGCCATTTACTGCCTATGGTCAGTAATAAGAGATAAAGAAAGAGGAGAGGAAACAGAAAATAATAAAAGCTGTTTATATTAAGTGTTAAGCATAGTACTTTACATGTCTAATTCTGTACAGTACCTTGTAGAATAGGTTCCTTGGTCTACAGTGGAAGGAATTGAGGCAGAAAGTGCTCTTTAAACTGTCCAAAGATTTGAACCCCATCTAATTGTAGAGCTGCCACCTTATCATGCTGTTTCAGTACAGAATTGAATAAATACCAGCCAGTGCCTACAGAACAGACCTAGAGACAGAACTCATGGGTGGGAAGAAAAAAGGCAAAGAGATTTATGCAGTAACACCCCCATCTTGTGGTGTTTCTGTGTATTTTTTAATATTTCATGTTAAATTTTTTTTTTATTTCATGTTAAAAGTTAACACTGATGAAAACTTTTGGAACTGAGAAAGTTTAGAATAAAATTTGTTTGTAGTATTAGTCCTTTCATTTTTCCTATATGTTCTGAGCACAACTTTGAGTTTATATAATGATAAAGAGTAAGTAGAGATTATTTGGAATGACTTTTGTAGTAAAATATTAAGTACTTTATGGAAATGAGCCCTAATTAACCATAAACTATATTCTGTCACCCCTTTTCATCTTTGTTAATGTAATATAAAATGGCTTTTACTCTTTGTTAATATGTATTTTATTTTCTATTTTTGTCACTTTACAAATTTGTTTTTTTAAAGATGTATTGAATTCTAATAATATTTCATTATACTGTTCATGGGTAGAAACTCATCTCTTGTGTATTTAAAAAATTTTTCTCTTAGTAAAAGTTTAATTAAGTCATGTCATAGGAGTCTATTATTTTATTACTATAAGTAATTGAGAAACCTCATTCCCTCTGAGTGTTCAAGATCAGCATTTCTGCTAGGCTGCAGAAACTTCTTCATGCTGGGCATGTCACTGATTCGGGCTTTCAGGGCCTGCAGCAGAGGGAAGCTGGCAATAATGTTGGGGTCCTGCTCTTCCATGTTGTAGATCATTTCAACCAGGTACACATCAGCCTTGCTCAGCTTGTTACCAACAAGATAGTCTTGGCTGTGGCTCTGTAACACCTTTTCAAAGGCAGGAAAATAATGGTTCTTGGCTTTCTCTTTCATCAGGGCAATGTTTGGTTCTTTGACTCCAGGTGGGTCCAAGAGGTAGAGAATGAACATTTCATTCACATCCACCAAACCTTCTGAATGCATATCATGTCCTTCCCATAGAGGTTGTATTTGCTTGAAAGAGAATTGAGAATGGCTCTGGTCTGGTCTGCTCTGCACCAGCTTCATCCCATCAATCTCTACTATGGGCACTGACTGGAACATCAAAACCCTATCCCTTCTTAGCTTTTCCAGGTTTTCATTAGTGTATATACATTTCTCCTCATTCTCTTATTTCCGATGCAGCCAAGAGCCACCAGACAGCCTCCATTCTGCCCCGGGCCTCATCATAATGAAACCAGGGCTTCCCCATCGTAGTTGTAGCTTCTTGGAGTCACTCTTAAAGAATCCTCTGAGCTTCCCACCAGGAAGACACCTGTTTTCTATTTTTAAAAACATTAACCAGAGCTGGGCATGGTGACTGGCACATGCCTTTAATCCCAGCACTCTGGAGGCAGGGGCAGGCAGATCTCTGTGAATTCAAGGCCCGCCTGGTCTCCATAGTGAGTTCCAGGACAGCTGGGGCTACAGGGAGGCCCTGTCTCAAACACACACATACGCACATGCACACGAATTAATAAGCTTAAAGAAATATATAGTAGCAATTTAGCCAGGTATGGTGGCACATGCCTTTAATCCTAGCACTCGGGAGGCAGAGGCAGGCAGATCTCTGTGAGTTCAAGGCCAGCCTTCTACATAGCAGGTTGCAGGACAGTTGGAGCTACATGGAGACCCTGCCTTAAAAAGACAAAAAAAGAAGAAAAGAAGAAGAGGAGGAGGAGGAGGACAAGGAGGAGGAGGAGGAGGAGGAGGAAATAATATATAGTGTATATAGTGGCAACTTGTACAAGATTGAATCTAAAGAGAACAGGTATTTTTTTAAACCTTTTATCTTGAAATAATACCAAACTTATAAAACTCATGGACTTCATTAACCAGGTTCACTAATTTTTTTGTGCATATGCATATGCAGATGCATGCATGTGTGTATGTAGATATACATGTATGTTTGTCTATGTGGATGGATGCCAGTGGTTGACTCTGGGTTCATTTTTAGACAGGGTTTCTCCCTGGGACCCTGGGACTTGCTGATTCAGCTAGGCTGTCTGGCTAGCAAGCTCCAGAGATCCTCTGCCTCCATCTCCTCAGTTCTGGGATTACAAGTGTGCACCATCATGTCCACCTTTTGTAATTTACTAAGTTTTTTTTACATTTTCAACATTTATTATTCATTTTATATATACTTTTTTTCCCCTAAACTACTTGACAATTGGCTGTATTTGTAATGCCCTTCAGTTTCTGTTTGTCATGGCTACTGTATTTTTTGTTTCCTGAGAACAAGGATATTGACAGTATAGATTTAATAAACCACCTATTGATCCAGTCATTGAAACAGTACTATAGAATGTGCTTAATGAAAGGAGAGGGAGGGAGGGGGGGAGGGAGGGAGGAGAGAGAGGACTTAAAAGTCTTGATCTGACCAAAGGCAAAGCAGAAATAATTATTTCATAAATAGTTAATTCTATATTCTGAAAACTATTTGAGTGCCTAGGCATTACACTGGACTTGGAAGGAGAAAATTGTCATCATCAGGGAGCTGGGTAGAAGGCTCATCGAGTTAAGTACTTGCAAGTATGAGGACCCAAGTTCATATCATCACCCATGTAAAAGCTGGGCATGGTGATGCCTATAATCCCAGTGCTAGGGGCAGAGATTAGATGGATACCAGAGGTTTTGCTGCCAAATCTTGCCAAATTAGTAAGCTTCAGTGAGAGACTGCCTCATGAAATAGGATTTTTTTTATTAATTTTCTTTATTTCTGTATGTGTATGAATGTACTGTCTGCATGCAAGTTTGTGCACCTGTGTCATGCAATGCCGTGGAGGTCAGAAGAGGGTGTCGGATTCCCTTGGAACTGGAGTTCTGGAATTGGAGTTTCAGACGGTTCTCGGCCGCCATGTGGGTGCTGGGGATCGAACCCGGGTCCTCTGTAAGAGCGGTCGGTGCTCTTAACCGCTAGGCCATCTCTCCAACCCCCTTGAAATAGGATTTTTGAGGACTATATCTGACATCAATCTTTGGTCTACATTTATGCACGTGTACAACATAATGCATATGGTGTACACACCTACAAGGTTACTGGTAACTTTGAAAATTAATTACAGAACACATTACAACTCAGGTTGAAAGCCTTGAAGATTGCAGAGCATTAAAGGATTAATTTCTAAGGCTAGGAAGTGGCAGAAGTGCATAGCATGAATTTAGGAAAATTGGCAGTGCAGAAGAAAGAATAGTTTACCAAGAGGAAGTAGAAGAACTGAACATTTTTCTGTCTCTTCCTTCCCCCAATGGTTTGACCTGGTTGAGTGTCAGACATTCTGAAGGAGGAATGAGTGAGATCTGGGTCATGCTTAGCTTGTGAGCAGAGAAAAGGCTATTTATTTATTTATTTATTTATCTATTTATTTATTTATTTATATAGAACTAGAAAGATGGATGAGTGAAAGAAAGTGAACTTAGTACAGAATACATGTCAGTGATTGAGATACAGTTTTCATAGCAATGGAAGATAGAAAAGTGAGAAGGTAGAAGCTTAGGGAACATGGAGACAGAATATGTTTGGAAGGGATAGTTAACACAGAAAAGAGAAAGGCTTATTTAAAAAAAATGATGTCAGATGCATTTCTGCTTAGCTTTTAAACAAAACTGTATTGTTAAGGAATAGGAGCATCTGGTTCTTTGCTAATTTTTTTTCTTTATATATATATTTTTTTAATTTTATTTATTTTTTATGTTTATGAATGTACTGTCTGCATGTAGGTTTGTGCACCCGTGTGCAATGCTGTGGAGGTCAGAAGAGGGTGTGGGATTCCCCTGGAACTGAAGTTAAAGACGGTTCTCAGCCACCATGTGGGTGCTGGGGATTGAACCTGAGTCCTCTGCAAGAGCGCTCAGCGCTCTTAACTTTAGGCCATCTCTCCAGCCCCAACTTTGCTAATTTTTAAATAAAAGAATGGATGGTAAAATGAATTGCATGTGTTTTCTCATTACTATTTATTTCATTTCAGTGATCCATTTCTCTTCCTGCATGATAAGGAAAGCTGCCCTTCTCACCTCCGTTATCTGTCATTTCTTCCTTCCTCCATTTTCACAGCATGCTATTTCTCTGAGATGTCCCAGCAAGCAGGCCAAGCATCACATTGATATCCCAGAAGAACAGGCTGAACTGACACCTGTAAGTTCTGTAAACATGTCATGGGGCTGTTTAACTATCAATGAAGAATACATTCATTAGAATCCCAAATGAGCCTTTGTTATATGATAACCTCATTATTGCAAATAAAAAACAAACCAATTTAAAAGTGAATGACCAAAACCCAGCTGTGGTGTCACATACCTTTAATCCCAGCACTCAGGAGGCAGAGGCAAGTGGATCTCTTGAGTTCAAGGCCAGCCTGTTCTACATAGTGAGCTCTAGGCCAGTTGGGACTAAAAGGGAGNAACAATATGGACAGAGTTCGCTAAAGTGTGAACAATGAATGGCCACTGTCTAAAACAAAGTCCCAGGATGGAGACTGTACACTGTATAACAAAGCAGCTGGCTAACCATCTTTTTTCAAAAAAACAGCTATAACATATTCTGTCACACAGAATATGTTCATATGTTCTTTTTTTAATTAATTTTATTTATTTCTGTATGTGTATGAATGTACTGCCTGCATGCAAGTTTGTGCACCCGTGTCGTGCAATGCCGCAGAGGTCAGAAGAGGGTGTTGGATTCCCCCGGAACTGGAGTTCTCCTGGAATTGGAGTTTCAGAGGGTTCTCAGCCGCCATGTGGGTGCTGGGGATCGAACCCAGGTCCTCTGTAAGAGCGGTCGGCACTCTTAACCGCTAGGCCATCTCTCTTTTTTTAATAAAATACTTTTATTAATGTTTCTGTGTATTTCATACATCATTTTTCAGTCCAATTTAGACATTCTCCTTTCCATGTCCATCCCCCCCCCACCCTAGTTCATGCATTCTGCCATACATGTCTTAAAATTTTTTCTCAGTCTTTTTAAAGTTTTTCTCTGCAGAGGTTATTATTTGGGGCAGAATTTAACTGTTTCAGTCAGTTCTTTGACCCAGTCCTTATGTTGTTAATTTTCCCTCCCACTTGTATTGCTCCAAAATATGCCAATATAAATGTCACATATATACCAAAACTATGACCTCTGAAAACAAACTGTATATTAATTCCAAAATATGTTTAGGAATTTGCATTTTTCCCTTTAATTTTATAGTACTCTAAAGTATGAATACATACCTTCCACCCATATATAGCAATTACAATGTCTTGAAAGTAAGTGGTAAGTTACTAGAGCCCATTAAGGGATTCATATAACAGCACAGTTGCTTTTGGATAAAAAGAAATAGAATAATAGCATTGCTTCATCAGTTTCTTAAAGGTCCTAGCAGATTTATATGTTCTTCAAGGTTTTGTCATCAAGTACAATCTCTTTTGCACTGATCCTTAGTTAAAAACATAGGGTCATAAAAAAAATCTGTTCTCTGGTTAGTGGTCAACAAATCTGAATGCTTCAGAGCCAGCTGCACTGTTCTTCTGGTAGCCACTAGCCATATGTGGCATTTAAGTACTTAAAATGTGGTTACTCAAATTGAGATGTGCAAAAAGGTAAAAATACATACTACATTTTGAAGAATTAATAATGGAAAAGAATACAAATATTTCATTTGATTTTTTTTTTATTAGTTGCTGGTTGAAACAATATTTGGAATTAGTTGTTAAAAATATTAATTGCCTGCTTAAATTAATGTGAGTACTAGAAAATTTTTAATTATATTTATGGCTTGTATATTTCCATTGGACAGTACTGCTGTAGAGTATCCATGAAGCATAAGGGAACACAACCCATAAGCTCTGAGCCCTGCCTAATTAATTCAGATTTTTTTTCTCACTTAAAAATATTGGACATACTGGGAGCTACACAATGAATTAATTCTACACCTTACTAATAGGTTATATTCCCCTGAGTGAAAAACACTTCTCTAATCACTCCTCTAACCCCTCATCTAATATCCTTAAAAATCAACCACATATTCTTCTGAAGAAGTACCTTTCAATTTTTTTGATCCTAACAACCCTTTTCATTACAAATAATTTGTAAAACTATCTCTTCTACCACAAATAAATATATAATCTACCTATATACCCACTTTGTAAATGAATGTTATGCCCTAACACCTAATACGAAGAAAAATTAATCTAAAATAATTTATATTAAAAGATTTGAATATATAAATGTTGGCTGCCATTCTTAAAAGGTGTAAAATAGTCAGAATCTACCCACTTATAATCAAGATCCATAAGCAAAGTGAAATGATCAGAAGTATCAGTATATGTGTCTATTAACAACTACAAAAAACCCCAGAAATATGAGTAATTCCTTGAATTTATGTTATTATGTTATGTTAGGTATTACAATAATGGCCAAAAAATGACACATTTAGATACGGTGAAAGAGAATGGGGAATTAACCTTAACTGAGGTAGGGATAATACAACTAACAGTCAAACTAAGGACAAAGGAAAGTAAAAAAAAAAATCTGAGTTCCTCTTGTCTTAGCATTCTGAGTGCTTGGATTATAGGCATGTCTCCATCTCATCTAGCTCCTGAGCTGAGTTTTAGTTGTAGTTACAGTAATAAAGTCATTTGTAGCCTTAAATAAAATGGGGTAGTAATAAATGATTTTGATATTGATTTTATACAATATTCATTTCTCATTGTGATATACTTAAATAAGAAAAAATAGTATGGAGGCTAGAGAGATGGCTTAGCATTTAAGAGCACTGGCTGCTTTGAAGAGGACCCTGGTTCTCTTTCCAGCACCCACATGGCAGCTCAGAACTGTCTTTAACTCCAGTGCCCTCTTCTGACCTTGGTGGGCATTGGTAATGTAACTCAATGAAATTCCTGCATTTCTTATCTTCACAAATCTAGTCCTTAATTCTTAATTTTGTTCAAAAAGAATTTCAAATTCCTTTGTATCTGACATGGATAACACCAGTTGTGATAGGAATAACAAAGGGTAATAGGGAAGAAGGGTATGAGCAAAGTGCCATGTCATGTGTGGAAGTTAATGAAATCCATTGATTTTTATTTTATTATTATTTTTTTTAATAAAAGGCCTGGCCTGGTGGCACATGCTTTTAATCCTAGCACTTGGGAGGCAGAGGGAGGTGGATCTCTGTGAGTTCAAGGCCAGCCTGGTCTACAGAGTGAGTTCCAGGACAGCTGGGGCTATAGAGAGACCCTGTCTCAAAAAGACAAAAAATAAAAGGTACAGAATTTTCTAACCTATTTTATAAGACAAATTATTCAAAAATTCATTTAAACTAATACTATATAAAATTACTTAGTGTTCATGCATAAAATGTCATTAGGTCCTAATCTCAGATGGTTATAAACAAGATATCTCTTTCTGTGTGTGTGTGTGTGTGTGTGTGTGTTTTCAAGACAGGGTTTCCCTATAGCCCCAGCTGTCCTGGAACTCACTATGTAGACCAGGATGGCCTTGAACTCACAAAGATCCACCTGCCTCTGCCTCCCGTGTGCTGGGATTAAAGGCATGCGCCACCACGCCCGGCTGGAATGTGAACTTTTATGTAGTGTTGGGCCCTTCTTATAGGACATCTAGCATTTTTGTTTTCCTTCTCAATAAATATAAAATGTGTTCTTTTCTTATTGTGACTGCTCAAAATAGTTTCCCCTTATTTTTCTGAAATGCCTATTTAAAGACAGTACTACCCTCTGAGAGCCAATAGTCTAAAATTTGTTTGCTTTCTATTTCTCCCTCTTGTCCTATCCATTTTTTTTTTTTTTTTGTCCTATCTTTTACAGCCTTGTACTCATCCTCCAGAACTGTATACTTCTTCAGGGATACTTTAATAAGCCCCTGATTTTGGCAAGAAGGCACTCACCTTCTCCATGCTCCCATGCAACCTAACATACTTTGTTAAAGTTGTCAGTGGGAGATGCAGGGAGATATTAGAGAGGTATATACTAGGCAAAGGAGGTTCAGTCAAGAAGTAGGGAGTGACTGCCTGTGTATCGCCAGTATGTGGCATGACTCTAGGCTTAGTTAGAGCCTAAAAAACAGTTGAATAAGTGAAAGAAAGTGGATAAACAGAAGTTAAAAGAAAAACATACAGGCCTTGATTTTTGTGTTTATTTTCTATTTTATTGTGTATGTCTGATTCGGGAATGGGGCATGGGTGCCCTAGCTTGCTTATGGAGGTTGGAAGGACAATTTTGTAGAGTTGGTTCTCTTCTCCCAGTTTTACAAGGGTTCTGGGAATTGAATGCAGGTCATCAGACTTATGCAGTGAGCAGTGAGCAGTGAACCATTTCCACTGGCCCAACTTTGTGTTTATGATGGCTAACAGAAGAAACTAAAAGAAAGTTCTCTTATTTATATGACACCTTTTGCTAACTATGAACATTGGCCAGGACACCTCAGTTCTTCACCTGCACACCTCTTGTCTCATCCTTGTATCTTTCTCTAGTAATAAGCCCTTTCTCCTGAAGAAGATCAAGAAATTAATAGGAGCTGTGTGTGACTGAATGATAGTAGAGAGGGAGATAGGCAAAGCAGGCATTTATTTAAGGGTGAATTTATTGCAGCTTCTAGTCTCTAGATGCCATAGTTTCTGCTATAGACACCTGTAGTTTAGATAGAACGTCCATGTGCTCTCCCTCCCTGCTAGTGACTTAAGCAGTGAATTGTTATATCTAAGTGCAGCATCATTTATGATTGTGTTTGGCTGTTAGGATCTCATTTCTTTTTTTTTTTTTCTTTCAAAGCCAATGTTTTATTGAAGCTCTGTGCATTTCATACAAAATTACATTACAAATCAAATCTAGACCCATGCCCCTCTCCCTGCCCCCCCACCCCGTGAGAGCTCATGCATTCTGCCAAACATGTTTTTCATCTTTTTCTCAGTCTCTCTCAAAATTCTCGATGCAGAAGTTTACTGTTCCAAGCAGAAGTTCACCGTTTGAGTCAGTCCTTTGATGCAGTCTTTTCTGTTGTTGTTGTTGTTGTTCCTTCCAATATGCATCACTCCAAAATATGCACATAGGCATGCCACATATATCATAGGAGCATCTCATTTCTTAGTGTGGCATGTTTTTGGGTCACCAATAATAATGTTTAACCCCTTTTAATTTTTTGAACTCTTTTAATTTAAGCTATTTAAATAGTTTAATATTTCAGAATGGATAACATTTTCTAATTCTTTAAGCAAATACAATTCATTATTATCACTTACTGATGAAATGTAAGATTTTCAGGGACTTGAAGTCCTGCAGACTTAAATACTTTGTAGCAGGGGAGGGCTTGTTTAATTCATGTCAATATTTTTACATAGAAGACATTTAAACCAAGAGAAGAAAACAATATTTTTACCAATTCTTAGTGTATTTCTGTTGTTGAAAATTGAAAACCAAATTTTTCCCTTTTGTTTTAGTTGCCGAAAACCTTAGAATCTCATGTCCATATGCATTGCTTAGAAGGCCTGGGCATTCTTCTGTTCTAGTGAACCATGTCCTGTTCTTCAGTAAATATGTCATCCCAATTATTATTTTGGACAAAAAAAATACTTTTTTTAGAGTATGTCTGGTCCCCATTGGCTGAGTGCACTAGAATAGTACTTTCATGAAAATTTTTATTCTTGTTTATATTAATCACTAAAAGATACAGCATTTAATCTAGATCTGTTTTGTTTTTGGAATTCCAAATCCATGTGTTTTTTGTAAAAGTATTTTATATTTGTTGTGTGTGCACATGCATGTTAGAGGTAGGGCACGGGAGGTGCATGCCTGCTAGAGCACCTTTGGGGCAGTCAAAGGACAACTTCTTTAGAAAGTCAATTCTGTCCTCCATGTTTTGAGACAGGGTTTCTTTTAATGTTTCTGCCGTGTTTTTTATATTCCTGGGAGCTTTCTTGTCTCTGCTTCCCATCTTGCCATAGCAGTGCTGGGATTACAAGTGGGCACCACTACACCTGGCTTGTTATATAGGTTTCTGGGAACAAACTTAGATCATCAGGCTTGCACCACGAGGTACATTTACCTGTTGAGTCATCTCCCTGGGCACCTGGATTGATCCTTCCTTCCTTCCTTCCTTCCTTCCTTCCTTCCTTCCTTCCTTCCTTCCTTCCTTCCTTCCTTCCTTTTTTGAGACAGGGTCTCTTTGTAGCCCCAGCTATCCCGGAACTCACTCTGTAGACCAGGCTAGCCTTGAACTCACAGAGATCCGCCTGCCCCCTGCCTTCCAAGTGCTGGGATTAAAGGTGTATGCCACTATACCCAGCTCCCCCTGCCCCTCTCAATGTGAACTTAGTAGTTTTTATTATAAGCCTTAAAATGGTTATATCAATTGACTGAAAAAAATCCACTTTTAGTAATCTAAGGATGGATCTCTTCTTTTTTTTTCCCCTGGTCTTTTTGAGATGGTCTTCCTGTAGCCCAAGCTGTCCTGGAACTCACTCTGTAGACCAGACTGGCCTTGAACTCACAAAGATCCGCCTGCCTCTGCCTCCTGAGTGCCAGGATTAAAGGTGCGTGCCACCATGCCCGGCAAGATGAATCTAAAGCAGCAGCAACAAAAATATTTTCTGAAAACCAAATCCTAAATACAATTTTTAGAACTAATTATTTCTTTTAGTACATTTTGTAAGCCTTTTTTTTTAAGCTTAAGTTTGAAGACTGAAATTATATTTTTACCAAGTCATTATTTGTGAGGCAGATTTCTTTCTTTTTTTTTTTTTTTTTTTTTTTTTTTAATTTTGAAATTGCAAGCCCATAGATAGCTATTGTGTGGCTATTTTAAGCACCTGTTTCCTCATGCCCAAAAAGCCTGGGTGTGGTTCCCAGGACCTCTGTGATAGAAGGAAAAAACTGACTTCTTCACTTCAAGTTTTCTTCTGACCTTCACATGAATGCTATAGAATATTGGTGCCAACATACATACATCTATATGCACAAAAGAAATAAATATAGTAAAATGTTCTTTTACATTATTATTATTGTCTTTTTTGTGTGTGTGAGACAGGGTCTTCCTGTAGCCCCAGCTGGCCTGGAATTCACTCTGTAGACCAGGCTGGCCTTGAACTCACAGAGATCCACCTGCCTCTGCCTCCCAAGTGCAAGGATTAAAGGCGCCCGCCACCAAGCCCTGCTTACATTTTTATTTTATTTTATTTATTATTTTTTTTTTTAATTTTATTTATTTTCCGTATGTGTATTAATGTAATGTCTGCATGCAAGCTGTGCACCCGTGTTCGTGCAATGCCGCGGAGGTCAGAAGAGGGTCTCGGATTCCCCTGGAACTGGAGTTGCGCCTGGAATTGATGGTTCAGACGGTGTCTCAGCCGCCATGTGGTTGCGAACTGGTTGATCGAACCCGGGTCCTCTGTAAGAGCGGTCGGCGCTCTTAACCGCTAGGCCATATCTCCAGCCCCCTCATTTTATTTTTTTATATGTATGAGTGTATTGCCTGCATGAGTGTAAGTGCACCTGTGTCCTGCAATGCCCAGAGTCAGAAGAGGGTATTGGATTCCCCTGAAACTGTAGTTAACTGACCACCCTTTGAGTGCTGGGAATCAAACTTGGGTCCTCTGCAAGAGCAGCTGGTGCTCTTAACCACTGAGCCATCACTCCAGCCCCATAATAAAAAAATTTTATTTAATAAACCTGAAATATGGTTACCTGAATATTGATATTCCAGTATTTGGGGCTCTTGTTCTCAAAAAGTAATCTTTATAATATAAATTGAGGTAGGTTTTCAAGAAATTACTTTCTTGGGCTGGGAAGATGGCTCAGTGAGAAAATGCAAGGTGTGGCAGCCCTCCTGTAATCCCAGCCATCTGGAGACAAGAGATTATAGACTCCCAGAGCAAGCTAGTTAGCTAGCCTAGCCAAATCAATGAGAGACCCTGCCTCATTATCATTATATAAGGCGGAGAGCAATTGAGGAATAAACCTATCATCAACCTCTGCCCTTACACACATACACACAAATTTCTTTAAATTCATGTTGTATATGTTTTACATATTTGTATAAGAATGTATTTTTCTCATGTGAATAACAAATGAGAACAATGAAGGTTGTAGCTGGTATCTTTAAATTTTGCTTTTTAGTCTTTATCCCTCTCAATTTTCTCTCTAGTCTGCTCTGATCAATAAATAACCTTAAATTAACTTGGGTTTTTAGAATTTTCTGCTTACTGTTTTATGGATGAGCTAACCAAGCCAACCATTCTTTATTTGTAGGAGGACTGTAGCATAGAGGTAAATAATGGCCTAGGAATAATGTTCTCTGTTCGTAGTATTTGATCTTTTCAGTGGCACTTGTGGAGAATGCCCTCCACCCCAGCCTGTAGGTTTCTTTTTAGGGAATGGATGAGAGGTCCAGATATATAGGTTCATCTTGAGTTAAAAGAACGTTGGTAGTACAGGCATAATAAATACCATATAATAGCATAGTATAGTAAGTTATAACAGTATTTTCAGCCTTGAAGTAAGTCCTTTATAATCTATGACCTGTACCTTTTGAGAGTGATTCTAGCTCTTACTGTTTGTTGTTCTTTCCAAAGAATTTGTCAAAATAATTTGGTACAGGGGACTAGAAAAATGGTTCAGCATTTAGAAGTACTGGCTACTCTTGCAGAGGACTGGTTTAGTTCCCAGCACCCACATGGCAACAGCCATCTGTAACTCCCAATTCCAGGGAACCTGACCCCCCTTTTCTGATCCCCATGAGCATTTCAAAAGTGCACTTACATACATTCAGGCAAAACACTCATGGACATAAAATAAAAGTAATATTTAAAAATAATAATTGTACAGCTTTATAATATATAACATGTGGGGGCTAGAGAAATGGCTCAGTGGTTAAGAGCACAGCACCCACATGGAGGCTAAGAAACATCTTTAAGCTGGACGTGTTGGCACACGCCTTTAATCCCAGCACTCGGGAGGCAGAGGCAAGTGGATCTCTGTGAGTTCTAGGCCAGCCTGGTCTACAGAGTGAGCTCCAGGCCAGCTGGGGCTATAGGGAGACCCTGTCTCAAAAAAAAAAAAAAAGTGGAACATCTTTTGTGTAATACTATTCAGCATGCACTGCTTTAAGTGGTAGAAGTAATTACATGATGTTAAATACTAATTCAGATTTATTAAGGGACAGGCAAATCCAAATTTTGAATGTAACAAAACAATTCCATTTTGAAGCTAAATACAATACAATTACTTAAGCTTACATTTCATCTTACTAAAAAGTTACTAAAGGGGTAAATGATAGGGGCTGTATCATTCACATTCTTGGGAAAATATATTAACTTAAATCAATTAAAGGGGAAAACTTAATATTCATAGCATTCAGTTTCCATGCAAGTCCTTTACTGTGTAACATGGTCCTGTAATGAATGAAAACAAAATGGCAAAATACTTCTGGGTGTTTTTCCTTAGTGTGGCTGTCATTGAATTAATGAGAAATACTTGCTAAAATTTTAAAGATGTTTACTATGTTCTCAACAGAATTTACTGTGTAAACTTGTATAAATCCTGCATTTGTTTTAACAGCATGAAAGACTATGTTTGGTTCTTGGTCTCTGTCACATTTTTATTTCTATGCAGCACTGGCATATAAGCCATCCTGGTTCCAGAGCACTGTCTGAGCCAGTAATCATCAAGGGTCTCCAAGGACACTTCCGTGGGCTCTCTACTTCTCACCGCCTTTACTTTTCTGTTTTCATTTTATATATACATATATATTTTTTCCTCATGGACATATTTCATTCTGTTTACAAAAATAAATATGAGATTAATATAGAGTCATTCTTGCTTTGTCTGTTTTATATTTTAAAACACATAAAGCCTCCACTGACTTCTCTTATTGCCTTTTTTTGTTTGTTTGTTTTTTCTCTCTCTTCTGCACAAGCACTCCTATCTGGACAGGGAAACCTCCCTTCTTCTGAGAAACATTGCAGGAAAACCTTCTCATTTGCTGACCAAGGTGATGCCATTGCTTTCCACGTGCATGTAACTATTTACTGCTTTGTAGATAGAATATGATTTCTGGTTTTGATTGTACTCCCAGATTATTGTTGTCTTATTTCAGCACCTTTGTCTCTAATGGAGGTGCTTTTTCTCTTGTTGAAGGTAATTATCTTCCTAATCTTAATGATGGTTAATATTGAGAGTCAGAAATATGTTCAGTAATTTTCACTTATTTTTAACCTTTATAAATGCTGGTATTCTTCCAAGAATGTTGTACTTTTTCTAGTTTAATGTTCTATTGCATTTTAAAGCCTAAAAACATTGGTTTCACGCTATGAGTTTCTTTTGCAAACTTGTTCACATTATCACTTCCTGGTTTAATTACAACATTTACTTATATAGACAGAATCTTGCTTTATATTATTAACTTAATCATACTGGAAGAGAAGATCACAATTTAGATTTCTCAGTTCTCCCTCAATTGTTTGATTCAATCCAGCTGGATTTTCACTGGGTTGGTATTTTACAGTTTAAGCTCTTTTAGCAATTCTCATCATTAACTAAGTAACAGTAGAATCAAGGAGCTGAATGGCTTTCTAGATGTTCTAGTCATGTCTTTATTTCATTATCTTTAGATAATGAAATGTTAAATTTAAGAAGCAGCCTTGCAATCAGGCATGGTGTAACCAGGCATGATGGTGCATCCCTTTAATCCCAGCAGAAGCAGGCGGATCTCTGTGAGTTCAAGGCCAGCCTGGTCTACATAGTGAGTGCCAGACCATCTGGGGCTGCAGGGTAACCTTGTCTCAAAAAGACACCCCCCCCCAAAAAAAAGCAGACTTGCCTATATTTCCTGTGGAATAGAGTAGAAGCTGTATATTATATCTGAGAGGGCTTTTTTCCTCCTTTCATTTCTTCCTAACATAAACCTATGAAAGAAGGTAACTAACTAAAATTAAAATCCCCCAAGAAAAAGGTCAAAGAAAAAGACTCTAACAAAGTAAGCAGTAAGTCTATTTCTTTTCCAGATTTCCTTTTTAAAGGAAATATTAGGGGCTGGAGAGATGGCCTAGTGGTTAAGAGCGCCGACCGCTCTTACAGATGACCTGGGTTCGATCCCCAGCACCCACATGGTGGCCGAGAACCATCTGAAACTCCAATTCCAGGAGAACTCCAGTTCCAGGGGAATCCGACACCCTCTTCTGACCTCCGCGGCATTGCACGACACGGGTGCACAGACTTGCATGCAGACAGTACATTCATACACATACAGAAATAAAATTACTAAAAAAAAAATTTTTTTTAAGGAACTATTAGAAGCATAAAGATCGGGAAAATGTAGAAATCTAAAGAGGTCTTAACCTTACACTTTAAAACCTAAGTGAACTTTTTCTTTCCATTTCCTCAGCGTCCTCTCTTTTTGTTTACTTTCTACCTCCCTGGTGTCTACCTCCCTAGCTTCAGCTAGGATCTGTATTCTAGATTAGAGCGCGAGCTCACTGTCTCTGTCTGTTTCTCCTTGCTCCCCTCTGTTTCCAGAGAGTTGATAACTGTTAGGGTTTCCTAGGTTATTATCAGCATCTTAATACTTAAATCCTCCAGGTACTTAGCTCCCATATCCCTCTTCTCCTGGGGATCCACAATTCATATACACTTCCTTTCAACATTTCTGTTTCTACTTAGGATACTACCATTCTCTCAGTGACACAGGTTGAACACTGATCACCATCACCACCTTACATTTCAGTTAGTACCTCAAATCTGTAATGAGCCTGTTATAGTCTTCAGTGCTTATTGTGTTTACCCATCTGTTTCATTCACTCTCATTGCCCCAATAATAATAATTACTATTATTATTATTATTATTATCTCTTTGTTCTTATCAGAGCTCTATAATGGCTTAACAACTTTTGCCTGTCCCTCATCTCTTTCTTAAATTGTTCTCAGATAAGTTTAATGTTTTACCATTTCCACTGCTTATTTATTCAGTAATGTTTATTGACCTATGCACTATGCAGGATACTAGTTAGTATACAGCATTGTAAAATGGACATATTCCTTACTCTAGGGAGCACATAGTCTATTTATGAAGATGTAATAGCCAGATGTGGTGGCACACATCTATAATTTTAGCACTTGAAAGATAAAGGTGAGAAGATGAGTTCAGAGCTATCGTCAGCTATATAACCAGTTTGAGGCCAGCCTGGGGCCACAGGGACCCTGTCTCCAAATGTGTATGTATGTATATATATGTGTGTATGTATATGTATATATATGGGGTAGGTAGGTTAGGTAGGTAGATAAAATGATAGATAGATAGATAGATAGATAGATAGATAGATAGATAGAAAACATTAAATTATTTTAAGTGCTATGAAGTAAAGGAGTAGAAAATACTGAAGAGAAGTTTAGGGGTTCATTTCACTGATATTGAGGTAAAAAAGGGTCCCTTCTAAGTGGGCGAAATTGAAGCTAAAGCCTAACGGATGAAAAGAAGCCATCTTGAAGATAAAGGCCTGCTTCATGTAGATAGGCTGAGGGAAAAAGAGCTGTCCTGTTTGAGAAGCTGAAAACCATTTTGCTGGACCGTAATACCATAATAGGTAAAAGTGTTCTGATTTGTGTTTGTAAAGTTCAGCAAAAACCAGAACATTCAATCATGCCAGAGCATTTATATGTTTTTCTAAATATAGTGAGCGAGAAACTATTGGGGGAAAAGTAACATCCATTCAACAGATAATTAAGTAACATACATGTATGGTCATTGTTTACAACTCTAGAAATATGGATAATAAACAAGTTCCTACCACAGAAAGAATTTTACTTGGCAAGTTAGGGTTATTCTCATCCCCTTCTGCCCAGGAGACAGCAGTAAAGACTGAAATAGGAAAACCATTCTTACCCATAATTTATGGTGGCATTTGATGTATCTAGCCAGCATCTAGATCTAGCTGCCCACTATATACCACCCTGCTTATGCAGTAAGAAATTTGAGCTTGAATATAATTGAGTAGTATCAGAGTGGGCTTGGGTTGGAAACATGGAAGAGGTAGCAGACATTGCCAGGTGAGTCTGGGCCACAGAGACTCTCAAATGAGCCTTATTCCTGCTGCTGTCAATGATATCTCAGAGCACCTGACTATTATGAAGGTGAACTATGTGTCCCTCCCTCTTTAGTGCTGAGTATTAAGCCCAGTACCTTTCACATGCCAAGCATGTACTCTACCATTGAGCTATACCTCCAGCCACAAGTATGTATACCTCTTAGATACCACCAGTGGAGCAGGTCTAGTTCTCTCTGCCAAAGAGCCTGGTGCCACAGTTCCCAGTCTCTCCTCTCAGATATCTGCCAAAGTTAAAGAACTTCTCCAATGGTAACCCATCAGTTTCTTTTCTTCAGAAAATATACTTTACAATTTATCTTTTATTTAACAAGCCATTTATGTATTGATACCCCCAAAACTTTTAGCTATTAAAGACAATAGAAACTATGATGTTATAGCATAAGGAATAAAGAGTTAATCACTTAGTAAATACATATATGGTCTTGGAAAGATAGCAGTCTTTCTAAACCTTAGTTAATTGGCACAGTTATATAATTATGTTATAATAATGATATTTGTGGGGGTTGGCTGAAATTTAAATGAGCTAACATATATAACATGCCTTTTGGTTTGGCAGATTTCAGATATTCAGTTAATATTAGTTCTTTAACGAGAATAACAGTTTCAGGATTTCCACAGAGAAGTAGTTATTAGTATAATTATTTTGATTCTAAGCAGTATTATAGATTAAAGCATTCAGTGGCTATTCAATTATCACTCCAAGTTCTCTTTGAATCATTTTAATTTATGTGACTTCTTCATAGTTGCAGCCTATAAACCAAATGATTCCAGAGGGAAACTGCTAACTAGTTAGGTCCTTGATTTTATTATGTTTGTTTTGAACCTAATAAGGTCTTAATTTCTCAGTCAGTCACTATCCTTCTCTTATCAGTTGTAGCTAAGTACTCTAATATTTACACCCAGACAATGTTCTAACACACTGTAACCCAGCATTGGTTTTCTTTTAATCATAAGATCTTTACCCAGTTTTTGTCCTGTATGCAAATTAGAAGAGGCCTGGCATTTGATGGTTATAGATAGCTACACAGGATTTTTTTTTTTTTTTTCAGTAGAAAATGGGTTGACTCTCTTTTAAGAGAAGAAGTAGGAGAGAAGGTTGTTTTTAGATGAGTGAGGTATCTCTTATGTTTAGGATAATTGGGAGACAACATGAAGAAAGGTCTAGTCAAAAGATAAGGGCCAAAGATTGAAAACCTGCATTTGTCAGCAAAAAAGAGGATGAAGAAATTTGTTCTTTATATTAGTGAACCTAAGTTAGCATTACCTTTATAAGTAAACTGTTGGAAGTCTTCCAAATATACCCTCTAAATAGATCAAAGACGATCTCTTTTTTGCAGAATGCAAAGATAAGGTTATGGTTTAACTATAGAAAATACAAATAGAACTCACAAGGGGAAGAGCTTATTACCTACAGGAAGCATGAATAGTATGGATCATGTAGTTTGATGACTTTAACTTAGAATATTGCTACAACATTGCTCCAGTAGTGATAGTCAGATTCCACAGGAGGTATTATGAGCAGTTTTGTTTCTGTAAAAAGCTTTTAACAAAGATTATCCTGGTCATAAACTTGAGAAAAATCAACTAAACTTTGCATATTTTGAAATTAAGCAGCTAATTCTTAAATTGGATTTTTTTTTTTTTTTTTTTTGGTCTTTTTCAGACAGGGTTTCCCTTTTAGTCCTAGCTGGCCTTGGAGCTTGCTTGTAGACGAGGCTGGCCTTGAACTCACAGAGATCCACCTGCCTCTGCCTCCCCAGTGCTGGGATTAAAGCTTTGTGCCACCACTCCTGATTTGGATATCATATTTACATAGACTAACTTAAAAGAACTGGGGATATAGCTCAAGAGTAGTCACTTGTTTATTGTGTATAAGGCTCTAGGTTCAATTCCAAACATAGTAAATAAATTTTTTTCAAAGGAAGTTACATTGACCAGTTTCTATAGCTAGAAGAAATGCTGAATTTGGATTTGTTAAAACAGCCTCAGCCAAAATATGACTTTTATACTTTTATATTTGTAACTAATATCAAAGTGCAGTATTTAATTTTATTATTTTTTAGATGTCCTTAGAGTGATTTTAGGTGCTGACATTCTGACATGTAACCCCCATTGTAATATACAATAGCTTCATTGCCCTGAAAATCCTCAGTAATCTACCTACTCATCCCCTCCTTTCTTAACCCCTGGCAACTACTGATCTTGACTTTTTGGCTTTTCCAGAGCACATGTAGTTAGAATTACATAGTATGTAACTTTTTCAGAATTCTTTTACTTATTAATATGTGTTTATAGGCTGTATTAGTCACAATTCTGTTGCTGTGATAGAACCACCACAACCAAGGGAATTTATAAAAGGAAGAGTTTTTATTTGAGCTTATGGTTCCAGGGAAATTAGAGTTCATCATGATGGGGAGTCATGGTGGCAGGAGGTGCTGGGGCAGAAAGCAGAGGTGCACACCTTCAAACAGGCACAGGAAGCAAAGAGCAACTGGAGACTGGCAAGGCTTTTTGAACTCCCTAAGCTTGCCTTCAGTGACATGCTTCCTCCAGCATGGTCACACCTTCTCAGAATTCCCACAACAGAACCAGTAACTGGGGATAAAATGTCTTTATACTTGGAGCCTATGGGGGATCTTTTCATTGAAACCACCACATAGCCTCTCCATGTTTTTTTGTTGCTTGATAGCTCATTTCTTGTTAGTGCTGGATACTACGTAATTGCATTCACCATAGTTTATTCACTTAATAGAGTATACTTCTGTTGCTTCCAAGTTTTGGCAGTTATGATAAAACTTATATAAACATCCTTATATATGTTTTTTCTTTTCTTCAAAATATAATTTTACTGAAATTTTTGTGCATTTTTATAATACATTTAAATCATATTTAGACCTTCTCCCCTTTGTAGGTTTTTGTAAATCTAAGTTTTTACCTGATTTGAGTAGATACCCAGATGCATGATTACAGACTCCTGTAGCCATAGTACATGTAATTTTGTGAGAAACCACCATTATCTTCCAAAGTGGCTATCCTATTTTGTATTCTCACAGTGAGTATGGGTTCTTTTTTTTTTTGCATTTTTTTTTTTATGTGTATGAGTGTACTGTCTGCATGTAGGTTGGGGCACCCGTGTCGTGAAATGCTGCAGAGGTCAGAAGAGGGTGTCAGATTCCCCTGGAACTGGAGTTAAAGATGGTTCTTAGCCACCATGTGGGTGCTGGGAATCAAACCCTGGTTCTCTGCAAGAGCAGTCAGTGCTCTTAACCGCTGAGCCATCTCTCCAGCCTGAGTATGGGTTCTTACTGTTCTCCATGCTCAGCAACATTTGTTGTTTGGCATTACTAAAAAGTGTGTAGTATCTTATTAAGTTGCAGTTCCCAAATTATAAAGATTGTTTAAAAAAAAGATTGTTGAGTATCTTTTCACATACTTATTTGCCATATGTATATTTTCTTTGGTGAAGTATACAAATAATGTTTGGTTTTTAAATCTCCACTCTGTCTTTTAGACAATAGTCCTTTATCAGATGTCTTTCACAAATATTTTCCTCCCAGTATGTCACTTGTTCTCTCATTATCTTGCATATCCCCCCTCAAAAAAAAGTTTTTAGCTTTACACATATCTTCAAAATATTTTGGGGTCTTTAGATTAATATGTCATGAAGAATTTGGCCACTTACAGGTTCATGTTTGTATTCCAAATACATAAAGCATTGACTCCATTAGACTTAAATTTAGACATGAATGGAACTTGTAAATGAGTACCTTGATGAGTTTTCTTTTTCTGCAGCAGTCATTCATGCCAGTAAAAGTATGAGATAGCAGGGAATGCCTACTAGTGACTTAGAAAATCCAGTACGTGATAGTTGAAAGTATTTCACATTCCTTTATAGAGCCCTGCTGTATTCATCAGAACTGCAATATTGTATTTAGTGATTTGCCTAATAATGATTTTCCTTCTCAGTGTGTTAAAAAACAGAGTATTAATAACACTAGTTTTTAAGTTTTTCTGCTTACATTAAAATGTGATCAACGTATTTTACAACACTATCTACATAAATGAAAGGATTGAATTATTTAATCATTTAGTCAAGTGAATATATCTAAATACTACAAGAACGAGATGTTAACTCTTTTCATTGTTAAAACATGTTCTTTGTTCTCCGACTAATTAGGTTTACAGGTATTTCTAGACCTTGGGTATTATGTTAATTCAGTGGCTCCATTCATTGAAAGGGATCTGATTTCTGGCAAATGAGCTCACTCCCTTTCCCTAGCCACTTTTCTCTGTTCCACAGAGTAGTAAACTAAGCTCATAACAAGAAGTAGGCCAAAGTATGAAATGGAAAGAGAAGAAAGCCATCAGTTTTGGTGAATAGGAAATAATCAATGAATTGAGTTTTGGGTTTGTTTCTTTAACCTGGAAGCATTAGGTTTTTAACGAAAACTATATATTTATTGTGGGTTTTAGGCATAATCTAGAGAGGATAAGTCTTGGGTGATATAATTAGGTATTTTCTTTTTTTTTAATAAAGACATATTAAAGGATTATGTAAGATGGCAACTCGGAATTTTTTGTCAGAGTAATCAAAAGCTTAGCAATAGAAATTAATCTTTTATAAACACAAGTTTACTTACATTTTTTATTGGAAATTACTGCTATACTGTTTATTATGGCTTATTGCTGGAAATTACAAATAAGTACCAGTAATAGAATACTGTATATGCTATTTTAGGAAAAACAGACAATGTTTTATTTTTAGTTCTGTTATAATTTTACTACTGCTTCTGATCTTGGGTTCTGATGTAAAATTACTTACAATTTGGTTACTTGGAAGGTTATATTTAGCATTTTAAAAATCTTATCAATGGCTAAATAGAAATATATTTGAATTTACTGACATGGTTATATTGCATGATATGCCAAATCAATAAAACTTAAAATATAAAGCTACCTCTTGTGTTTATATTAGTATATTAAGGAGAATGTACCTTTTCTTTTTAATCTAAGATTTTATATCATTGCCAGTAAGTATATTACTGGTTTTCTATTGTATATATTTATACATTTTCATTGTAATAGAACAAAACATTAATGTGCAAAATCTTGCCCAAACTTTGGAGGGAATCTAAATTCAGGGGACTTGTTTAACAAGTAGGCAAACAGATGGCCATTTCATATTCGTGTTTCTCCAATCCCAGAACTTGAAATTCATTTGCATATTTTGACAGAATCAAGCATATGGAATAGTATTTGAATAAATATCAAAAAGAGATATTTGAATAAAATATATAATTGCCATCTTATATAATCATTTACTATATTTAAATTTTATTACATCATATATTTTCCTCTGGAATATGGAATATAATCTTATTGTAATACACTTTCAGGTCTATTAAAGTGCTCTTTATGTTACAGTACACCTGTGAACAAACACATCTATTTTTAAAATGTGTTCTGTGTAAGTGTATGATACGTTCTTAATGAAATTCAGTACGAGGAAAAGCCTTAAGATTTTTTTTTTTAAAGTCCTCTTTGATGTCCTCATCATTTTAGGATAAGTTTCTCTGAAATGCTTTATGTTTGCAGGAAGAACAGGCAGCAAAATTGAAAGCCGAGAAGATCAGAGTTGCCCTAGAGAAAATTAAGGAGGCACAAGTCAAAAAGGTGATGTGTGGCCCTTTGCTTGGTTTGGAATTATTTTTTAGGTTTCTCTTTTCCTGTTTTGTTTTGATTTATGATTTTCTTATTTATATAATGTTCCTCTAATTTATGGAAAGGTGGATCTTCCTAATAACAACCTTTCCACATGTCCTTTTTGTGTGGGCAAGATGTTTAATGGAAGAAAAACCTTTGTAATTCCATTAAAACAATAAGGTAGGCCCTGCTCCTTGCTTGCAGAGTATATGATTACTTTGTTTCTGAATAAAGTTTGCTTGCCATTTTCATAAACAAATAAAAAAATAATAAAACAGGCTGGAGAGATGGCTCAGCAGTCAAGAGAACTGGCTGCTCTTGTGGAGGGCCCATATTTTGTTCATGGCACCCACATGGAGATTAATGACTGTTCATAACTCCAGTTCCAGGAGGCCCAACTCCCTTTTTTGGAGTTTGTGGAGCCCTCCACAGACACTGCATGACATGGGAGCACTTACATACATGCAGGCAATACATTCATATGCATAAAATTAAAAAATAAAGCTGGGCGTGGTGGCTCAGACCTTTAATCTCAGCACTTGGGAGGCAGAGTCAGGCTCATCTTTATGAGTTTAAGGCCAGCCTGGTCTACATATTTAGTTCCAGGCCAGCTGGGACTACAGGGAGACTCTGTCTCAAAAAAGACCCAATAGGGGGCTGGAGAGATAGCCTAGCGGTTAAGAGCGCCGACTGCTCTTGCAGAGGACCCGGGTTCGATCCCCAGCACCCACATGGCGGCTGAGAACCATCTTTAACTCCAGTTCCAGGGAAAGTCCGACACCCTCTTCTGACCTCTGCAGCATTGCACGACATGGGTGCACAAACCTACTTGGAGACAGTACATTCATACACATAAAAAATAAATAAAATTAAAAAAAAATTTTTTAAAGACCCAGTAATGATAATAATAACATAATAATAAAATGCCTTTTAATACCAGTAAAACAGAATAGTCTTAGCATACTAATCTTTTTTTTTTTTTAATTTTATTTATTTCTTTATGTGTATGAGTGTACTGTCTGCATGCAGGTCTGTGCACCCGTGTCATGCAATGCTGCGGAGGTCAGAAGAGGGTGTTGGATTCCCCTGGAACTGGAGGTCTCCTGGAATTGGAGTTTCAGATGGTTCTTGGCCGCCATGTGGGTGCTGGGGATCGAACCCGGGTCCTCTGTAAGAGCGGTCGGCACTCTTAACCGCTAGGCCATCTCTCCAGCCCCAGCATACTAATCTTGTACTCAGAAGTAGTTAATGTATTTTTTTTTTATTGATTTTTGTATGTGTATGAGTGTACTGTCTGCATGTAGGTCTGTGTACCCGTGTCGTGCAATGCCGCAGAAGTCAGAAGAGGGTGTTGGATTCCCCTGGAACTGGAGTTCTCCTGGAATTGGAGTTACAGAAGGTTCTCGGCTGCCATGTGGGTGCTGGGGATCGAACCTGGGTCCTCTGCAAGAGCAGTCGGTGCTCGTAACCGCTAGGCTATCTCTCCAGCCCCAGTAATGTATTTTAATGGGCTTTAAATTTATTTTAGGTAGGTTACTTAGTATCCAGATTTTACCTGTCTTTCATAATAAAACCAATTTATGTCTTAATTTATACTTAAAGACAGGAATCAGAGTGTTGTTCAATATTAGAAAAAAAGTCCATTTCTAGAATACCATTTAAAATTTATTTCACTTAATCTCATTTTCACTGTTACAGCTGGTGATCAGGGTCCATATGTCTGATGACAGCTCTAAAACAATGATGGTGGATGAGAGGCAGACAGTGAGACAAGTGCTGGACAACCTGATGGACAAATCCCACTGTGGCTACAGTTTAGACTGGTCGCTGGTAGAAACCATTTCTGAGTTACAAATGGGTTTGTAATGTGCTTGTTTTAATTGCTTATTAACATTTATGTAATCTGACCATCTTCATACTGATAGAACATCATTTTGGAATCATTTATAGTTTTCTATAAGATTTCCAGGTAGTTGACCTTTTTATAATTTGGCTTTTTACATTTTTGTCCCAGAGTAATTGGAGAGTTCTTTGACTAAAAGGTGAATTCCAAATAACTTGTTTTTAAAAAATGGTTAAAAGTTTTTTTAAGATAACAAATGTTCTTTTCAAATAAGAGCTGCATAAATGGACACATTTACTATAAAGACTGTTATATTTACTAGTGTTTGTACAGAAGTCTTTATACCAGCACTTAACTTTAAGAGAAAAACATAAGACACATCAGCTTTTAAAGTATTATGGGCTGTGTGTGCGTGTGCGTGTGCGTGTGCGTGTGCGTGTGCGTGTGTGTGTGTGTGTGTGTCCCCAGCCAGTAGTGTTTGTCATGAAAGCTTGAGGACCTGAGTCTGATCCCCCAGAACCATCGTTTACAAAAACAAAAAATCCAGCTACAGAGGCATTCATCTGTGATCCCGGCACTAGGAAGACCAAAAGAAGAGGATCACCAGCTAGCCAGCTGTTGAAGCTTAATTGGCAAGCTCCAGATTCAGTTGAGAGACTCTGTCTCCAAAAATATGGTGAAGAGCAATTGAGGAAGACACTTGTGACATGGATGTGTGTGCAGACACATACACACACTAACGCAAAGATTCCATAGTTTTAATGTGAATTATCTTGCCTTTCATGTAATTCTATTGAATACTAACAAAATTTGATACTTGATTTTGGGACAGAGAGAATCTTCGAAGACCATGAAAACTTGGTTGAAAATCTTCTTAATTGGACAAGAGATAGCCAAAACAAGCTTATATTTATGGAGCGTATAGAAAAATATGCACTTTTTAAAAACCCACAGGTAAGATTGAATTAACTTATAGTGGTGAAAGGTTTTAAAATCTATGTTATTCTGTAAATGATAAGTCAATAGAGTTAAAGGACTAGCAGCCAGTGATTGGAGCATTGTAGCTGCAAAACCCCAAGAGAGCTTCCAGTAATGCTACTGTAGGGAAAGTAATCTGTGACCTGGTTTCTGGTCTTGGAAAAGTATACAGTTCCACATGGGGGTGAAGCCTTGTGGAAATAGAAGTAGTTCTATGGAGTCACTAGTTTTCTCCGTCTGTAAATCTAGAGCTGTGTTGATTCCAGTAATTTATTAATATTTAAGGTTCTCATCTCTTACCAAAGCAAGCTAGAAGGAGGGGATGTCCTAGCTCCAACTATTCGTTGTTGATTATTTCACTTATTTACTAAATTAGATAATACCTTCATTTATTTGTCATTCGAAAATAATGTTTGGGTTAGTACTGCATCTTTTGGTATTAATTTTTAAAATTAGCATACAAAGTAACAGACTTAATTATAGCATGTTCATACCTGGCTCTTGTTTGTTCATCTCCCTCTTCACTTTCCACATTCCCTTTCCTGGCTCCTGTTTGTCCCCTCCTTCCCAGTAGGGGAGGAAAAGCAAGAGCTCTACAATGAAAAGTAGCAATGAGAGAAATAGCAGCTATGTTAAAGATATTGAGTCATTATCTTTCAGACATAATCATTCATGTTGTTCAATGAAGAATACATGTTTGGGAGTATCAGTTGATTTTTTTTTTTTGTAGGAAACTAGAAAAATAATTATATTAATGATCACAGTTCAGATTTAATTAGACCAAGCAAATGAGATTACTGTACCCGCAACAGAATTCGGGATTTGTTCTTAAAAAGCCAGAACACTGCACTTCCTCTGTACTGGAAAAACTTACCTACTAGAGTTGTTATTTCTCTAGAGAAAATGATGATGCATGACTTGATTCCAAGGAAAGACTAGACTGAGTTCACCTTTTAATTTTCATTTCGGGCTGGAGAGATGGCCTAGCGGATAAGAGCGCCGACGCTCTTGCAGAGGACCCGGGTTCGATCCCCAGCACCCACATGGCGGCCGAGAACCGTCTGTAACTCCAATTCCAGGAGAACTCCAGTTCCAGAAGAATCTGAGACCCTCTTCTGACCTCCGCGGCATTGCACGACACGGGTGCACAGACTTGCATGCAGACAGCACATTCATACACATACAAAAATAAATTTAAAAAATTTAAAAAAAAAAAAAATTTTCATTTCATTGTTTTTCAGAATTATCTTCTAGGGAAAAAGGAAACAGTTGAAATGGCAGACAGAAACAAAGAAGTGCTGTTGGAGGTAGGACTTCCCCACCCCTTTTTACTGAACATTTTAGAGTTGAAATATTAAGCATTTTGAGTCTACTATGCAGTATTCTAAGTGTGTGAGCATGTTGAGCACCTAACAAACCTTTTACAAATTTATTTTTTTTACATATTTTCATTTTATTTTTATTTTTTATATTTTTTATCAAATCTACACCCATGTCCCCCCCATTCCCCCACCCCACCAGAGCTCATGCGTTCTGCCAAACATGCTTTTCATCTCTTTCTCAGTCTTTCTCAATATTCTCCATGTGGAAGTTGACTGTTTTGAGCAGAAGTTCACTGTTTCAGTAAGGTTTTTTTTTTTTTTCACATAAATTCATTTTTATTTTTTTA
>VZQC01000181.1:685472-780716 GCA_009823505.1 Rhizomys pruinosus | reverse complement strand
TCTTCCAGTCTGCTTCTGAGGCTTTTTCCACTCCTTTCCTCTTGATTGGATGAGTGTTTGATTTCCTTTTTCATTTCCTCTTCTGATTTCTTTAGTATTTCTAGTTCTTTTTGGAGCTTCTCAATCTCTTCCTGTAGCTCTTTGCTTTGCTGGTTGGTTTCCTTATCTTTTTCAGCATGGGATCTTTTCAGTGTTTCTACTTCCTTCTGGAGTTTGTCATTCTGTCTCTCTAGGTCCTTCTTAAGTTCTTCATTCTCTTTTCTTAGTTCTTTGATTTGCTCTTTATAATGTTGCATTTCTTTAAGTACGTTCCCAATTGTGTTTCTGATATCTGTGTCCTGGGCCATCCCCAGAGGGATCTCACTGTAGGAATCTTCCATAGGGTCGGTAGAGCTTGGTGTGGGATTATTCTGCCCCTTTCCCGTGTTGTCTCTTCTTCGTGTCCCTGGCATATGGGCTTCTCCTTGCCTGTATTCCAATGTGAATCCCAAATGCCTCTTCACTGTGTTGAAGCCTTGCTTTGCTTGCCTCCTTCAAATGCCTTCGTAATCCCAGTTGGCGGGGACTGGGGGGGAGGTACCTGCACTTCAGCTGGTCTCAGGAGATCTCCAAAATTTATATTTTTTTGCTAAGGAATATTCTGCTGAACTAAAAGGAGTAAAAGCTTGTAGGGATTGCCATGTGCAAAGAAGGATGGATGTGATTGTGCTGTTTCTGTCAGCTTTTCCAGAGAGAAGTTTGAATATGATTAGTTGTTCACAAGCTATTTCAAGCCTAAGCCATAAGTAATTCCAGATACCTCTTTAAATATAATGATTATTTTTTGAAAAATCAATTTTGCAGAGTAATACATTTAAATATGACTGAATTTTTGTCTCTTTGGCTTTTGCTGATTTTAAAGAGATGAAATTGAAGTTAGTATATTGAAAACCTGAGCCCCTAACAATAAAGTATTTAGAAGTGAAAGTCAGTACTGTTTTTTCATAGTGAAACTAATACTTAAAAATCTTTTTTAATTTCCTATGCTTTGAGGAAACCTGTGTTGCTGTTTAGTGAGGAATGTTTTCTTTTAAAACTACATGATGTGGCTATAGAGATGACCCCTGTGGATTAGCGCTCTTGCTGTTTTTCAGGAGGACCTGAGTTTGGTTCACAGCACCTGTGTCAGGCTCCTCACAACTGTCTGTAGCTCTACGGAATCTGATGCCCTCCTCTGGCTTCTGTGGGCACTTGCACACATGTGTGCCCTCCTCTGGCTTCTGTGGACACTTGCACACATGTGACGTACACACACACACACACACACACACACACAGACACACACAGAGATTTTAAATAAATAGAGCTAGGAGATGGCCCAGTCACCCAGTAGTGCTTGCTGTGCAAACATGAGAATCTGAGTTTAGATTCTCAGCACCCATGTAAAAGTCAGGCAGGCATGAGATTGCACATCTGTTATCCCAGCAAATTCCTGGAGCTCACTAGCCAGCCAGCCTAGCCAAATTGGTGAGCAATCATGTCTAAAAAAAAATAAGGTGGAAAGCATATGAGAAAGATACCTGATATCAACCTTTGGCCTCTACACAAGAGTGCATACACATTCATCACACATCATACATACTCAAAGAAAAAGTGATGGGATTCAGTAGTATTATATGCAGCTCAGTTGAGTTCATAAGGAAATACTCATTACTCTATTCATGACAGACATTTTGTGGGTATATGTATGTGCACTGTGGTGTGTATGTGGTGCATGCACATGAGTATGCAGGTGTGCACACCCACGTATGCACATGCAGAGACTAAAGGAGGACAATGGGTTTCTTCTCTCATTCTCTACCTTATTCCCTTGAGAAAAGATCTCTCTGAACTAGACACTCAGCTTTCAGCTTTACTGGCTGGCCAGCAGGTACACACAGCCATGCTAATAAACCTAGTAGAGCTTTAAAACAAAACCATTTTGCTTTAATTAGTGTTATGCATCTCACAGAAATAGATATGTTCTCTGAAAATATAAGAATCATATAAAAGATTTCCAAATTTTTTTTTTTTTAAAGGAATGTTTTTGTGGAAGTTCTGTAACTGTCCCAGAAATTGAAGGAGTCCTTTGGTTGAAAGATGATGGCAAGAAGTCCTGGAAAAAGCGTTATTTTCTCCTGCGAGCATCTGGTATCTACTATGTCCCTAAAGGGAAAGCAAAGGTGTGTCCCTTTCCCAGGCTTCTTTACTTCCCACATTATGCTAGTTGCTTTTAATTTGTAGTAAGTACACTGTCCGCTCTTGTGCAGGACACACAGAAGATGGCTTTGTCTATTGATCTACTGTAAAGGAAAAATTTTTTGCTTCTCTGATCATTAGTTAGGTTTTTATCAAATACCTTACCAACTTTAAAACATAGTTTTTTGCTTGTTAGATTTCATAGTTAAGAGAAGCTCTCATGTAGTATAGGCTGACTGACCTAAAGCTTACTGTGTAGCTGAGGATGACTCTGAACTCTTGATTCTTCTGCTCTATCTCCCAACTGCTGGGGTTGCAGCAATGGCCCACCATGTCCAATTAAAGCATAGTTTTATTTGTGATTTTGGGGGTCTCTTGCCAGAGTATTTCTGTTTTTGTATGGGGAGAATACTTTCGGGGATTACATCATTTCCATCTTGAGCAATATACTTTTATTGATAGCCTCTTCAGTGTAGCTGTAATTTCTGTGCTTATTTGGGACCCAGAGCCCCTACAATACTCCTGAGAATATTTAAATTGTTGCCTCTTTTAAACTGATGAGGAAACTCTGAGATGAGAATCTCTGTATTTAGGTATGCATTATAGTCGTTAACTAATTGATGTATTCTTATTCTTTTCTAAGAGCACTAATACATTATACTGAATATGCCATACTATATTTAAAATGTCATTAAAATACCAACATTTCCAAACAAGTTAGTGTTCACTAGGAATGGCAAGACAACAAGCAAAATGGATTACCTTTTTGGTTGCTTTGTGGATTAAAGAACAAATATGTATAAAGACTGGTCTGGTTCTCAACTAAAAATCTCTATATGTATGATATTTGACTGTTTGCATGTTATCAGTTTGATCTTTTGGATGTTTATTTGTAGGTCTCTCGGGATCTGGTGTGCTTTCTCCAGCTAGATCATGTAAATGTTTATTATGGCCAGGATTATCGGAACAAATACAAAGCACCTACTGACTATTGTCTGGTGTTAAAGGTAAGCATAAACCACTGGGATTTTTTTTTTTTTTTTTTTTTTTTAGACAGGGTCTCCTTATAGCCCTAGCTGGCCGACCAGGCTGGCCTTGAACTCACAGAGATCCGGTGCTCTGCCTCCCAAGTGCTAGGGAATGCTAGAATTAAAGGCATGTGCCACCACGCCCAGCTTAAAGATGGTTCTTAGCCGCCATGTGGGTGCTGGGAATCGAACCCAGGTCCTCTGCAAGAGCAGTCAGTGCTCTTAACTACTTAGCCATCTTTCCAGCCCCACCTCTGGGAATTTTAATAGATATTAGATAGCTTTTATCTGACATTCTGCACAGTTTGAATCTTTGCCAAGTATACTATTTTCAATATATTCTCTGTGCTTGAAAAGGAATGGGAAGATGGAATAGTTTAGTGGTTTTCATATTTGTCTAATATGTGCAAGTTCCTGGGCTGGATCCTTAACACTGGGGTGGAGAAAAGCTGAAGGGTGAAGTTCATCATTATGGCTCACACCTATAATCCCAGCACTCAGGAAGAAGAGACAGGAAGATCAGGAGTTTGAGGCCAGCCTGTCTCAGAAAACCAAAAGAGGGGCTGGAGAGATGGCCTAGCGGTTGAGAACGCTGACCGCTCTTACAGAGGACCCGGGTTCGATCCCCAGCACCCACATGGCGGCTGAGAACCGTCTGAAACTCCAATTCCAGGGGAATCTCACACCCTTTCTGACCTCCCGGCATTGCACGACACGGGTGCACAAACCTACATGCAGACAGTACACTCATACACATACAAAAATAAATAAAATTAAAAAAAAAAAGAAAACCGAAAGAACAACAAAAAAATTTTTTTAAGTAAGGCAATACATTTTTTAGTAATTTTCCTAAACTTATCAGTAGAACCCTCAGAGGCAGGGTTCCCAAGTTGAATCAAAATTACCTGATTCAGAAATAATTCTGTCTTTCCCACCCATCCCCACCTGGCACCAAATTATAACCATAATAGTCTGTATTAACTATGTTATTATTAGGCATTTTCTTCTCTTTTAGTCAAGTTTCTCACTCTGATTGTACCGTAGGATAAGGAAGAGCAGGGACTTTTAATATTTTTAGTGATCTATGATAATATTGATAAAGACAAGAAAATTATGAAGAGGATTAAGTTATCCTCAGTAGTTCCATCTTCATAACCCCTCAGTACTGCTTAGGTCTGGAAGTTTAGGTCTCATTTTCTAGGAGAATTGTTAGTTGGGTTTAGAGAGAAGCATTTTGTTTAGGATTTGAGGTTGGATTTTGATTGCTTTGGTAAAATTAGATGTATTTTACTGGCAGTCCTTTAATAAATAAACTTCTTGGGGAACACCAGTGTACCATTCAGGTTTCTTACAGGAGTAGGTAGTTGTGTATGTGTGTTTAATTTGTCTTTAGCTTTTTGCTTGTTTAGGTTTTTTGAGATAGTCTTGCTGTGTAGCCAAATCTGGCTTCAAACTTGATATCCTTCTGCCTTAGCCTTCAAATCTCTGGGATTATAGATATGTGTCCCCATGCTCTACAGGAGCTAATAATTCCTAAGAAGTCAGTACAAGGTGATTTTAACCAGCAGTTTGCAAAGTAAGATCCAAAGTAAGGTTCCCTGGGAGGCCCTAAGACTATGATGGAGATACTAGTTTTGTAATAATACTAGATCGTATGTGCCTTTTACATCCTGTTCTCTTACAGGCGTATAGTGTATAGTGGAGTTTTATCAGATTATATAACCACTGTGGGTTTTTTTGTCATTTTGGCTATTATAATTGTGCATTCGTGGTTTTTTGTTTTGGGGGTTTTTTTATACAGTTTGTACAAATATTGTTTATTTTAATGAAGCTGCTACAAACAATGTCCATTGAAAACCCATGTCCCAGGGCAAAAAGTACAAATAAAATCAAAAGGAGCAGTGTTCTGCTGCATACACTTCTGCATGAATAACTTTATTAACAACTGCTAATGAAAATTAGAACTTTTCTGGATCTCTGAAAAGATTTAAAAAAAAAAAAAACTTAAAATGCTTTCTCTTCAGTGAAGCCATTTTGGAGTTAGTCTTTATTCACCGTACCTGCCATCTTGACTCCAAATCTGATCTTCTTTTGGTCCAGACCCTCAGATTTTTCAAAGCAGCTTCAAGATGAGGAAAGGTCATTTTTCCACAGTTCAGTTCTCTAAAAATAACCTCCATCTCCCACTGAAAATCGCAGTCCAGGAGTGAAGCCATCACATGCTAGAACTTCCAGGTCAACTGGAAGGTCATTATGAAAACTCACTCTGGTCGATAACTGTTTTCTTTCTATATGTCATTTTATTGCCTGGCTGATTTACCTTACAGTCTCAAGATGGCTGCTGCAGTTCTAGGAATCAGATGTAGTCACAGCAGCATCTAGCAGAAGAATTATTTCTCCCTTTATCTTTCTTAGGAGGAAGGAATTGTTCCCCAGAAGCTAATAATTCTACCTTTGAGAGTTACTGACTCAAAGTACATTTTTCACCCCTAAACTAGTCACTGACAAGGAGAACAGAACTATTATGCTTCTCCCTCACTAGTCAGAATTTACAACCCATAAGACTCAGATGAGGGGTGTGGTACTCTGCCAGTTAAGAAGTAAGGAAGAGATGGGGCTGGAGAGATGGCCTAGCGGTTAAGAGCGCCGACCGCTCTTACAGAGGACCCGGGTTTGATCCCCAGCACCCACATGGCGGCTGAGAACCTTCTGATTCTCCTATTCCAGGAGAACTCCAGTTCCAGGGGAATCCGAGACCTTCTTCTGACCTCCGCGGCATTGCACGACACGGGTGCACAGACTTGCATGCAGACAGTACATTCATACACATACAGAAATAAAGAAAAATTAATTAAAAAAAAAAATTAAAAAAAAAAAGAAGTAAGGAAGAGGAGATAGTTGTGGAGAGTCAGCAGTATTATGACTGCCAGCTCTTGAAGACTGAATAGCCTTAATCCGAGTCCAAGATTGAAAATACACTGAAATCCAGAACTTCTTCAATATGACATTCAAAAAGTTTCAGATTTTGGCTGGCCTAGGGTGCAATTCAGTGAGAAGAGGGTAAAGAAGTTTCAAGATTTAGATTAGGGTTGTTCAGCCAGCAATGTCCCAGCAAATATTGCAGAATCCTCCAAACTTTGAAAACAGAAATATTTCTGGGCCTAGGCATTTTGGATATGGAACATTCAGCCTATATTACAACCCCTTTGCAATGCACAGAATTTTTTAACTTTTTTTTTTTTTTTACATAAATGGATAGGTGATGGGTGTACATGTAGAAGAAGTCAGAGGACAACTTTGAATTATGTTTTCTCTTTCCATCTTTATTTACATGGCTTCTGAGAATCAACCTCTTATCAACAGGTCTATATACAGCAAGTGATTTTACCCACTGAGCCATCGCACTGACCTAGCACATAGAATTCTTAGACTACTTTTGTGCTAAGGGTTCCTTTTATGTTATAACAATGGCATGTATCCCATATTTACTTTGAGTAATCTAAGACAAATTTGTGTCACATATATCTTCTTTTTTTTTTTGGCTCTTTTCGAGACAGGGTCTCCCTGTAGCCCCAGCTGTCCTGGAACTCACTCTGTAGACCAGGCTGGCCTTGAACTCACAAAGATCCGCCTGCCTCTGCCTCCCAAGTGCTAGGATTAAAGGCGTGCGCCACTACGCCCGGCGTCACGTATATCTTTGTAGCTAGGAATATTCAGTGTGTTTAAGTGGAAAGGCATGATACCATTAGGTGAAAATAATGATAAAAATAAATGCCACCATGTACTGTGGAACTCATAAAGGTGACAGGCATGCACCAGAAGTACCAGACAAATCAACCTCAATGTTTTGGGAGTTCTGTTTTGAAGATAATGGAAACAGGTTCAAAGAAATCCATTTTCTCTAGGCCACTAAATTATTAGGATTTTAAACCATATCTTTTTCTATATAGCCTGTCCTAGACTTACCCTTGTTTTCTTTTTTTGTTTTGTTTTGGTGGGTTTTTTTTGTTTGTTTGTTTGTTTTTGGTCTTTTGAGACAGGTCTTCCTATAGCTCCAGCTGTCCTGGAATTTACTATGTAGACCAGGCTGGCCTTGAACTCACAGAGCTCCACCTGCCTCTGCTTTCCCAAGTGCTGGGATTAAAGGCATGCGCCGCCATGCCCAACTTAATATTTTTATTCTTAATCGTGAGTTCTCACAAATAATGATTATTTTAAAACTGCTACAGTAAAATCTATACAAATGCAAACTTCCGGGGGCTGGAGAGATGGCCTAGCTGTTGGGAGCGCCGACCGCTCTTGCAGGGGACCCGGGTTCGATCCCCAGCACCCACATGGCGGCCGAGAACTGTCTGAAACTCCAATTCCAGGAGAACTCCAGTTCCAGGGGAATCTAACGCCCTCTTCTGACCTCCGCGGCGTTGTACGACACAGGTGCACAGACTTGCATGCAGACAGTACATTCATACACATACAGAAATAAATAAAATTAATAAAAAAATATTTAAAAAAAAAAACAAATGCAAACTTCCATTTTATTTATAGGATCTTATCTTTTTGTCAACATGAGCCTATGCTTCAGTCTGAGTCCTTCTAATGAAATACAGACTATGAGACATATATACATACTTTCAGAAAGTAAACACATTTTGGTAATTAATTTTTTAAGGTAGTTAAAGTAATAATGGCAAGAAAAGCTTATTCATGAAATTTGGCAGTATAGGAGCAAATACAATGTGCTGATATGATTGAGATATGACCGGGTGTCTCTCTCTGTTTAAATAAGTTTCTGAAAACTTAAAAAAAAAATTTGTATGCTACAACAGAGTAGGACTCACCTTAGCAAGATCTAAAATTTAATTCCTAAAGAAATGAGTCAGGGTAATTTTTTTTTTTTTTAGTTTGATCAGTAGGCAAGGAAAAGTATTCACATTTAGAGATAGAATGTAAAGTTGAACTTCTCAAGCACAGTATTAATAGAAATATGCTATGTAATAATCTTGGAAGTAATAGGGTAGAGTGTTATATCTTGTTTTTTTTTTTCTTAAATGATTTTTATTTTTTCTGTTTGAGTGTCTTTCCTGCATATGTGTAAGTGCACCCATGTCATGCAAGGCCTGTGGAGATTAGAAGTGAATGTTACATTTCACTGGAACTGGATGGTTGTCAGCCACCATGTATGTGGGTGCTAGTTATTGAACCCCAGTCATCTGCAAGAACAGCAGTGTTCTTAACTGCTATGCCATCCCTCTAGCCCCAGTGTATCTTTTTTTTAACTGCTGGTTGCCAATTTAATTTTCAAGCCTATATGTGTGTTCCCAAGTAAGAGCTATTATATTACATGCTGTCGTTTTCCCTTGGTTCTTGGACTGTGATATTATCCCCCTGAACCTTCCTTCAAAAAATATTTTTAACTTCATTATTGGGAGGGAGCAGGGTATATGCTATGGCTGTTGGGGGGAGTACCTTTTGTGGAGTCAATTTTCTCCTATCTTTATGTGGGTTCTAGGAATCAAACTCAAGTAGTTAGCCTTGCATGGTGAGCAACTTTACTCACTGAACGTCTGAACTTTATTTTCTATATAAACAGAAATATCTGATAGTATAATAGTAACTCAGAAATTCTTACTTTAATATTTTTATTCTCCCAATATTTACCTTTAAAAGCACACAAAATTTTCAAATAAGAATCAATTGGGGGGGTCTTTTTGAATCATTTTTATTAAAACATAGTGATGAGATGGGGTTGGAGAGATGGCTCAGCGGTTAAGAGCACTGGCTGTTCTTGCAGAGGACCTGGGCTCAAATCCCAGCACCCACGTGGAGTCCATACCTCTGGTTCCAAGGGATCCAGTGCCCACTTTGATCTCCACAGACATTGCATGACACAGGTGTACTTACACACATGCAGGCAATACATGCATACACATAAAATAAAAGTAATAAATTTTATTTTTTTGTCTTTTTGAAACGGGGTCTCCCTGTAGCTGTCCTGGAACTCCCCATGTAGACCAAGCTGGCCTTGAACTCACAGAGATCCACCTGCCTCTGCCTCCCAAGTGCTAGGATTAAAAGCATGCGTCACTATACCCAGCTAGTAATAAAATTTTAAAAATACAGTGAATGACATTTCTTTCTTATATTATTCATCTGTTTGAAGGAATTTCTTTGGAATCTTAAATAAGGTAAAAAGCATTGGGTATGGCGACGCATGCCTTTAATCCTAGCACTTGGGAGGCAGAGGCAGGTGGATCTCTGTGAGTTCAAGGCCAGCCTGGTCTACATAGCAAGTTCCAGGCCAGCTGGAGCTAAAGGGAGACCCTGTCTCAAAAAGACCAAAAATAAATAAATAGTAAAAAGTTTGTGGATTTTTATTTTTTCGTTAGTTGTTTTTGTTGTTGTTTTGTTTTGAGACAGGGTCCTTTTGTAACCCCAGGTTGCGAACTCACTATGTAAATCAGGTTGGCCTCTGTCTCACAGACTGCCCCACCCCCCACATCTCTGCCTCTCGAGTGCTAAGATTAAAGGCATATACTACCACACCCTGCTAACCTTGTGGGTTTTAGCAGTAACTTTATTCTCTATACTTGTTCATAGCCCTTGTTTGATGTATAAGTGGATCATAAGCCAGGAGCAGTAGCACAGCCTTTGACCCCAGCTCTTACAAGGCAGAGGAAGGTGCATCTTAACCCAGCCTGGTCTACATAGTGAATCCAGATCAGGGGCTGCAGGGAGAACCTGTCAGAAACAAAAAAAGTGTATGTGGGAAGGGTGTAATGTAGAGATGAGGAAGAAGACTGCTGTAACAAGGCAGTCATACAACATACTACTTAGGATCAGTGGCTCTGAATGGGTTCAGATCACAGTTTTTTCACTTACTGGGAATAATTCTGAGTGCTATCTTTAAGTCTCTTTGCCACATTTCTGAGAACATAGAGATTGATAAAAACAAACAACAAAAATACCTCTTCATGCAGTTAAAGAATAGAAGCCACATGTACTCAGTCAGGACCACTGCTGCAGTGGCATAAACTTATGCCGGCAAGAATAGTCATAAAGCCATTAGGGTGGGACACATCTGCCATCCCAGCACTCAAGAGGCCGAGGCAAGATCTCGAGTTCGAGGCTACCCTGGGCCACACAGCAAGACTCTGTTTCCATAAGAGAGCAAGAATATCCGTAAGCCACTGTGGAAGGAAGGGTGATTATAAAGGCTGCAAAAGCCAAATTCTTCTAAAACTTTCTTTTAGTTTCTTTCTTACAATTGAATATAAATTTAAATAGTTTCCAGGTGATAAATAGCCTAAAAAATGTTTTTCAGAATTACTGAAAAAAACAGTAAATTATTGCATCCAAATCCAGTGTGTGATGTAGGACTTTTCTTCACAAAGAGCCAGATTTGAGGCCCAGTGGAATTAAAATAGCTTAAATCCATTAACACTGGAATTTGCAGCCAAGATCAAGGAATTCACCAACCTTCTTTCCTAGTCAGGCCACAGTAGAGTACAGAGGGTTCTTAAAACTTAACTGTAGTGATGCCAGAGAAAAGTGGAGGCTGCATGCCTGCAGTTGAGTAGAGGGAGAATCCTAGAAGGTAGTGTTCCTTGTCCCCACCACAGAGTCAGGTATGGGCCCATGGACCTGTCCCAGGTGCTATGCTATATATGGTCCTTACGTCCATTACCTACAAGGAAGAACCCTCTTGTGGAGCCTTCTGAAACCATGGTTCCTAGGTTTGATTCCATTTCATCAGTCTTCCAGACTGAGATTTCTACTGACTTAACCTTGATGGACTTTTTCTTTCAAATATAAAAGGGGTATTTGAGTATTTCCCGTGGTGGGAAGGTTTAACTTGGACATCTTAACCTAAAATTTTTTTTATTTTTATTTTTTTTTTGGTCTTTTTTTTTTTGAGACAGGGTCTCCATGTAGCCCCAGCTGGCCTGGAACTCACTCTGTAGACCAGGCTGGCCTTGAACTCACAAAGATCCGCCTGCCTCTGCCTCCCAAGTGCTAGGATTAAAGGCATGCGCCACCACGCCCGGCTTTATTTTATTTTTTATTTTATTTTTTTTTTAACCTAAAATTAATTTAACATGTTTTACTTTCTAAAAAATGTATGGGCAATAAATTTTATTCAGCTTTGTGGCCATCTGAAAGGTATGTACTATTTTACAATTGCTCTAACAGACATCAGAATTTGCTTATGCTTTGACTATTTGGTTTTCTTCAGTTCTCCAGGAAACTTAGTTGGATTTTACCTTTAATTTTGTAGCATCCACAGATCCAGAAAAAATCTCAGTATATCAAGTATCTTTGTTGCGATGATGTGAGGACCCTGCATCAGTGGGTAAATGGACTCCGCATCGCAAAGGTACATCTCCTTTTGATTTGATGATGGAACAGTGAGGCAGTTAATTATAATGCTCTGGGTTTTGTAACAGTTCTGGTTCATTCTTCCACCATTGTCCAGTTTTCTTAGGCCTAAGTTTCATGTTTTGGAGGTGGCTGAGTTTTGGGGGGTTTTTTTTGGTTTGGTTTTGTTTTTGAGCCAGGGTCTCACAATGTAGCCCTGGCTGGCCTGGAACTCATATAGACCAAGCTGGCCCTGAATTCTTATATAGCTGAGCAAAAAAATTTTTTTACAGTACTGAGCATCTAACCTAGAGCATTGAGCACATGGTAAGCAAGCACTCTATCACAGTTACACCCCCAGCCTACAAAATAAATTTTCTAAAGATTTATTTTCTTTTATTAATGTAAGTGTTTGTGTACACATGTGTGAGAGGTGCTCACAGAGGTGGGGCAGGCATTGAAGTTACAGGCAGTTGTAGCCCACCCAATGAGGGTGCTGGGATCCAAACTCTGGTTCTCTGATGGAGCAGTAAGCCCTTTTAACTGCTGAGCCATCTCTCTAGCCCCCAAATAAATGTTTTTAATTAAATTAAGTTGTGGTCATTTCCCACATAGATTTGGAGCAGTGTCCTGAATAGTGCTAGAGAATGTAGTGAATCAAGAATCCGGAGAATCAAGAATTTGGAGTGATAAAAAAATTCATACTTACTATCAACATCATTAAAATTGGTGATAAGCTTCCTGTTCCTCTTCTATGAATGAGGAAAAATAAGAGTATGAATATAACTTTAAAGTATTAAGGACTGTTTAGAGTATTACAGATAGTAAAGCAAACTTGCATTGGTATACAGAAATCCCTCCCACTTTCCTACACCTTTCTCATCATAACAGCTCAGATTCAGATGTCACCATTTATTGCCTTCTGTTTAGTATGGGAAGCAACTCTACATGAATTATCAAGAAGCCCTGAAGAGGACAGAGTCAGCTTATGATTGGACTTCTTTATCCAGCTCCAGCATTAAATCAGGATCCAGTTCTTCCAGCATCCCAGGTAGTTCAAAAGTCCACTTAACAGTCTTGTATTTCTAATATGAAGTCCTTATCCAGAATGTTAGTAGAACTTGTCATTTCAGCTTCACTCTGAAAATTTATAGCCATACCTAATTGCTACATTATAATTAATGGGTACTTTTTCTCTTTCCCTCTAAAATTGTAGAAGGTACAATATTGTGGAATAGTTCACAAATACATTTGTTTTTTTTTTTGGGGGGGGGGTATTCAGCTCACATCTCCTGGGAGCCCAAGGTGGAAACTCACCACAGGAACCTGGAGGCAGGAGCTGAGGCACAGGCCATGGAGGAGTGCTGCTTACTGGCTTGCTCCTGCGGCTCATGCCCAGCTTGCCTTCTTATACCCTGCACAACAACCTGCCTGGGGTGGCACCACCCATGGTGGGCTGGACCCTCCCACATTGCTCAACAGTCAAGACAATACTCCACAGATGTGGCCACAGGCCAGTCCAATGGAGCAAATTCCCCAATTGAGGCTCCCTCAACCCAGGTGTGTCAAGTTGACATTAAATATGTAGCATAATTGATCCCTTGTCAACTTGACACATAAAATACATCACTTTTAAACCACCACCTTTCCAGTTCTTGTCCCCAAGGTATGATGTTAACATTAATCACAACATAAACAGTACATTAAAAGCCACAGTCCTTAAAAAGTCCAAACAGAACCCAGACACGGATGCCCTTTGAGTGGAAGGTGGGAAAATGGCGGAGTCCTCCAAGCGCCGCACACAGAAGCCTGCCTGCCGCCACTTCTGACCCCCTTGATGCCTCCAAGACCAAAGGGAAGCAACTCCAAGGTAGAAGAGTAGTCCGGTCCTGATACCTGCAGTACGAGAAGAAAACCCAGAAGGCTCCTGCAGCGGGTGCCCTGAAAGCCTCCTGAGGGAAGGACGCCCAGGGTGCTGAGGAGCAAAGAAGACAGCAGCGGGATGGCAAAAGGTTGCCTGCAGTCCACCATGTTGGAAGGACATGACACAACACTGCCCAGCCTGGAACTTTCCACCATCAACAATAAAAGCATGGTCAGAGATGCTCCCCACGTGGACAGGATGATGCTGAAAAAAGCCAAGCAGTCCTCCACAGCCTCTCAGAAGAAGAACTAGAAAGGGATGTATTGCTCAGAAATCCAGCTGAAACAACACATTTCAGCCTTAATGAGACCACCTGCTGTGGGAACATTCTGGAATCCAGTATCTACCAGCCTGGGGCCTGGAAAAAAAAAGTCCAAACACTTAAAAGTTCACAGACTGTTAAAAGTCTCTTTAACTGTGGGCTGCTGTAAAATCCAAACAAGTACTGTCTTATTTCAAAGGGAAGAATCCGGCACACCTAAGCAAAACCTAAGCCCAGCAAAGTAGCTCAAGGCTGGACACCTGGGACTCACGATCTTCTGGGCTCCAAAGGGTTTTGGCAGCTCCACTTCTCTGCTCTGCCGTCCATAGCACACACAACTCATCTCACAGGCCCAGGCCAGCTCCATTCCACACCTGCTGCTGCTCTTGGTGGTCGTCCCATGGTCCTGGCATCTCTAAAAAGCTGGAGTCTCCACTGAAACTGAGGCAGCACCTCTTCACGAATGGCCTCTAATCGTGGTGCAAAGCCTCGCCTTCTCTCCATGACCCCGGCAATCCTGGGGTCTCCACTGCAACTGAGGTGCACTTCCACCAGTGGTCTTTCCTGACCTCTCACAGTGCCAAGCCTCAGCTGCTCTCCATGACCCGTTCACATTTCAACACCAGAACCACATAGGAGACTCTTACACGTTACCAAGTCCTGCTTCTGGCTTGACATGGAGGACTGGGCCCCTTCAGGAACATAGCTTCTGAAGAAATTCTTCCCAGAAGATTTCACCAGAGTGATGCTGGTCTCTTATTACTTATAGCTGATTTTTCAGCCCCAGCTGACCAGAACCCACAGATTCTCAATTCAAAAATATCATACAAACAGACCTGATGGTCTTCTGCTTCCCTTTGAAGCTTCACAAGCCAGGCCTCCATTATCTACAGCTCTTGCAGCATAACTGCTCCAAGTTCCACAGCAACAAACTCCAAGCACTCAATGGCTTTTCCAGCCCAAAGTTCCAAATACTTCCACAAACCTCCCCCAAAACACCAAGGTCAGATCTGTCACAGCAATAGCCCATTCTCTGGTACTAATTTCTGTTCTAGTTTCTCTTCCATTGCTGTGAGAAAACACTCTGACTGACGTCAACTTGGGGAGGAAACGGTTTATTCAGCTCATATCTCCCAGGTTACAGTTCATCACTCATGGAGCCCAAGGTAGGAACTCAGGGCAGGAACCTGGAGGCAGGAGCTGAGGCACAGGCTATGGAGGAATGCTGCTTACTGGCTTGCTCCACAAATACATTTGAAATGGACTTCTAAAGCCAAGGTTTTGATATTTATATTTGTGAAGTGTATTAAAGCTTACAGACTGCTAAGATAAGATAAGTTGCTTAGGAAAGTCCCTGTACATGAGGACACTGCCCTCCTTCTACACGGTTTCTTGACATTTCAGTGAAATGGAAGTACCTTGAACTAGTTCAGAACTACAGTTAAGGCAGCCATTTAAGCCATCAAACCAGTTTTCACAAGAAATCAGTGACACTCAGAGGGGTTTCCATTTTTTTTTTTGTTATTTTTGAGACACATCTCCTTTTAATCCCAGCTGGCCTAGAGCTCGGTCTGTAGACCAGGCTGCCCTTGAACTCATGGAGATCCACCTGCCTCTGCCTCCCAATTGCTGGCATTAAAGGCGTGCACCACCACACCCGGCTTCCAGATTCTTTTTAAATAAGTGTGATGTATTCATATCCTAAGCTAAATGCTTCTTCACTTTCAGAGTTTTCCCCTAATGATAATCCATGTCATTGTTCATTGATTTTTATAACTGGGTGACTTGGCTTTATCTCTAATAAAAAAATACAAGCTTGGAATGTATATACAAACATGTGTAAATATTATATATGTAAACATATTTTCTGGTTCTGTCAATTGAGAGGGTCTAGAAGGTGTGACACTCCAGTAAAAATGAGAATGCTGGGGCTGGAGAGATGGCCTCGCGGTTAAGAGCGCCGACCGCTCTTACAGAGGACCCGGGTTCAATCCCCAGCACCCACATAGCGGCCGAGAACCGTCTGAAACTCCAGTTCCAGGAGAACTCCAGTTCCAGGGGAATCCGATACCCTCTTCTGACCTCCGCGGCATTGCACGACACGGGTGCACAAACTTGCATGCAGACAGTACATTCATACACATACATAAATAAATAAAATTAATAAAAAAAAATTTAAAAAAAAAATGAGAATGCTTACAGCCCAGTCTCCAAAAGAACCCTTGGGCAAAGGCTGATTCTAAGGCTATGGCAGAGAATATGCAAGATAAGCCATGAGCATATTGTCATGCCAGAAAAAGAAAGTGCTCAAAAAATTAGAATTGCTTTCAATTACTGTGACAAAACACTCTGACCAATACCAACTTGGGGAGGAAAGGGTTTATTCATCTTACAACCCCCCAGGTCACAGTTCATGGCTTTGGGAGCCCAAATTAGGAACATGGGCAGGAACCTAGAGGCAGAAGCTGAAGCATAAGACATGGAGGATTGCTGCTTACTGGCTTGCTCCTCTGATCTGTGCTCAGCCTGTTTTCTTATACAGTACAGAACAACCTGCCCACGGGTGACACTACCCACAGTGGGCTGGGCCCTCCCATATCACTCAGTAATCAAGAGAATAAATACCCCACAGACATGGCCACAGGCCAGTTCAATGAAGGAAATTCCTCAGTTGAGACTCCCTCAACCCAGGTGTATCAAGTTGACACTAAAGCTATCCAGCATACAGAGGGGCACAGGATTCAACCTGAAAGAGCTGCATTGGCCAATGCATGTTCCCTTCATGTGATGTGATGAGACTCAACCAGTATTTCAAGACTGTCAAAAGAGACAAGTTGACTGTAGTTGGCATCCTAGACCAGAAAATGGACATTGAGGGAAACTGGTCAATCCAAAGGAAATACGGAGTTTACTTAATAGTGAATACAGTACGTGCTTCACACTGTATGTGACAAATGTACTGTAGACTGAAAGGTGGTAATAATGGGATAAAAACTAGATGCTGTGTCTGTCTGTAAGAACTCTGTGCTAAACCTGTTCTAATATAAAAACATTAAGGCAGAAAAATGCTTTGAGAAGATATATTAGAAAGACAAGATTAGAAAATATGCAGCAAAAAAGAGTGGGTCAAAGAACTGACTGAAACGGTGAACTTCTGCTTAAAACAGTAAACTTCTGCATCGAAAATTTTAAAAGAGACAGAAAAAAGATGAAAAACATGTTTGGCAGAATGCATGAGCTCTGGTGGGGTGGGGGGGCAAGGAAGGGGGGGATGGGTCTAGACTTGACTGGAAATTTTGTATGAAATGCACAAAGCTTCAATAAAAATTGGCTTAGAATAAAAGAAAGACTATGCAGCATAATGGGCATAGTGGCATGTGCCTTTAATCCCAGCCCTCAGAAGGCAGAGGCTGGTGGATCTCTGTGAGATGGAGGCCAGCTTGATCTACATAGTAACTTCCAAGTGGGCTGACTATGGAGGCATTGTCAAAAAAAAAAAAAAAAAAAAAAAGGATGCAGCAAGTAGAAAAGGATAGAAGATTGAGAAAAGATTTTTGTGTGTGTTTAATAATGCATTGCCTGCATGTATGTAATTGCACCCATGTGGTGCAGTGCCTGTGGAGAAGAAGGCATTTGATACTCTGGAACTGGAGTTAGGGCAGTTATTACCCTCCATGTCGGTACTGAGTATCGAACCCAGGTCCTTTGCAAGAAAAGCCAGTGCTCTTAACCACTGAGCCATCTCTCCAGCCCCAGATGTATATATTTTTTAATTGAAGTTCTTATGTAGATTAATGAATAATACTGTGCCTTTCCTTCTCTAGCATCATTCATATGCTTTTGTAAATATTAGCCAGGCTTTCTAGTATAAAACATAAACAAGCATAGTGATTAATGTTGAAAAAGAGCTCAAAGATTCCCTCATCTTCTTGTTCTACTGGCTATTGTCATAAATATTAAGTAGGCATAATAAATGAGGCTAGTCAGGTAACTTTTTAGCACATTCCTTATATTTTAACCTTAAGGACAGTCTTAACTTTATACAAAGAAGTTTGAATTTTTTTTTTTTTAATGTGTATGAGTGTACTGTCACCCGTATTGTGCAATGCTGCGGAGGTCAGAAGAAGGCATCGGATTTCCCTGGAACTGGAGTTAAAGATGGTTCTTAGCTGCCATGTGGGTGCTGGGAATCAAACCCAGGTCCTCTGCAAGAGCAGTTGGTGCTCTTAACCGCTGAGCCATCTCTCCAGCCCTGGACTTGGGATTTCTTTGTGCATTTTTTTTTTTTTTTTTTTTTTTTTTTTTTTGGTCTTTTTCGAGACAGGGTCTCCCTAGCTGTCCTGGAACTTACTCTGTCGACCAGGCTGGCTTTGAACTCACAAAGATCCGCCTGCCTCTGCCTCTCAAGTGCTAGGATTAAAGGCATATGCCACCACACCCGGTTCTTTGTGCATATTGTCTCCTTTAACTGCTTTAAATAATTTGGCTGGGCTGTTCAGTGTTGCATTATTATACTCTCCATCCATCATCACAACATGACTACCTAAGCTTTGAGTCTCCACTGCTTGCTTGCCAAGCAACGTGTAAGGTGCATCCTAAAGTCCAGAGAGGGAATCTTTCCAGTTCTTCCAGCCTAGATACCAGTTTAAGGTCCCTGTTAATCTTACAGCCACAGTGCTGCTCCCTGCTGCCCCCTGGCCTGGAAACCAGGCTGTTGCCCATTGGTGCCAATACCCAGATCCTTGGGAAACACAGTCTTCTCAGTTGGATTACACACTATAAGGATTTTTAATTGCTAAGAAAAAGGAATGCTCTGAAGCTGTAATTCCACAATGGCCTAAAAAAAGACTAATTCTCAAAAGAAAAAGACTAATTCTTGATAAAAGGAAGATAGTTTATTAATTCTTGTTGAGAAATTTTTATGCAAGAAAGGTTGTTAGGATACTAATGACATAAGTATTGGTCTCTTATGGTAAACTATTTAAAGTAAAAGTGAAGGCTGGAGATGGCTCAGTGGTTAAGAGCACTTCATGCTCTTCTAGAAGACAGTTCAGTTCCCAGCACCCATGTCAGGCCGCTTACCACTGCCTCTAAGGGGATCTGACACCGACTTCTGGCCTCTGGAGATTCCTTCATTAATGTGGTGCACATAAACACACACAAGCGCGCACACACACACTTAAAAATAATAAATTATTATTTTTTAAAGATGTCCAATTAACCTTAAGGTAAAGAGAGGTTATCTAGTGGAATATACTACCTGTGTTTACAGTGAAATGAGTAAAATCGACTTTCTGTCTTTGATTTTATGTATAGTATTTAAATGTCCATGCTATCAAAATACTGACTGATTTAAATTGTTTACTATTTTAAACAGAGTCTCAGTCAAATCACTCTAATCAGTCTGATAGTGGTGTTTCTGACACCCAGACAGCAGGACACATCCGTTCCCAAAGCATTGTGAGCTCCATCTTCTCTGAAGCCTGGAAACGAGGCACTCAGTTGGAAGAATCCAGCAAGGTAACACACTGATTTCATTTTTATTTATTTTTTTCTTTTTGGTATTTTCCAGACAGGGTTTCCCTATAGCCCCAGCTGTCCTGGAACTCACTCTGTAGACCAGGCTGGCCTTGAACTCACAAAGATCCGCCTGCTTCTGCCTCCTGAGTGCTAGGATTAAAGGCGTGCGCCACCACGCCCGGCTAACACTGATTTTAATTTAGAAAATCTGGTTCCCATGGATTTAATTGGGCTCTTCTACTCCTTTAGCAGAATTTCATGTGGTACTAAGTCTTCTTTCTTAGATCATCAGTCTTCAGAGAAACCTACTGACTTTGAAAGTTGGTTGTATTAAGATCTTAAATTCTTTAATGGCAGTTATTAATAAATTCTTATCCAGTAGCTCAAATTTTGAGGTATCGAGGTCTTTTCCATTGTAAGCAGTTTGCTAGGGCATTACCAATATAGTGCCAGTGCCCTCCACAAGCTCCAGAGAAGTCACTTAGACTTCTTTTTTTGTTTTGTTTTTGGTTTTGGTTTTTTCGAGACAGGGTCTCCCTGTAGCATCAGCTGGCCTGGAACTCACTCTGTAGACTAGGATGGCCTTGTACTCACAAAGATCCGCCTGCCTCTGCCTCCCGAGTGCTAGAATTAAAGGCTCGTGCCACCACACCCAGCCAACTTCTTTTGTTTTTAATTTAGACTTCATTCCTTATCTTGTTTTTTATGATTTTTTGTCATTTTCTGGGCCCCTGAATTTTTTCAATTATGCTTTATATAGAAGGCTAAATTTGTTCTTAAAAGTTTGGATTCCTAGCTGGGCGTGGTGGCACACACCTTTAATCCTAGTACTTGGGAGGCAGAGGCAGGCGGATCACTGTGAGTTCAAGGCCAGCCTGGTCTACATAGCAAGTTCCAGGACAGCTGGGGCTACGGGAAGACCCTGTCTCAAAAAAAAGACCAAAAAAAAAAAAGTTTGGATTCCTGAGTCCTATATAATAATCTATATAATAGGTTATTCAGTAATATTGAAGAATGATTATAATTACAGACTGTAATAAAGTTCAGAGAAAGTTTTAAAAAATATTTTTCTGAGTGTGCTGAGAATTTCCCGCATGAGCGCTGTCTATTTACTGCTCCTGGTCTACTCCCTCCACTTCCTCCCAACCTCGTGTCCCCTTTGTTTTTTAATTTATAACCCACTTAGTCCAGTTTGTGCTGCCATTTACTCATGGCTGTGGGGCCATCGAGTGGTGCATGGTCTCCCTCCAGGGAGCCACACCCTTAAAGAAACTAACTCTTCATCCCAGAAGCCGTCAGCTGCCTGTAGTCCTCAGCTGGGACTGCAGCTCAACGAGCCCAGCCCTCCAGGCTAGAGGGGCTTGATCTTGTGCAGGCAGGCAGCCACAGCTGCTTCGAGTTCAGGAAAGCATTTTTGTCAAGTCCCCCCCCCCAAATCCCTGGCTCTTAGAATCTTCCTGCTTCTTCCTCTGTGGTGATCCCTGAGCCTAGGGGTAAGGGAGTTTGACATGAATGTCCCATTCGTTGCTGATCACTCCAAAGACACTTTCTGTATTTTGACTAGTTGAAAGTTTCTTCATTAAGTGCTGTCCACTGCACAAAGAAACTCTTCTGTGAAGTCTGAGAGCTGCACCAGTTAGAGGGGTGTTTTTTGTTTTGTTTTTTTAGTTCAATTGAATAGTCTTTCAGCAAACAGCCTCTGTTTCTGTAGGGAAAGGTGTGTCCTAGCTGTAAACAGTGACCACTTCAGTGTAAATGAGTGTGCTCTCTATCAAGGAACTGCTGGCATAGCTGGCTGCACTGTTTTTACCCAGTCATTTTGACTTTTGTTCTTTTGGTCTGAGTCACTGATATAAGCATATTCACAAGTAAGAATCAAAAGAACATTTAATTTTATCCCTTAATTGAAATAAATGAATTCACGAATTTGTATATGTGGTTGATTAGTTAATCGGGATTAATATTTAAGAACTGGTTCTAATGACCTAAATTCTTAAAACACAATTTACTCCTTAATCAGAAACTTGTAATGAATAATTCTCTCTCCCCTCTAGAATCCCTTTCCTCCCACCCCTGGTACTGGGGACTGAATCTAGGTCCTTGCACGTGCTAGGTCAAAACTCACTCTACCACTGACATGTGTCCTCAGCCTTTTTACGGGTTTTGGTTTTGAGAAAAATTCTCACACTAGGTTTTCCAGGCTGTCCTTCAACTTGTAATCTTCCTGTAGCTAAGATTATAGACCTATGTCACCAAGCCAAGTCCCCTGTGAACAAGTTTGGATGGAGCTAATAATTTAAACTTATACTAGAAAAACTGGCCTACATAATTCAGGTAGCTAAGAAAACTTATTTGCCTTGAGCTGAGATTTTTGTAGCTTAGTAGTAGAGAGCTTGCCTAGAATGCGTAAGACTCAGAGTTAGATTCCCCAGAACTGCCCTTCCCCGACTCACAAAATCCAAATTGTGAACATTGAGACCCATGTGCATTATAAAGTATAAGCTCCTGGGCTGGAGGGATGGCCTAGCGGTTAAGAGCGCCAACCGCTCTTGCAGAGGACCCGGGTTCAATCCCCAGCACCCACATGGCGGCCGAGAACCATCTGAAACTCCAATTCCAGGAGAACTCCAGTTCCAGGGGAATCCGAGACCCTCTTCTGACCTCCGCGGCATTGCACGACACGGGTGCACAGACTTGCATGCAGACAGTACATTCATACACATACAGAAATAAATAAAATTNGTCTCTGACCCAGGAGTTTATTGTTTCAGCTAGACTAGCAGGCCAGTGAGCCCTGGGGAGCCACCTGTCTCTGCATGCTCCAGAACACTGGAATTATATACAAGTTCTGTTAAGCTGTGCTTTATACTTGAAAAAAAAAGTTTCTTTTTTCTTTTTTCTTTTTTTCTCTTTTTGAGGCAGGGTTTCCCTGTAGCCCCAGCTGTCCTGGAACTCACTCTGTAGACCAGGCTGGCCTTGAACTCACAAAGATCCGCCTGCCTCTGCCTCCCAAGTGCTAGGATTAAAGGCGTGCACCACCACGCCTGGCATTGGCATGTAATTTTTAAAGGAACGTGAACATCCTGATAGGCATTAGAATTCTGCTCTGTGAATGAATCTTCTAGTTCATTTGTCATTCAAAACAGATGGCTCACCTCGTTTTTACACAGTTGTTCAAAGAGCCTAAAAGATGTACCCCAAATCATTGAACATTCCAGAATTCCTCATTTCAGAAGTCCATGAGATACAGCCTGCACATGGTTGATTCAGGCAGAGAGCAACCAGGTGTAGTCACCACAGCAGTGCCGAGTCCCTGCAATGCAGTGCTGATGGCTGGCAAGCCTGAGTCCTACCTCCTCACACATTTCCTTCAGCTCCACAGAATTTCCTCGTTTTCATCTGGCTTTTCGAGTGTGCTCTTTTTATGATCTTTTGCTATAATGTTTACAAAGCATTTCTTTATGTATTTTCCAGTAAAGCAAATGTAAAGAATGCTCCCCCTTACCTGCATTGCTGGACGTCTGTGCATGTTGGATGCAAGTGTCTCACACCAACACCAGTGTGTGTGTGGAGCTCATTCATTCCTGTGTGACTGTGCACGCCTGCTGAACACTCTCATACTCTCACGTGTCAGCTTACTAGCATCAAAAAGCCATCCTCGGAGGCCCTCCGCCAGCTTCCTAAACCCAGAACGGCATCTGCTTGATGTGGATGCGGTCATGGACTGAGGTGAACTCCTGATTCCAGGAGGGGCAGAGAAGCCACCACAGCAGCTTCCAGTTAGGGCAGAGCTGGTCAGAGTCCTATAGCCACGGTCAAAAAAATCTCACATCCTGTCACCATCTAAACAGCTTTTTGCTACAGGAAGTCTGTCCTAGATTCTAAGGCCGTGTAATTCTGTTTAAGAATAATGCTGGGTGAAACAAATTTCCTCTGTGTCTTTGTTACCCAGGGAATCATATTTTAACCTTCCTGACATTGTCCATCTTTATAATCCCAACACTGCATCCTTTTCATGCATGACGTAGACTCCTTGCTTTTAAGTTGTCTACAGCCTGAGCTTACCTCTGTAACTGTTTGTTTGTTGTGTTTTTCTCCCTCCCGCTCCCTTTTATGCTCCTTTTAGGCCAGACTGGAATCTATGAATCGGTCCTACAGTTCACTTATGCCCCCTCTGTCCCCACAAACTAAGATCATCACCCCCTACACTGCCTCACAGCCTTCACCCCCGCTGCCTCCTCCTCCACCCCCACCTCCCCCTCCCCCTCCTCCCCCTCCCCCTCCCCCTCCTCCTCTCCCCAGCCAGTCTGCACCTTCTGCAGGCTCAGCAGCTACTATGTTTGTCAAATATAGCACAATCACCAGGCTGCAGAATGCAGCTCAGCATTCAGGGCCCCTGTTTAAGCCTCTGCCACCTCCAGTGATGCAGCCTCTACCTTTGGCCTCACAGTCAGTGAAGCCTCAGATCGTGGTGCCCCCCAGTGGAGTTGTTCCACCCCCCCCTCCCCCTCCTCCACCCCCGACTCCTGGTTCAGCAATGGCCCAATTAAAGCCTGCACCATGTGCTCCATCCCTGCCACAGTTCAGCCCCCCACCTCCTCCACTAAAAATTCATCAGGTTCAGCATATCCCTCAGGTGGCTCCTCCACCTCCTCCACCAGCTCCTCCCATCCCTGCAGCCCTCCCTCCTCAAGCACCCCCTAAACCTCTTGTGACCATCCCTCTTCCAGCCAGCACCAAGACTGTGCCAGCATTTGCAGCACAGATTGCACCACCTCCTGCTCCGGCTCCCCCTCCTCCCCCTCCTCCTCCTCCCCCTCCTCCTCCTGTGCCCCCAGCAAAAAAACAGCCAGCCCTCCCCATCTCTCATGTGCCACCCTCTCCCCCTGTCCCTCCTGCCCCATGTCCCCCATCTACACTACCTAAGCAACAGGGCTTTGGGGTGAAGCCACCCCCCTCCCCTCTGTCCCCTGTGCCCTCAGTTGTGAAGCAGATGGCCAGCCAATTCCCACCCCCTCCCACTCCTCCCCCTGTGGACTCTCAGCCCCTAAAATCTCTCCCAGCAAATGTCACCCCACAGTCCCCTCCTGCTGTGAAAGCAAAACCCAAGTGGCAGCCCACTTCAATCCCAGTTCCTTCTCCAGATTTCCCTCCTCCCCCTCCTGAAAGCAGTCTGGTGTTTCCTCCACCACCACCTCCAGCCCCAGTCCCATCACCAGTGCCACCCATGGCTTCACCTACCCCTGACAAAGGTGGATCTCCTGGCAAAAAGCAGAGTAAGATGTCCAGCCCGGGGGGAAAGAAGCCACCCCCGACCCCACAGCGCAACTCCAGCATTAAGTCCAGCAGCTGTGCAGAGCCCCCCGAGCCCAAGCGACCCTCAGTAGACAGTCTAGTCAGCAAATTTGCACCACAAATAGAGTCAGGGTCTCCCAGCAAGGAGACTCCACCACCTCCCGCAGCACCCCCCAAACCTGGGAAACTACACCTTTCTGGAGTCAACCTCCCTGGGATCCATCAGCAAGGAAGTGTGTCAGCAAAAGCCTCTGTTCTGAGTGGGCGTACAAAGGACTCCGTAGTGGAATTTCCATCTCCTCCATCCGATTCGGAGTTTCCACCCCCTCCACCTGAAATAGAGCTTCCTCCGCCCCCAATTGAGATTCCAGCAGTATTCTCCGGAAACACCTCTCCAAAAGTGGCAGTTGTTAACCCTCAGCCACAGCTGTGGTCTAAACCTTCAGTGAAGAAGGCCCCTCCACCTACCCGGCCCAAACGCAACGACAGCACCCGCCTCACCCAAGCTGATGTCTCTGAGCAGCCAGCACCAACCACAGCCGTGCCACAAGTGCCCACTTCTCCCAAATCCAGCCTTAGTGTCCAGCCTGGATTCCTGGCTGACCTCAACAGGACACTGCAGCGAAAGTCCATCACACGGCATGGCTCATTGTCCTCCTCCCGTGTGTCCAGAGCAGAACCCACAGCCACCATGGATGACATGGCATTGCCCCCACCACCCCCAGAACTGCTGTCTGAGCAACAGAAGGCTGGTTTTGGAGGCGGTCATATTTCAGGCTACGCAACATTACGGAGAGGACCCCCTCCCGCTCCCCCCAAAAGAGACCAGAACACTAAGCTCTCAAGAGACTGGTAGCCACCACAGGACTTTATTTTCATGATAACCATATTCAGTTCTACAATCAACTCATCTGATTCTGAACATCTGTGAATTCAGGTGTTCAGAGCCTCCTGGTATGTTATTCAGGTAGTGTCCAGCTAGTGTGTGTACCTCAGCATGTACACACCACTCTACAGATTGTGTGTGTGTGTGTATGTATATACATATGTATACATCTGTGAATGTGTATATATAGAGAGAACTGATTCTATTTATTCCTTTCCTCTCCTAATCAGAAAGTGGGATTTTGTGTGTTTGGGGTGGAAGACACGTGGAAAGGGATGTGTTCTGTGTCTTACAATTTGTCTTGTGTGGACTGGACCAAAAGCTTCTTCAGAAGGTATTTCCTAAGTGTCTGTCCATGTGCTGCCTCTTTGTGCATGTGTTATAGAAATAAGAAATAGATGTACAACATCTCAGTTTGAGAATGTTTAGTATATCTGTGGGGCTTTTGTATTTGTTTTTTCCCTAACTGGCTGAAGTTAGAACTGCCTGACTGACATTTCAGTACTATATGTAAGGGGCACTTTAAATCAGGAAAATCTTTATTTTGCAGAACGGGTAAATAGTGCAGGAAGGGGGAATTCTCAGATACTGTCTGTGGTTGTGAGTAGTTAAGTCCATGGTGTAACTAAGCTGTTCTAGTTATAGTACTCCTGCAAAGATCCCACCCACATATAAGATGTTATCACAGGTAAGCTTTTTCCTACAACATATGAAACAGTTCATAGTGTAATCCTGGGTATTTTGAGTTCTGTCTTCTGAAGGTTCATCATCTTGGCTTCAGAATTCTTGCTTTCTTTTCAAATGCCCTGAACAGTATCATTGTAATGCACTGCCCGTTATGTCTGTGGGTCACAGTTAACCTTATATAGCATGTGCTTTAGGTAGATGTTGGTGTCTATGGACAGTCAGTATATGAAATATACATCCTGTGCCCAGTGTGGTGCATTGTTAAAAAACAAAGTCATCTTCTGCAATGAGTAACTATTTTATGCAATGTTCTGTAGAAGGGAAGATAAGACAAAAGAACAAAACTGGGCCCTATGAAGGCATCGTTCATCAGGCTGTAATGGAAAGAATCCATTAGATCCGAGATTATCATAGAAGAAAAGAAATGAGCTTTTTCATAATTTTATCCATAGCTACTGGAGCTGCTAAGTAAGACCTTTGCTTGGTTGTAGAGATTTATCCAGTGACCAGGTATTCTGATGGAGTAATGTCACAGTCTAATTACAGTAAGTGACATTCATAGCTTGTGCAGTTTGGCATAACATGGAGTCACTGCTCTAAGGACTATACTTCACACTATTCTTCCATATGCTTGTGTTATTTTCCCTTGGTACAGGAGAAGAATATGTACTTACCAACTTACTATACACTGACAGGAATAAAATACAATCTTAGAGCTGCTTTTAAGAAAGAGAATAAAAACTGGCCATCCCAGCAACTACAAATGAACACATCTTGAAAGAGTCTGTACCTGTTGTAAAGATGACCAGGACCAAGTGCAGAGATCTTTTGGTCCTGCCCCACCAGGAGAAAGGGACTAATGAAACAGGGCCGTGAAGGCAGAGTTGGAGAATAGAGTCAAGTTGTACCATGTGCCAGGTTTAACCCACTCCATAAAACTGCATCGCAAAGAGAGGAAGTGGTGCCTCCAGAGTGCCCGTCTCCAGGGTTCAGAATCATCATGTGGTTAGAGAAATAAGAGGACTCTATTGGGCTCTTTATACAAAGCCTGCTTCTTTCTCTAAAGGTATTTTTGCATCTTTCAAATAGCTTACCAAGTTGTATGTGCTTGCTATTCTCATGCTTATGAAGTGATCTTTATTATGTCTATATTATTATATTAATTTAAGCATGCACAGCAAATGTGGGTAACCTTAGAGATTGCCAAGCCCCACTGGGATACAAGTGAAATAATTCCCTGTGTTCTTTACCCAATGTTGTGTATTCATTCTAAACACCACGTTTGTAAAGACTTACTCAAACATTGGATCCAATTATCCCAAATATTTCTCTCTAGGTTTTTTTGCTTTTTAAATTAAGTCAGGTAGACAAATTCAGATTTCTTTAAGTGGAGTAAAAAAACGTACCTCTAATCCTGATTGAGCTCATAATTTGTGCCCTAAACCAGCAGCCCTTGTTTTCTGAGTGTGGACTTTGTGGGAACTTTTATGTCCACCCTAAACCACAGCTTCCAGTTTAAGTTCCTGAACAAGCAGATACCTTTGAACTCTAGTAATGCCAGGAAAATGAGGGCATGGTTAACTCTCCACATCATTTCTGAATCCAGTCCAGTGGCTTGTGGGACACCGTGTTCTTTACATTTCTCCAAAGAGAGAAATAGCTGCTAATTGGGAGAGGGGGAGGTTGAACAATAGAATTAAAAGATCCCAAAGTGCCAAATTCTTTTTCTTTTCACTCCTTAGTGCATTTTGAGGTTTTGTTGAGATGTAGTTTTTTCTTCTCTAAATTACTCTAATTCTGGAGCTCTTCTCTCTGCATTCCTTGAAAACACCTGCTGCCGGACGACCTAGGACTGTCTTCACTGCCTTCTGCTCGCAGCTCCAGCCTGCAGTTTCTTGAGGCCGGTGAAAGCACCTGGGTAGCTGCCCCGCTACACTGATCAGGAAGGGAGCCTGTCAGGGCTGGTAACTTATTTTTAGATCCTTAATTTTTACTATGGTAATTTCAACAATGGATCACTCGGTGCTTAAAAGTTTGGGTAGTGACTCTAAAGGGCAGCAGAATCTATTCTGTTAAGAAAGCAACTTACTTCAGGTTCACAAGTAGTAAATACGAATACAGTTCTGCATAAAATATCACCAGCTCAGTTTTTACTCCCAAAAGACTTAAGTATACTTTTTCTTTTTAAGAGTTTTGTTCAGCCGGGCGTGGTGATGCACGCCTTTAATCCTAGCACTCGGCAAAGGCAGGCGGATCTTTGTGAGTTCAAGGCCAGCCTGGTCTCCATACCGAGTTCCAGGACAGTCAGAGCTACAGGGAGACACTGTCTCAAAAAAATAAACAAACAACAAAAAAAAGAGTTTTGTTTCGTTTACAGGCGTCTTGTTGACAGTAAACTAAATTTTTTTCCCCCACCTCCTGGAACTTTGTAAAATGAGAAAGATGGCTGGATAAGAGTGCGTTAAGCGTCCTCCAAATCAGGGTGCCCCTGCCCACTGGTGGCATGTCTTGCAAAGGGCTGATAACTATTTGATTCCTCTTTGTGTGTATGTTTACTTTGTTGCTACAAATAATGCTGAGTCTGTCAAGAGACTTCCAATTGAGAGGTCCCAATAATTCTAATAGGTTAACAGTTCAAAGACCAATATGCACAGGAGTTTCAGAAGCTGCTATTCTGACAGGAAACAACTACTAATAAAGTTGTATTAAGAATGTAAGGCTTGAATTTGCCTGGAAAATATTTCAGGGAATGATGTGGGTTGGTTTGATTTATCAGACTTCCAGTAGACCCTTCTGTCACCTTTGTTTCACAATTAAGACCATTTTATATTACAAACAGAAGGCAGTGTTTAAAGCAAGTAAAAAACCCATTCCTATTTTTATATATTATTGCCAAACTTTTTCATATATCTTCAGATATATTATAACTAATGTAATCCCAGATTTTATTCCAGTTTAGACCAATTAAACCTACAGCCCTGTGGTTATAAATGTGATGGCTTGCTTTCAATAAAACAAGTATAATTTGGGTTTATATACTTGAGGAGGATGGCTCTTTCAAAAGAAAATCCCTATTAGACTGCAAATACCTTTTGACACTTGCATTTTTAAAAATTCAACTTTACATTATCTGCATGAAGCATGGGACTCCTAACCCTATAGGAGCATGTGAGCTCTGTCAAAGCTGAGATTCAACCCAAAGGGAAATCCAAGAACAGAACCAAATGTCCCACTATCTTTCAGGATGTTCCTTTTTAAATCCAGAGAAAACACTCTTGCACTTTTAACACTCTAACCCTCAAAAATTAAAAAGTGGGCTGGAGAGATAGCTCAGTGGTTAAGAGCACTTGCTCTTCAGCTGGGACTACAGGGAGACCCTGTCTCGAAAAGACCAAAAAAAAAAAAGAGCACTTGCTCTTGCAGTGGAACCTGGTTGGGTTCTCAGCACTCACAAGGCAGCTAACAACAATCTGTAACTCCTGTTCCAGGGGATTTGACATCCTCTCTGGCCTCTGCAGGCATTGCACAGCATCCACTTATACATGCAGACAATACATTCGTATGCATAAAATAAAAAATAACAAAAGTAAACAAAATGTGTTAAGTTCCTTTTGGGTCCATAGGAGGTCTATCTACAGAAGGAAATCTGCAAGGCACAGTGGTATGTGTACCTTTAATCCCAGTACTCAGGAGGTAGAGGGAATCTCTGAGATCTAGGCCAGCCAGGACTAAAGGGAGACTGTCTCAATAATTAAAAAGAAATCTAAAATCTAGGTGAAGAGTAAACTTATTCAATGAAACAAAACATATTTGTTAGATATACAGAGTAGATGGAATCCTCTAATTGGTTTGCTCTTGTTGAAGTAATAATCATTTAGAAAACAGTTTGCTATAATCCCCAGTGCCTTGAACTCTTTGGAGGAATAGTGTTTGAAACAAAGCAAAACAGGCAAACAAACAAAAAACCACCACCACCAAAAACCACCAACCAAACTTTGAGGTGCTAATGAAAGAGGAGCAGGGCTGGAGAGATGGCTCAGCGGTTAAGAGCACCAGCTGCTCTTGCAGAGGACCTGGGTTTGATCCCCAGCACCCACAGGGTGGCTGAGAACTGTCTTTAACTCCAGTTCCAGGGGAATCCGAGACCCTCTTCTGACCTCCGCGGCATTGCATGACATGGGTGCACAAACCTGCATGCAGACAGTACATTCATACATATAAAAAATAAAAATAAATTTAGAAAAAGGGAGCTAAATATTTTTCTAGTTTGGGCAGAAATGTGAAAAAATGACTTGGAGTAGAGGTTTTCATCGACCTAAAAGGAATCTGGCTGTTTTCTACCAAAGACGTTTAGGGAAGTGACTTGAGTCAGTGCTGATTCCTTAATTGACAGCATGTGAAAGTCTGTTAGGAGTCCAAGAGTGTGCTGTGGAAGCCTCGCCTTCTTAGGCAGTAAAACCCAGCCGCAGCACAACCCAGCCGCAGCACTTGAGGGGGAGTGAGGCTTCAGTCTGGAAACAATCCGTTCACTAAACTGATCACAACTCATACTGAACACTGCCATTCCTTACGATTCCACCCCGGGTTTTTTTCTATTTGTAAATAATCCCTACTAGGAAATAAGCATTAACTGGAATGTTTCAATTATTTTGTTTAGTTTTAATATCAGCCACTAGTGAACTCTTGTTCCAGAGATGTGTAAGGTAAAAACGCTGTTTCTGCTTCAAAGGAAAGACTGCACATTAGCTTTTTTTTTTTTTTTTCCAGATTCCATCACTCATCTTGGTGATGATGCACATTAGCTTTAAAATCGGGATTGGTCCCTCTTCTATTTCTTTAAAAAATAAAATAAAATAAAATGGAGTCAAGGCTCACACTTCTGGTTGTGGGAATTTTGTCACAAATAGATAATGTAGAAATGTACTTTTTTTTTTGAAGCATGAAGATGACAAAAAAAAGCATTTTAAAGTCCCAGTAGTGGACATAATTCAGCTTGGTAAAGACGAAGTCACAATTTTATTTCAGCTTTGTTACTGTTTTCTTCTGCATAAATGTACACTCATTTCGTTATGTGCCTTGCTCCCTGATTGTGCTATATATATATAAAATATATGAAAGAGATATATTCATTAGGTACTACTGATGGTGTTTTTGTTCTGCTGGATTAAGTTATTTTCTAAGTTACTCTTAGCAATTGTCAGTAAACTATGTAATAGCTTAGGACAGTAGTCATACAACCACTGTAAATTTGTTTTTCCACTTACATGTTTTCTGTCAGCTTCCCCAATCCTTAATAAAGATTGACACCCTGAATAATTTGGTTTTGTAGGGCTAGAGCTGCCTCAGTGGTTAAGAGCACTTTCTGCTTTTCCAGTGGATCAGAGTTCAGGTCCCACCACCCTTATAAAGCAGTTTGCAACTCCAGCTCTAGGGAGTTCAGTGACCTCTATGGGCACACACACACACAGGGATACACATATAAATAAATCTCGGGGCTGGAGAGAGAGCCTAGCGGTTAAGAGCGCCGACTGCTCTTGCAGAGGACCTGGGTTCGATCCCCAGCACCCACATGGCGGCTAAGAACCATCTGTAACTCCATTTCCAGGTGAATCCTATTCCCTCTTCTGACCTCCGTGGCATTGCACGACATGGGTGCACAGACCTACATGCAGACAGTACATTCATATACATACAAAAATAAAATTAAAAAAATAAATCTTAATCTGGTTTTAAAGCTTATTTTAGGGTATATTAAGAACTAATTGTGTTTGGCATATACCAACACACTAGGGAGCTCAGGCCATTAAAATAGTAATTGGGGCTGGAGAGATGGCGCAGCGGTTAAGAGCACCAACTGCTCTTGCAGAGGAAAGAGGAACTAGGTTCAATTCCCAGCACCCACATGGCAGCTAAGACCTGTCTTTATCTTCAGTTCCAGGGGAATCTGACGCCCTCTTCTGACCTCCAAGGCATTGCACGACCCGGGTGCGCAGACCTACATGCAGACAGTACACTCATACACATAAAAAAATAGTAAATTAAGTGGTAAGAGCCAAGCAACATGGCTCAGTTAAAGGTGTTTACTAACAAGCCTGACAACCTGCATTCAATCCCTGTAACCTGCACAGTGGAAGGAACCAACTCCTGCAAGTGGTTCTCTGTGTGCATATGTATACACACAACATACAATAAATGTAAAAATAGCTTTTTATAGTTTTTATGGTTTTGATTTATGTGTGTGAGCCTGCTGAAGTGTATGTGCATCACAGGTGTGCAGTGCCTGCAAGGCCAGAAGAGGGCATCAAGACCTGAACCTGGAATCATAGGCAGTTGTGAGCCATAGTGTGGCTGCCTGGAATTGAATCCAGTCCTCTGCAAGAGCAGTAAGTGCTCTTAACCACTGAGCCATTTCTCTAGGGACCTGGTTTTTATTGAATTTTTGCAAATTTCATACACCTTGATCAATCGTATTTGGAACCACCGTCCCCCTCCAGGCCAAGTTGTTCCCAAATGTCCTTGGTGTGAGTCCATCCACTGGAGCCTGGTCAACCTCTAGTGTCACTTCCTTAAAGAAAACCAACTCTCCCTCTCTCCTCTCTCCATAGTCATTGGTTCCCAACAGCTCCTCAGCTAAATAAAGTTGTGGCTTCTACCCAATTTCCCACTTCCATGCTGGGATTTTGCCTGGCCTGAGCTTGCACATGCCTTGTGCATGCTGCCGCCTTGCTCCAGGTTCACATGAGATAGCCACCTGCACAGTGTTTTCTTGTCATCCACCACCCATTACTTTCTGCCCCCTCTTCCGCTATGGTCCCTGAGCCCTGGGTGGCAGAGATTTGATACATACAGGTATCCTACTCTCTTTTTTCTTTACATAAAGTACGACCAGGTACAAACTAAACCAAAAGGGATTTTTTTTTTTTTTGTCTCAGAGATTAGGAAATTTAGTTATGTGTTGGGACTACCATATCAACATGGATATAAATGTAGTCACATGCTTACAAATCACTACCAATTATCAAATAAAAAAGGAAGCTCTCCTCCGTTTACCATCTGTCATACCAGCTGTGGGAACTATCTTTGTCTCTCTGACTTTGAGAACAAATGGCATTCTCCCTAATCCAACGCTTGTCAGCCAAACAGAGTCCACATGAGAAACCAAGGACTTGTGTGCTGGGGAATTAACAGAATTAACAGAAGGCTGGGTTCCAGACATCTTTTGAGACATACTCTCATGCCTTAACTTTTTTTTTTTTGGGGGGGGGGCTTTTTGAGACAGGGTCCCAGTTGGCCTGGAGCTCGATATGTAGACCAGGATGGCCTTGAACTCAGAGAGATCCACCTGCCTCTGCCTCCTGAGTGCTGGGATTAAAGGTGTGCACCACCACGCCCATCTTAAAGTTAATTTTAGAAGAGATTTTGCTTGAAAACATTCCTTAAAATGTAAATGTGTTACTTGACCTCTCCAGTTTTCCGTATTACATGACCTCCAGATGATGAAAGCACTGAGGAAGATGAACAGCAGGAAGAACTGAAGTTCTGTTCTTGAGCCTCTTGGAGATAAACTGGCCGTGTGCTCAGCTAATTATCATCTGGGATTTTAACCACACAATTTTATATTTTTGTGATTTTAGCCAACCCTCATATTCCAATGTTTGAAAAATTTACACTTAACAGAATTTAGATTTGGAGAAGATAGTTCATAGTTAAAATGAACAGCTCTTAAAATACTTCACAGAGATCACGCTTATTGAAGGTTCAACACCAACTATTAGAGGTCTAAGATCTTGGAAATAAAAAGCAGCCCCTAGTTTAAATCAACAACAAAGTAAAAATTCCCCAACACTTGTATAATCACAGATGATTACCTTAGAAACAAAAAGGTGAACTGATAATGACTTCACAAGACACTTGAATATACTTTGTGTGGTTTTTATTTAGGTCAAGTTCTTAGTACACAGCAATAATTAATCCCAAATACAATTTAAAAATTAAGTGAATGTTCCCTCACTAATCTGAAGGTGGTTTAATGGCACACACAAGAAATGTCACTGGCAACAGCTGCCACTCAAGTTGCCTAAATGGTTTTTACTTGGTACCACCAACTCTGGGAGCTATAAAGTATACACTGGCCAGGCCATAAATTGTTTACATTCTTTTTTTTGTTAAGAAAAAAGGTACATGGACACAAAATATGATTAAAAACTGCATTTTCCATAGAATTCTGAAGTTGCAAAAGAGGTTTCAGTTTAATTGAAAATAAGTTTTTTGTTTTTTTGTTGGTTGTTTCTTTTTTTACAAAAAACTTTTAACATATTTAGCAAGGATCATTTACACAGCTAGGCCCCGTCGTTTCGTTGTAGTTGTTTTAAATAGAGATTCTCAATAAAACAAAAAAAATGTAAAGTAAAAAAGACAGTAAGCTGAATGCCTTCATTAGTAACTTTATAAGGCTCTCTTAATAAGGCTGTGTGCTGTGCTGTGCTGTGCTGTGCTCCCGCCAGTGCTGAACTAATACAATTCATTTCTGCTACACATACCTTACGGGAAACTGTGATGAGTGTAGTTTTAGAAGGGGTTTATAAAGGGGAATTACTATTTTCACTAATGAAGATTGCACTTACATACTCCTTTACACAATCTGAATACTTGGATGGTTTATCTAAACAGGGAAGATCTTTTCAAGTATATTCCTCAAAACAAGGAGAACTCTTTTTAGTTTTTAAGGAATACAGCACATTAAGACAGTTGCGGTGCAATGGAAAGAGTACTGTACTGAGCATCTTCCTTAACTCATTGCTCATCTGAAGCAAAGCACTAACCTCACTGTTAAAATGTCACTGAAGCAAAAATTTTAGCTTTTCTAGTTATAATCTATGATTCAAAATAGCAGTGTTACAGAAACTGTCACCTTCACACTAACCAAGGAGTTCCTGGCCAAATAGTTCTAAAACTAAACAGATCCCCAGTCATTATTAAAGATTTGACAGCCAACCTACCATTTCTTCCACGAAAACCTTTTCAGAAGAAAAGGTGTGGCCTCGGGACACGCCATGTTCTTGCCATAAGAAGAAAAGGTAGTAAAAGATAAAGCCAGAGTTCTTACTATAGAAAGGTAACCTCCAAAAGGAAATGAAGGTTGAAAGCTAGAGCAAACTGTACCCATTTTGACGCCTCCCAAATAAGAATCATCTTTAAGCAACATTAATCTGCTAATGAGTACAGCTACATTACAGACATAACTGTGAAGATGCGTAAAGCACTCTCCAGCCGGTAAACAGCAATGGGGGGGAGGGGAGGTGAGAAGGTCACCAGTGACGCTTAGAGACAGCGAAGTCAGCAGTCCTGTGCCAGCCACAAGGTAGGGACAGCAGATGCCCCGAGGAAGACAGAAGTAGCCAAAAGGAAAATACTAAAGGAGACATCTTCAAAGATCTGTATTCCAAACAGCAGGCTCAAATCTCTCAGGTCTAAATTTTGAAACATTTGGCACTATTTTTGTTTCCAATTTCCCTTGGCTGCAAGGTTAAACAAAGAATGTATATTCCCATTCACATCCATGGACCTTCAAATATTAATAGCAAAAAAAGACAAATCTTCAGTCAGTCATCTTTCTTTAGGGAGAAAGGGACTGCCCACCAGACGTGTCAGGAAGAGCACCATCACTGTATCCCTATCCTGATAAAAGCGGCTGCTTACTAGTCAGCACATTTTCAGCATATTGAGATTTTCTGAGTTCATTTGAAATTCCTAATAATCTTTTAGCTTATGGGAAAGTAAATTGGGGAAACTTACAATAAGGTGGGAAATAACCTCACAGAGTTATTGACAGCATGCAATCTATAGAATATTACATACATTAAAAGTCTCCAATTACTGTAGGCCTGGCTTGTTATTACATAGTATTCCTCCAAATCAATTCATAGGAATCAAAAATTATAAAAACTAAAGATGTGAAAGAGAATCCAATAGTGTTCTCTTTTTAAAAAAATAACATTAGTACTAAAGAATACAGAAAAAGACATCTGGCAGCCTGTGGATTCTCCCTTTTGCAGGTCTACAGCACGAAGAACCTTCCCAGTGTTTTCTGCAGCCCTAACTCAGCACAGACCAGCAGGCAAGCTGCACTCCTAGTACCTACTACCAGGTCTTCTCTACAGCTGCCTTTGCTTCTGGTAGCAAGCTAGCTGTCTGCTGCGCTAGAAAACACCTCTGCCTCAGTCCACTACACTCTCTCAGAAGAAGCCTTAAATAATTGGAGTGACTGTTTTCAAAACTGTGTACCAATACAAGAAAAGTTTAACATATTTATAGTCTTGTCGAGTTTACAATGGAGCTAAAGGCTCAGAGGAGATTCTGGGACGTTATCCTGAAGGTATGTCAGGATAACCTAATAAGTGAAATGCGAAGTATACTAGCAAGTTTAAACGAAAATGTTTTAGAAAAATATAAAAGTACAACAGCTAATCTGTGATGTGTTTCAAAAAACTCAAGCTGCAGCCTAGCATAGTGGCTCGTTTGTAATCCCAGCATTTAGGAGGCAGAGGCAGGAGTATCACCATGGTTTCAAGGCCAGCCTGGGCTACATGGTTAGACTGCCTCAAACAAACAAAATTGAAACTTTTAAAGTCTTAAGAAGGAAACTAGTTGAGTCTCAGCTAATGGTGATGTGCCGGCTCAGGTAACATGCACACGTGGACTGTTTGCTTCTGCCTATACCATCTACATTTCTTCACGTCTATTATACTCGCTCATTTCTCAGTCAAATCATCTGCACTCCTCATGTTCAAGGCCTACATGAAATCCATACACCTATTACCTCTCTTCCTCTTAGGCTGCAGGTGAAGTTACCTCACAAAGCTCGTTTCTGACCAATCTGGTAGACTGGTAAGAATACACACTACATCTTTGGGCCTAAACTGAAGCCGGCCCAACATCATGGTATTCACCTTCTAAACAACACACTTCGCCTGTCTTTTTCTCAATACTGCTTATGCTAATTACAGAAGCCACTAGCCCTACAAAACTCCACTGAATTTAAAGCTTTCACTTTGTAGCCTGGGGAAAACCCTTATTATGGTGTCAAAATACTGATTTTTATCGGTGTAACTGGATAAGTGTTTTGTCCTATTAACCTTCTTCCACTATATTCTTAATCTGAGCCATAAGGTTGAAATTCTTAGTAGGAATGGCCACTGCGGAGTCCTAGGAAAACCAGGAGAATATTTATCTTTTCTACAGCTGAGAGGACAAAAGTGACTCAGCAGCAGCTGACACTGGCCATCAAGAACGTTCAAAGTCACAGTAGCAGCCTTTAATTCCCAGTGACAACAACTTGTCTCTTAAAAACAAAGGAAATATAGTGTTTTTCTAACTAGTAAGAGAATAATGGTACAGTCTGACTTCCAAGATCCTTCTCTTTAAAACAGCACCTACAGCAAGGGCCACAGCTGTGCCCTTCCCAGCCTCAGGAACCTGTGTCCGCTTCACACCCGCCTCCAGACACAAACCAGCCCACCACATTCCCATCTGGTACACGGGCCATTAGTGGCAAGGCAGTCTCATGCAGCAGCACATTAAAATCAAGCTGTGGCAATTGCTGACCACCCTGGAAATGTTCGGAGACTCACGTTTCATCAACCTTAAAATCTACAAACAAACATGACAGGATGCAAGTGAGTTGAGTGTAACTCATCTGGTGTACTGCAGTGCTAAGAGAATGCAGAACTTACTGTGTTAAAAAGAAAAAGCCATCTGAAACAACTTAAAATAGCTAAGTATGCTATTTAAACACTGGTTCCTTCCTCTTCATACTAGTGGAAGAAAGTAAGGGCCAAGGGTGCCCACTGGGCCAGGCCCCTGAGCATGGGCAATGAACATCCAATGCCACAGATCCTGCCGGGAGAGAAATCCCAAGGTGTACAGTATTCCTGAGAAAGATCCCAGATTTTTTTTTTTTCTGAATCAGTCTTGGTCTGATTCTTTTCTAGCTACATATATGTTGTTGATTCAGAAATGGTCACTACTTCAATCCAGACAGCTCAGCATAGTACACGGTGGCAAAAAATCCATTTGTTCAAACTTGACTTTGTGTACTTTTGTTTTTAATACTGGGAGATAAACAAAAATAATAGTAAAAGAAGTAGCTTTATCATTTGTACACTTCTTTCTATTCACTGGAAGGAGTCCCCCAGAGCCTTCAGGTAATCTGGGAAGACCTGACTTCCTGGGAGAGAGCGCAGCTGTGCGAGCTTTACTCGGAATAGTGCATGATGGACTCGACGTAGTTTCCAGGGAAGAGCCCTGTCACTCCATTCATCACTCCCTCATACCAACCATCGTCGTTCTTCTTGATGACGTAAATGATGGCTCCTTCCTGAAAGGACAGCTCATCTTCCTTGTCTTTTGTATAATCGTAAATTGCCACAACTGGAGAAGGAAACAGAACAGGATGGGAACAAAAGTACTAGAAAGACAGAAGCACAAGCACGGCAACTTTCTAAACAGACTTAGAATTCAGATGCATGTACTTTCTAATGCTCAGTCCTATATAAAGCAATAAAATGTTTTCCAGTTAGGTTAGGTTCTATATCCAGTATAAATAGTAAGACAAGCCCCCCCCCCCGCAAAAAATGTTACTGTGTCCTTCAATACCCTTTAAGGTGGGTAACCACATAACTACAGAGCAAGACAATCTCAGAGTAATCTATGATGTGCTTACAGTGAGGCACCATACTGTGTAAGAAAATGCTTATATCTAAACATTGTAATCATACTAATGTTGTGAGATGCATTATGAGAGGAAAGTGGGAAATGAGACAGCCTAAGAAACAGCAGATCCACATCTGCTTTCTGGAGTTTATGCCTATTCAGTGAATGGTGGCTGAACTCCCCCAAGTTGAATGCATAGCAAAGGGAGTCCAATACATACATACATACATACATACAAACAAACAAACAAACATACATGTATGGATATATATACTTAAAACATAGACTGCATGTTAACAATTAAATACACCCACAATTTTTAAAAAATGCTAAGAAAACCAAAATGCCTCCGAGCTTCTCCTATGATTTTTTTTCCTTCAATCACTTGGTCCCAGGCCTCCAATCAATCAGATAACTGCTGGACCCTAAATCACATCTACCCTCGGGAATTCTGATGAACTGGGCTACGCTAACTTATTCAGATCCCTTGAAGATTCTGACTCTGCTCAATCCTGCACCTTTGTGCACCACTAACAACTGCCCTTGACAAAGATCCAACTGGGCCAGTGATGTGACTCAGTGAGTTATGCCACCACGCCTGATGACCTAAGACCCACATGGTGGAAGAAGAGAATTGACTCCTACAAAATGTCCTCTAACTGCCACACACATGTATGTGTGTCCACATACATACATGAACACAAAAATGATAGATATAATTTAAAAAATTAAAATCTGTTTTTGTGTGTGTGTGTGTTTTTGAGACAGGGTCTCCCTATAGCCCCAGCTGTCCTGGAACTCACCCTGACCAGGCTGGCCTTGAACTCACAAAGATCCACCTGCCTCTGCCTCCCAAGTGCCCATCAACTGTTTTTGTTTCTGTGACCTTATTCACATATCACTAAAAAACAAAAACTACAAGGTGGACTTCTGACGTAACAGAACTTCCCTTAAAGCAAACTTAAAGCAAGGCTGTAGGTGCAGCTGAGTGCTCAGTGCATGAGGCCCCAGTACCAGCCCCAGCACCACAGGAGGGAAAGAGAAAAATCTGTGTTTCTGGCCCACTTATCAAAAATTATTTGGCTTCCCTAACCTGTGACTATTTCCTGTTACTGGGATGCACTGGGGACATCAGAAAATACCTTAGGGCTGTATTTCTCAGAATACACCTGAACATCTAAACAATCCAACGTAATTACATAATGAGGTGAAAGTGTAAGAAAATTTGAATTAGAGTATGTAGTATTGCCACCCAATCTAATACTTTCCATTTAGTTTGTGAGGTTTTTTGTGTGCTTTTTAAGAAAAGGCAACATTCTTGTTCTTGGTACTTAAGACAAATACAAACCTACCGAAAAGTAATTTATATTCTTCAGCAAAGAGTAACTTAGCAGACAGACAGTTAAGCTCTCTGCACACCCAGTTTCTTCTCCAAGATAATAGAAATTGGCCTAGACAGAACTCACACTGAATATGATTCCCTGGACAATGGTTAGACTTCTATAGAGTTAAGAGCCTTTTTTTTCCCTGAGGGGGTCAAAATTAGTAATCACTTGGAATTTCTTTATTTTAATCCCCCTCAAAAATCCATAGAGGCACATGTCTTTAATCTCAGCACTCAGGGGGCAGAGGCAGGCAGATCTCTATGAGATCAAGGCCAGCTTGGTCTACACAGCAAGTTCCAGGCCAGCTGGGGCTATAGGGAGACGCTGTCTCAAAAAGACCCCCCCCCAAAAAAAAAATACTGCCTAAAAATACTCATTTTCATTCCAGGGAAATATATATCAAATGATAAACATTTGGCTTCTTTTATGTGGTTATAAGTAAAACAGGACAGTATTTGCACTCTTTTTCTCAACACATCTAGTACTAATATGAAAATACACTAAATTTTCAAGTGTACTTTTTTTTTAATTAATTTTATTTATTTCTGTATGTGTATGAATGTACTGTCTGCATGCAAGTTTGTACACCCGTGTCGTGCAATGCTGCGGAGGTCAGAAGAGGGTGTCGGATTCCCCTGGACCTGGAGTTCTCCTGGAATTGGAGTTTCAGACGGCTCTCGGCCGCCATGTGGGTGCTGGGGATCGAACCCAGGTCCTCTGCAAGAGCGCCGGCACTCCTAACTGCTAGTTCATCTCTCCAGAACCATCAAGTGTACTTTTTAACATGAGCATTTCAATTGGAAGTACTCTAAAATTACATTATGAAAGTCTTTAACTGGGCCTAACTTTAGCTAAAATGTTTAATCATATAATTTACATGAAGAATGTTAAAGATGTAAAGAAGAGGGGAGGAGGGCGGGAAGAAGAGGCTGGGAGCCACCTGATGTGGGTGCTGTGTCCTTCGCAGAGCAGTGCACGTGAGGAAGGCTAGGAAGAGTGATTTTTAAAGGCAACTGTTTTACTCTCTGAACATCTGTTGTTAATTCTTTCCTTAACACACTTTTGAGAACCACCCATTTGTTGCCTATACTAGTAATGGATTTGTTTTTCATTATGGAACAGCACTCCACTGATTGATGGGATGGATAGCCCAGAATTATTTTATGTACTCACCAGGTAAGAGTGCTTTTCTCTAAAGGAATAATTAAGCTGGCTTCTTGGACTGCAAACTATCAACACTTTTCCTAAAAGGGTGCATAATCAACTAGGGAGTTTGTAAAAGATGTGGGTACCCAGGGCTGTAACCCAGTATAATGCCCTATACATCATTAAAAAAAAATTCTTAAAGACAGTTTATGATGTAATTCAGACAAAATATAACCAGCTAAGTGTAAAGTACAGTGAGTTTTCACCTATGTGGCCATCACCACGGTCCTTCTACAGAACATCCATCACGGCAGTTTCTTATGCCTATATAAATCATATGTTCTCACTAACACTAGTACCTGGAATCCAACAATCCAGACTCCATTTAGGTAAAATATGGATATTCTGTGTCATAATTCTTTCCTTACCATCCATTTGTTGCCTATACTGTAAGTAATGGATTTATTTTCATTGTGTAACAGCACTCCACTGATTGGATGGATAGCCCAGAATTATTTTATGTACTCACCAGGTAAATGACAGGAGCTATTTCCAGATTGGAGTTATTATGAATAAAGCAGCTATGAACACTTGTGTTTAAGTCTGTTGTTAATGTATGTAATTATTCTTAAGTCTCTATATAGGAGAGGATTCCCAGACTGGATGACAGGTAAGTATCTAATTTACACACACGCAAAAAAGCTAGCCAGGCTTGGTGGCACATACCTTTAATCCCAACACTTAGGAGGTAGAGGCAGGCAGATTTCTGTGAGTTCAAGGCCAGCCTGATCTACATAGTGAGTTCCAGGACCACTGGGGCTACAGGAAGACCCTGTCTCAAAAAGACCAAAAACAAAACAAAACAAAACAAAGCCCACCCACTGTTTTCGGAGCAGCAGAACATTTTCTGTTCTCAGCAGCCAGCTTCCGCACACCTTCTCTAACGCTCTGGTAGTTGGCCCAGAACTTGCTACAAAGCTAAGGCTGGAGTTAAGCTCAAGATCCTCTCTCCTTCAGTGTTTGGGATTCACCGTAGCTAGTGGACTGCTACCTGGCTCTCTTCAAGGTGGCTTCTCTCTGCATTTTCCTAAGCACCTCGTCAGCTGTGCTGGTCATTTTAACCTCTTTGGTGAAGTTATCTAAATAAGTTTTTTTGCTCCTTGTTCTTTCCTTAAATGTCTTCTAAAGAAAAATAGCCAGCTTCATTTAATGATTCAATTTATTCATTGCTTTAAATCTTCTTGCCACTTATGTACTCTTTGTAAAACCTTTTTTGTGCACTCAACTCACAAAGAATTTCTCCTCAGAATCTTTATACCTTGAGCTTCATATTTGGATTTAAAGTCTATTTCAAGCTGTGTGTGGTGCTAAGGGAGGAGGTTCGATTTATATGTTAAACATCCCATTCTTTCCTTATACCATTATCCAGGAGTCTCTGTCAAACAGGAAGTTTGGACTCCTGGATTCTGTGGTCCTCTGCACTGATGTAGATTTCAATACTCACAATAGAAGGGTAATGTCATGAAAAACCCAAGATAATGCCTGACATCAGGGTGTTTAAATCCTCCACCATTATTTTTATTTTTTTTAATTTTTGACTATTTTGGGTCTTTTACATTTCATTATAACTTTTTCAACTCCCTTGCCAATTTCCATAACATCTCTACAATTTTTAACAAGGTTGCAGTCAATCCACAGATCAATCTGAAGGAAGCCAGAGTTAATAATTTTTTTTAAAAAAACATAGTAAGAGATGGCCTAGCGGTTAAGAGCACTGACTGTTGCTCTTGCAGAGGACCCCGGTTCGATCCCCAGCACCCACATGGCGGCTGAGAACCGTCTGTAACTCCAATTCCAGAGAACTCCAGTTCCAGGGGAATCCGAGACCCTCTTCTGACCTCCGTGGCATTGCACGACACAGGTGCACAAACCTACATGCAGACAGTACATTCATACACATACAAAAATAAAAAAGTAAAATAAATAAATAAATAAAAATAGTAATACGTCTTAACTTAGGCCTTCATTATCATGTTTTATAGTTTTTCTAAGGCTCTGCATTTGTTTAACTGGTTTTCCCTCCTTGGTACTGAAGACTGAACCAAGGCTTCGCATATCTTAGGCAAGTACTCCACCACTGACCTCCATCCTTAGGCCTGTTTGTACTTTTTATTTTGAGACAAGGTCTTGATAAACTGTTCAGGTTAGCCTTGAACTCACTCTGTAGCCCAGAAAGGCCTTCAACTTGTAATCCTCATGCCTCATCTCCTAAGTAGCTGAGATTACAGATCACAGGCCTGCACTATCAGACCCAAACATTTTACTGGCTTTCTAAGTATTTCACATTTTTTATATTACAAAAGCCACAGCTTTATAAATTTGAACTTCAATTAATTGCATTAAAATGCAATTAATTTTCCATATTAACTAATAATTTTGCTGAGCTTTTTTTTAGTCCCTTTTTAAAATATATTTAAGTTCCTTTGGATTGAACAGTTTTGCTTTTGTTTCTAGTATATATGCCTTGATGCTTTTTGTTTTGTTTTGCTTCTTCCTTTATTGCACTGGCAGGGGCCTCTGGTTCAGTATTAAGCAGGAAGGACAAGATCAGGTATCCCTCACTGCCTTGTCCGTAACTTTGGGAGATAAAATATTCAGTCTTCAAGCTTAAGTATAATGTTAGCTGTAGTTTTTTGATTGTTTTTCTTTTTTTTGGTCTTTTTGAAACAGGGTCTCCCTGTAGCCCCAGCTGTCCTGGAACTCACTAAGTAGACCAGCCTTGCCTTGAACTCACAGAGATCCGCCTGCTTCTGCCTCCCAAGTGCTAGGATTAAAGGCGTCCACCACCACACCCATCTTAGCTAGTTTTCAATAGATGTCCTCTTATCAATTGAAGAACCAATCTTTTAAAAAATCTTTTATGTGTATTACCTGCATGCATTTAAGTGCACCCATCTCATGCAATGCCCACAGCTGTCATAAAAGGGTGACAGATCCCCTAGAACTGGAGTTACAGACGGTTGTTAGCAGCCATCTGGGTGCTGGGTTTAGAACGAGGGCCTTCTGTAAGAGCAGCCAGTGCTCTTAACCACTGAGCCACCTATCCATCCCCAAGGAAGCAAGCTTTTATTCCTAGTTTGCTACAATTTTCATCAGGAACAGGTATGGGATACTGACAAATAGCTTCTTCTCTACCAAATGAGATGGCTATGGTTTGTTGTTGTTATTGTTGTTGCTGTTGTTGTTTTAATTTGTGAAGACAGTGAATTACACAGATTAACTTTTCAAATGTTAAATCAACCTTCTATCCCCAGTATAAACTATACTTGGTCCTGATACATTAAAAGTATCCTTTTCCTACACAACTCGGTTTCATCCATGAGAACTCTAAAGAGCTTTCCCATCTATGTTTGTAAGATAGTGTGCAGTGTGTAATGCTGGCCTCACACAGTCTGACCATCCCTGTTCATCAGAAGCATTCTCTAGAGCCTTTCTATTTTCTGAAATTTTTCTTTCGCAAATGTTGGCTAGAACTTCAAGTTAAACCATCTGGGCCTGGAGTTTTCTGTGGGAATGTTTTAAACATATAAACTCAGTTTCTCTAAAATACATAGGGAACTCTAATAGATTAACTTGTTTAACTGGTTTTCCCTCCTTGGTACTGAGGACTGAACCTAGGCTTCACATATTTTGGGAGAGGGGAGAGGACTAAGAATGAAACATCAAGGCCCTGTTTCTGCTAGGCTGAGTGCCCTACCACTGAGCCACACCCCTAAGGCTACTCGCTCCTTTTGGAGTGAACTTTGGGAATTTGTATATTTGAGAGAATTTATCCATTGTCTAAATTACTAAATTTATGGGCATTGCCAGGCCTGGTGGCACCTGCCTTTAATCCCAGCACTTGGGAGACAGAGGCAGGTGGATCTCTGTGAGTTCAAGGCTAGCCTGGTCTACATAGCAAGCTCTAGGCCAGCTGGAACTAAAGGGAGAAGCTGTCTCAAAAAGACCAAAAAAAAACTGTTTATGGGCATAAAGCTATTATTTTCTTTTCATCCTTATTCTTATTTATCTTATTCTTTTTAACTTTATAGAATTCGTAATCATTCCATTCAATTTTTTTCCTGGAAAGTATAATTTGTCTTTTATTAAACATTTTTGATATTCCATTTAATATTATAAATTTCTTCTAAGTACTGCACCACACATATCAATATACTATATGTTTCCTCATTTTCATTAAGTTAAAAGTATCAATAGTAGACTGTTTCGATAGCATGTATTAAACCCTGGGATTAAAGCCTCAGTAAAGCACAAATACACACACACACACGCATAAAAATTTTAAGTCTTTCTTTAAAGTATACTTGGAGTTAGAGAGATGGCTCAGTGGTTAAGAGCATTGGCTGCTCTTGCAGAGGACAAGTGTTCAGTTCCCAGCACCCACATGACAGCTAACAATTATCCATAACTCCACTGTGGTTCCAGGGGACCTGATACCCTCCTTCTAGCCTCTGCAGGGTTTGCATGACAAGGGTGCACTTACATACACGCAGACAAAACACTCATACAAATAACATCAAAATAAATATTTAATATTTTTTGGTCTCCCTGTAACCAGCTACAGGAACTCGCTATGGGAGACCAGGCTGGTCTCAAAATCACAGAGATTTGCCCACCTCTGCCTCACAAGGGCTGGGATTAAAGGCTTGTGCCACATTAAGGCACCTGCCTTAAAACAAATCATTTAAAAAAAATTTTAATTAAAAAGTATTCTTGTATTTTTGTACTACTAAGGTCATATTCATATCTGCTCTAAGTAAGAAATTACTTCACTATTTTAATTGCCTTTAGAAAAAGTTTAAAATACAAAGAAAATGACTTTAGACTTACATTTACTCTTCATTCTTTTTTTATAGACCAAGATTTCATTTGGTATCACTCTTCTTCTACCTGCAAAAATCCCCTTTAAAATTTCTTAACATATCCCTGCTAGTCATGAAGTCTTAACCCTTTCCCTTTCTTGGGTCTGTAAAGGTCTTTAAAAAGGACGCTTTTGGCCGGGCTTGGTGGTGCACGCCTTTAATCCTAGCACTCAGGAGGCAGAGGCAGGTGGATCTTTGTGAGTTCAAGGCCAGCCTGGTCTACAGAGTGAGTTCCAGGAGACCCTGTCTCGAAAAGACCAAAAAAAAAAAGGACGCTTTTGCTAAAGAACCTTAGAATGCCATTTTCCTTTATTACTTTAAAGATGTTCTACTTGCATAAAAACTACGCAGTCATTCTTGTCTGTTCTCCTATAATGGGCCAGTTCTCTAAGTATCATTAAGATCCTCTCTAGTGATCTTTAGGATCACCTCTGCTGATTTTTTTGAATGATTTATTATGTGTCCTGGCATAGTTTTCTTTTGTTTCTTCTGTCTGGATTTCCTGGTACTCTGAATTTATAGTTTTATGATGGACAACTTCCAAACAGCTTCCATGGTTCTTGCTGTGGCATTTGTGCCTTTTGGGATCCCCACTTCCAAATGTATTTTGCTAAACCTACTGACTTGCTTTAATTAATGGAAACTAAAGACTGGAGAAAGCTCAGTCCATAAAGCTTGCTACACGAGTGAGGACTTAAATTCAATCCTCGGCACATGGTGATGCATGCTAATAATCCCAGTGCTGGGAAGGTGGAGATGGAGGCTATGCATGGCTCACTAGCCAGCCTGCATAGCCATCAGTGAGTCCCAGTCTCAGGGAGAGAGATGGCCTCACAAAATAAGGTGAACAGCCCCTAAGAAACAACATCCAAGGTTGACTTCTAGCCTCCATATGCACATGTGAACCTGCACACACACACTGGTATATTAACATAATACATACAAATACATACTGAGAACCCAAAACAAAATACAGAACATGGCAAAACTAACAGAATATCATTTCTGAGGTTAGGTTAAAAAAAAACAACAAAACCTTGCACACACACTTTCTCTTCTTATTTATTCATTCTAACAAGGTAAGCCATCGTGTTGTGAACTGCCCCTAAGAGACCCATGTAACCCAGTGATGGGCCACCTCTGGCTATCAAGGCCCTCAGGCTACAATCCATGAGGAAATAAGCTTGAGAGCAAGTTCTCCCCAGGTCAAGTCTTATAATAATTGTAAGCCTTACCCCATACCTGGACTTTAGCCATGTGAAACTGAGCTACAGAGCCAAACAAGTGGCTAGATAATAAATTTTGTTTAAAACTAATAAAATCTGGAATTATCTATTAAATAGCAATAGATAACTAAATTGCCATCAACTGTGGAAACATTTTGATCATAATTGCTTCAAATCTTTTTTTTCTTTTACCTTTCCTAGCAACTTCAGGTTTTCATTCTGTCTCTTTCTCTCTCTCTCTCTCCTTCCTTCCCCTCCTTTCTCTTACAATATATTCTGCTTTATTTTTCATTTCCAGAAGTTTACGCAACCCCTCCCCCCAAATATACTCTGCTTCTCTATCATGTTCATTTTCCTTTATCTTCTTGACAATATGTGGTATTCATAAAACATACACAGAAAAGATTGGATCTCTTTCTGTCTGGAAGTCAAACTCTGCCACCACTGCCTGTTGTTCAATGTCTGAAAACCATTGTTTATTTTTATATTCCCTAATTAATGCTTGAGGAGAAGTAAATCTGATCACTGTTCTCTGTCTTGGCCAAATGTACAGTCCAGTCCAGAAAGACAGTGGTTAGCAGCTTTCATTTCCTTAATGGAAAATTCCCTTCCTTCCAGATCAACACATTTTCCCCCTGGGCTGGTTAGTGGCAATTTTTTTTTTAAGTAGGGTGTCTGGCCGGGCGTGGTGGCGCACGCCTTTAATCCTAGCACTTGGGAGGCAGAGGCAGGCGGATCTTTGTGAGTTCAAGGCCAGCCTGGTCTACAGAGTGAGTTCCAGGACAGCTGGGGCTACAGGGAGACCCTGTCTCGAAAACACCAAAAAAAAAAAAAAAAACAAAGTAGGGTGTCTGTAGCCCAGGCTGGCCTGGAATTCAGTATGTAGCTCAGCTTGGCCTCACACTCAGAATGATCATCTTGCCTCAATCTCCCAAGTGCTGTGATTACAGGTATGAGCCACCACTTCCAGCCAAGCTGATGAGATGACACTTGGAAGCTTGTGTCCCAAGGTGCTATGTCATGAGTAGGTAACAGATAAGATGTTCCACTTGAAAAAAAATTACCACTATGAAAAGAGACTAAGAGGTCATTGCTTGGAACAAAGTTTCCTATGGAGATACTCAAACTGAAACATATGATAAAAATAACTCAAAAGTGGGGCTGGAGAGATGGCCTAGCGGTTAAGAGCGACAACCGCTCTTACAGAGGACCCGGGTTCGATCCCCAGCACCCAGATGGCTGAGAACCGTCTGAAACTCCAATTCCAGGAGAACTCCAGTTCCAGGGGAATCCGACACCCTCTTCTGACCTCCGCGGCATTGCATGACACGGGTGCACAAACTTGCATGCAGGTAGTACATTCATACACATACAGAAATAAATAAAATTAATAAAAAAATTTTTTTTTAAAAACTCAAAAGTAATGACCTAAAGCTCAGCATGGTGGCACAATTGTATAATCCCAACATGTGGAAGGAGGGCCAAGACTTTGAGGCCAAGAAAAAAAATACTAATCATGTTTATAGTATTAATCATGGGGATGGGGATGGGGATGGAGATAATCTGGAAAAACAATCCTGTTCCTGAGGGATTCCAAAGGAAAGAAGAAAAGCCCACTCAGTGATTTTTGTACTACAGAAATAATTTGTGGCTGGAAATGGTGGCACATGCCATTAATCCCAGGATCTCTGTGAGTTCAAGGCCAGCTTGGTCTGTTTAGCAAGTTCCAGGCCAGCTCAGGCTACAGGGAGACCCTGTCTCGAAAGAAAGAAAAAGAAAATAAAAAGAAAAATGAAAAAGAAAAAAGAAAAAAAAAAGAATGTGAAAAGCTAAGTTCATTAGGAACAACAGATAACCATAAAATTTCACTAGCAGACTTTCAAAATCATAAACTTTATAAACTAAACTACCAAAATTGAGCAGACTATACAAATAAATAAAATCTTACTTATAAGTAAAAAAATCAAACAAGACGCTTCAAGTACCAGCAAATTTCATTTCTGTATACAGGTGTCTTTCTATCCTCCCAGTTAAGTCTTCTGACACTTACCCTTTTCCAAGTAAGACCTTGGAGCCCATGGTGGATCCTCTTCAGCATAAGGATCACTGTACTCAACCACAGCTGCTTCCTCCTCTTCATAATCTTCTGGAGGAGGAGGTGGAGGGGGGGATTCATCAAATACTGGGTCTTCCACAGGTGGTGGTGGAGGTGGTGTTTCTGAAACTAAGAATTTATCAAGCTGAGAACAAAACTACACGTTATGCAAAGTTCATTATTTCTTATCTAAGCTTCTAGATTCAGGAAATATAAACCTAGACTTCGAAATAATCATCTTTCAAACAATGAGTGGGCAGGAGAAGTCTTTCCAGCAGTATAATGTTCTAAATCTTCAAGCATGACTTTTTCCCTCCCCTCTGGCTCAGTGTTGATAGATACTGAATGAGATTTAGTCAAAATAATTACTGTTATTTGGGCCTCTGGAATCTTTTTACAATAATATATAATCTGTTTTCCAAAGAAATCAATACAAAATAGTTGGGCTTTATGCCATATACAAGGAATTATGACAAATAATAATGACTTGGGTAATTATAATTATATCTCATTAGAAAATTTCACATTCAACTACTTTGTTCTCCGTTTTTGTCTACCTTACTCAAGACAGGTTCTCACTAACCCAAACTGGCCTTAAACTCACAACTCTGCCTCAGCCTGCTCAGTGCTGATTACGGGATTACGGGCACCCACCACAATGCCAGCCTAGTTTCTATGAAATAGAAGCTTGTCAAATTGGGAAGGAAAAAAAAAAAAATCACTAACAGCTTTGGTTAACTTCAACCATGAAAATGTTTTGTTTGTTTATAGAATTTTAACTTTAACTAAATTTAGGTTAACTCATGATGTAGAATTTCTTTAGTCTAAATGTCAATTATGCATTATTAGAATAATTTATCTCCTGCAGAGATCTGCTCTCATATATCAGTGTCATTATATTGTGACATGTAAAAAATCATGTCCAAGCTCAGAAAACGCAAACTTTTCAAAATGCTTGACACATACTTGAAAGGAATAAACTTGCATTTTTTCAGGCAGTTACTTACAGACATCAGCCCTAATTCTTACAAAGTAACAAAATTCTGTCCATGAAATTCCCTGAGCAATCTTGCTTTTGACTGATTGCTTTTATCTCAGCCTACTGATTGAACCAAGTGGGTGTGAGGAAATCACTGGCACCTGGTAGGGACCAGCCCCACCAACAGCATCTCTGCCCTATTTCAGTGCTCTCTGCTTCTGTTTAGCCATTCTGTACTTAGCTACTTTATTCATTAAAAACTCAGTGGCTCAGTAGTTAAAGAGTACTTACTGCTCTTCCAGAAGACCTGGTTTCGATTCCCAGTACCCAGATGGCAGTTAACACCTGTCCTCAACTCTAGTTCAAGAGGATCTGATGCCTTCGTCTGGCCCAATGGGCACTAAGCACACACGTGATACACTTTTTTTTTTTTGGTCTTTTCGAGACAGGGTCTCCATGTAGCTCCAGCTGGCCTGGAACTCACTCTGTAGACCAGGCTGGCCTTGAACTCACAAAGATCTGCCTGCCTCTGCCTCCCAAGTGCTAGGATCAAAGGTGTGCGCCATCACACCCGGCAACACGTGATACACTTACATACACGCAGGTAAAACACTCATACATATAAAATAAAAATGAATTTTAAAAAAATCTTTAAAAAATTTTTTTACTCCTATAGTTTTTATCTTGGTAATGGTATTTTTGTGGGGGATGAGGAAGGGCCTCACTGAGTAGCACTTGTGATCCTCCTGCCTCAGACTCCTGAATTCTGGGATTACAGGGATGCACCACCAGGCTGGCACTACTAAGTTTTTTTTAAAAAACAAATATACAAATAGGTGATATGTGTGTGTATATATATTTTTTTCTTTGTTAAAATTTACATAGTTTCTTATGATTAGGTGAGAACAGTGTAACTTGCATACATTTATAAGAGGAACATATTGATTTTAACAACTATAGAATGAACTTCCAGAAAAATCAGAAAAATTACATTATAAAATTACTCAGATGCTGACAATAATTTTTACCTTTCTTTTTTTAAAAATTTTTTTTATTTCTGTATGTGTATGAATGTACTGTCTGCATGCAAGTCTGTGCACCCGTGTTGTGCAATGCCGCAGAGGTCAGAAGAGGGTGTCAGATTCCCCTGGAACTGGAGTTCTCCTGGAATTGGAGTTTCAGACGGTTCTCGGCCTCCATGTGGGTGCTGGGGATCGAACCCGGGTCCTCTGCAAGAGCAGTCGGCGCTCTCTCCAGCCCTTTACCTTTCTTATAACTGCCTCAGAGCCGGTTTAATTAGAGTACCCCAAGTTCTTTTTTTATTAAAGTATTCCAATTATTCATCTGATACTTTATAATACATTATCTCATTTAATCTTTACTTTGAAACATGTTTCTATCTTTATTTTTACTTTTTGTGACTGCAGGGCTCAATCCCAGATCCTTGCACATTGTAGGCACTTATGCTCTTCCCCCTGCTCAAGGTACTGTTTTTAATCTTAATTTTATGGCTATGGATGTGGAAACAGGCTCCCCAAGATTACACAGTCCTGGAGCAGTAAGTGGGAAAACATCTGAACAGCTACTTCTGCCTGTCATCTTAGAAGATATACTACTACGAGGTACGAGTTAGAACTTTCAAGTGTGCTGTGGCTAGGAACCACATTCAGCACAGGGAAGAGTGGTGGCAAAGTCATGCGGACATGGACGACCAAACTTTCATTTACAGTAAGTATAGTAAGTGCTTTAAGATATGACAATAGCATTTTGTATGTGCCAGGAAAGGCTTCCTGAGACCTGATGGGTAAGCAGTTAATGACTAGTACATAGTGTGTCATGTGGAAATATATATATTTCAAGTCAGATATATTAAGAAAATAAGGATAAGTAAAATAAAGCAGAAAAGCTTCAAGGAAGCACCCAAAGTTTGACAGAGAAAGCTCCAAAGCACTCAGCAGTAAAGAACTTCCTGAATTTGGGCTCTATTCAATGAGAACTAGGAGGCCATGCAGGAGTTTTAAAAAAGATCAGTATCTGCACATTTTACCCCAGTACAATTCCCTGTAACTGTCTCCAAGTAATTCCAGACTTCTTCCAAACATTAAATTGAATTTAAGGAAGATGTTTGCTTCCATAGACTATCTTTAAAATGATATGCCTAAAAAGCTTTAGGGTAATTCTAAAACAAAGGTACACTACCTCCTAGGTCAGTAAGAAAGTAACACTTATTGGAATGTGTAAGTCCTGCTACATTTGTAAAGTCTGTCCCAGAACACTTCATACAAGGAGGAAGACAGAAAAGGAAGGGGCCAAACAAGGAACTGACTTTTATTTTTTTGGTCTTTTCGAGACAGGGTCTCCCTGTAGCTCCGGCTGTCCTGGAACTCACTCTGTAGACCAGACTGGCCTTGAACTCACAAAGATCCACCTGCCTCTGCCTCCCAAGTGCTAGGATCAAAGGTGTGCGCCACTACGCCTGGCCCGGAACTGACTTTTAAAATACAAGCACTGGTGCTAATCATGTTTCATAAGTATCTACTCAGGCCAAGACTCTTGAATACCATGATAATCAAGTACTTAAATTAAATTAAAAGACCACTTCTCATGAAACATTTGATGCCATAAAAATTAATGATATCTAGGCTCCATAACCTTCCTCAATTTGGAAGTCCATTTTTTGAACAAGAAAAAAATTCTGATGGGTTATTAGTCTTCAAAGTCTGGCCCATCTTCCCTAAGATGTTTGAACTACTTCATTCAAAATGAGCAACATCATCTCACGGAACAATGGGCAAAGTAGAACTAAATTGGAAAGTTCTCCAAATTTGGAATTAAGTCTTCTTTATGATTGGTCTGCTGTTCCAATGCAAAACAAAATTTAAAAGGCACCAAACTATTCTGTTCCTAGCACAGAACTGGGGAAATGGGCAGCAAGTCCCAGCCTTAGCAGAGGCAGGTCCCAGCCTTAGCAGAGGCAGGTCCCAGCCTTAGCAGAGGCAGGTCCCAGCCTTAGCAGAGGCAGGTCCCAGCCTTAGCAGAGGCAACCGATTACTGCTGGGTGATGGAGAGTTCAGAATACTCTCAGGGCAAAACCCCACACAGGTAAGCTTCCAACCTGTGACAAGAGAAAGCCTACAGAGAGATTTCTGCTCCTAGAAAACCACAATATTCAAAAGCTGCTGATAAATGTGAACGAAAGTCCATCACAACATGGCAGTGGAACTTGGCAGTGTTGTTCACGTGATACTAATTTTAGAGGCATGGAAGATGCAAGAGTGAGGAAGTCAGCAATTCTTCCTCCAGTTTCAGCAGTCACTGAGCCCAGCACTAAGGGGAGTCCTGAAGTAAAGAATAACCTTATGGGCCAAGAGACCCTGGGAGGCCATTACATGAAGCCGTGAAGCCTAAATCTGGTATGGAGACCCCAAGATGTTGTAGATCCCAGAGCTATGAGAGTCAAGGAGAGCTACACAAAGAGAAATGCATGTTGCAGACAGGAACACTGGAAGTTAAGTCTCAGAGATCAGATATGGAGTTACAGGATTTGGTGTAAGCCCTGCTGATTTCCAGTCTTGCTTTAGTCCAGTATTTGTTCACTATGCCTCCATTCCTCCCTTCTGCAATGGTAATGTGTATTCTGTGCCCCTGGAGACTGGAAGTATGTAGTGTGCCTTTTGATTTTACAGGGGGTTATAATTAAGAAAGTACCTTGAGTCTCAGAAGAAACTTTTGACTTTTGAATAGTACTGAATGTTAAATGAATGAACTGTTAAAGACCACGGGATCTTTTAAAGTTGGACTAAATGCATTTTGCATTATGATAGGGTCATGAGCCTATGGGGGCCAGGGAGTAGAACATGGTGGTTTGAATACAAATGCCCCCAAATAGGCTCAAAGTATTTAAATACCTGGCCCCCATTGGCAATGTTATTTGTGAAGGTTTAGGGGAGGCCATGCCTCCCTGACCATAATGGACTCATCCTTCTGGAATCATTAAACCAAATAAACTCTTCTATTAGTAGATCTGCCTGCCTCTACCTCCCGAGTGCTGAGATTAAAGGCATGTGCCACCACACCTAGCTAAATAAAACACGTTTTTAAAAAAGAGCAGGGAGAGATATGCAGGACAGTCATGGCAGAATGCATGATCTCGGTTGGGGTGGGGGTGGGGGTGAAGGGAAGGGGAGATATGCCTGAACTGAATTGGAAAATGATGTATGAAATGCACAAAGCATCAATAAAAAAAAAATGTTGAGAAAAAATAAAAATAAAAATAAAAAATAAAAAAGGGCAGGGGATGCTGAGAGAAAGGGACATTTAGTTTGCTATAAAGGCACAAAAAAAGGAGAGTCTAAAACTTCCTGCTATTGGCCAGACACTTTTCTAAGTGCCAGGGATACAGACAGCAAAGAGAAGAACAAAGTCCCTGCTCTCCCAGAGCTCACACTGTTCTACTGAATGCCCATTTCTGAAGAATCATAAGCAGCAGACAGACTGTAAATACTTCTATCCCATGCGTGGCACCTTGTATAAAATGTGCACAAGAGGCTACTTTGGTCTGAGAACATAAAATCTTAATACACAATTGACCTTTGAACAACACATAGATTAGGCACCCACAAATACACAGGAATCAAAAATCTTTGCAACTTCTGATTCTCCAAAAATATATTAATATCCTGCTGGTGATAGGAAGTTGTACTAATAATGTACAGTCAATTAACACATTTTATTATATACAGTATATACAATGAAAAACCATTAGAGATCAATCACTCCCCCTACCCACCAACTCCGGTGCTAGGGATTAAACCCAGGGCCTTGCACATGTTAGGAGACAACTCTATCACTAAGCTATATCCCCACCTGTAAGAGAACATTCTGTATCATAACAGACAATTTACTGGGAAATGACATGCTCATGTTGTGAAGATTAACCTAACACTATGTTTTAAGAAGATACTTGTAACATTTCAGTTCACAATAGCAACTGGAAAATGTTACAAAGTTTTAGAGTATTAGAGTAATATTAGAGTTAATTTTATGTAGGTATTATTTAATTAATACTGGATCTTCATATTTGTTTATATTTCTCTAATTACAAACTGAGTCACATATGGCCTATGATGTTATTATGCATGAGTTTGATAAAAAAATTTTAATTTTTTATATATATATAGATTTTTTTTACTGGGACTCATCATCAATCAAATATACATATTTTATTTATATACATTTTATGATAATAAAAGACTAAACAGACTATTTTATGCATTCATGACACAAATTTCCACAACAAAATCCACATATAAAGGCACCCAAGCACTATGAACCTGTGTTATTCAAGAGTCAATTGTAACCCTCCTAGTTCAAACTTCATGTTCATCAGGCAAATTTATGGCTGTGATGTGGTCCCTTATTCACCTATCACAAAGACTGTGTTTACTTGTTTCCACGACAGCCCACTCTTGATACAGACAACCTGATTTACAAATGTAAGTCTCCTGAGCCTCTTAATATTTCCCAACAAGACTCACTATACCAAGAAAATTAGTTACATGATTCTGCATGATTCAACATCAGATCACAAATCAATGAAAATTTATTTCCAACTCTTGAGAGACAAAATGGTAGCTTGGTTTTCTATGTCCTATCATGGCATGGCCCTTTTTACACTTAGAATGGATGAAGGGATATCCCTTTCTCTCACATAGGTGAGAGAAAACTAGGCTACCACTTTGTTTTGGTAAACAAGAGAGAGAGAGAGAGAGAGAGAGAGAGACATCTGGCAATTAGAGTATCTCCTCATGCAGTTTTTCTTTTCTCACATGTATTTATCTTGTATTCATTGGTCTTACCCATATGACTACACTGTTGTGGTGGTAGTAAAGGTGGTGGCAGTTGTTATTTTGGTTATAGTCCTGAGGATCAAAGCCAGGGTCTTGAGCAAGCTAAGCATGTACTCTACCACTGAACTGTACCTTCCAGAAACTGTAATATTTAAAGCTATTTGAAAGCAGAGAATTTTATGTTAATTATTTTTTCATGACCACTAGCCATTCATATATCACCTTATTCATATATCTGAATATTAATGAATGACTATTCAGTCCATCATATATAAATGACATTTTATGCCTATAAACTGATCTACAGCATAAAGAAGACATAAACTTACTATTTTCTTGGACTCTGGCCACAAATCCCATTAAAGGTAACTGAGGAGTTACCTGTAGGATGGAGGGAGGAGGAGGAGCAAGAGATACTGCAAAAACAAAAAAGGTGTGGAGGATAAGGGATGAGGGTGAGTTATATAAAAGGAAAGGGCAACACAATAAAACATATAATGGAGGAAAACCAGTCTTCACAAGCATTTTATTGACCTTAAAGATTCCCCTTTGAAGGATAATTTTATTAAGACACGAAACAAAACATTACGCTTTATTAAGTTTTTGAAAATTACAGAGGAAGCATTTATCACAAACATCTACTCTAACAAGTAACAGAAATTGATCCTTTTAACATACATTACAAATGTCTTACCTAAGAATTTCTATAGATTAACATGAATAATCTGTTCTCTCATGTTTAGCTTGAAGGTTACAAATTTAAATGTTTTCAGCATAGGAGAAAAAATATTACACCCCAACAAACTAAATGGAGACTTTTTATTACTTCAGTAACAGGCATTAATTGGTTCTTCATTTAATTAAGCAAATATGAACTGCTTCATTACTAAGTGGTGAGGACTCTGCTAAAAGACCAGTTATCAGGACTTTCGTTGAGAGTCGGTGCTATTATTACAATTTTCATAATCCCAATGCATTGCTGTATTTCTTTCTTGAGCCTAAGAAGTGCTAGCCTTATTCAAAATTCCACTGTTCTTCTCAAGTTGTTTTCCCTTCTAACTCAAATACAATGACTCCTCATTTATGACTACCATAAGCTTTCAACAAATATTTAACCTGTATGAATGCATAAGATAGATATACCCAAATAATTTGACATTAATCTACAGGTATAGTTGCTATCAGAAAGGGTAGTACTATAGTGCCCGCCATCTTAACAGATCCCTTTATTTACTCCTAATTATAAATGAGACTGATAGAACTAGAAAAGATTCAAGTGTCTCTTCCCTCAAGGAGACTAAAAGAAAGTAGTCGTCTTAGTAAAATAATATTTGTATAATTTCCCTGGAGATGGTGCTGGTCACAGTGAGGAAGACTATAATGAGCTGGTCTCTAACAACTCTCTGAAGAAAAGGAGCTTGTTAGGCAAATGAGTTCAGAAAGATAATCAAGCTGAAGGAACCAGGTTAGGACAAAGATTAGGAGGCATAGATAGCAAGAACAGAGTTCAGAAGATGTGAAATACTTCCTCTATATGGCTACCATAGGATATGTTAAAAACTGGCAATCACAGAAGAGTGAGTAGGTGGACATGAAACACAGCAGGACTTTTGTGAGGTGCTTAGTGCAAAGAGACTGACTTTTTAAGTCACCCAGCCTCAAATTCTTGATCTGCCATTTCCTATGTTTGGACAACATGTCAATTAACTTCTGTGGACTTAATCCATAAATGTGGTATAAAAAACAAATAACGAGATTTATTAATGAATGAGAACTATTTCACATAGTACTCGCAAAGATTAAAAAATAAAAAAACTTTAAGGCCCAACCCAAGGTAAGGCACACAATAAATCAAGGCAGTTTCAAGAGCCCAAAAGAGGGGGACAGCAAGGAACAGATGTTACTAGAGGGGAGATGGGAAGAGTGGGGACAGTGGGTTGGGAGGGGAGATGGGGAAGATATATGGGGGGCATGGTGGGAGGTAGGGGGAGGTCAGGAGAGAGAGAGGGTGAGGATGATAGGGGTGCTGGGGCTGGGGAAGGAGGAGGGGGTGGGAACAGAAGAGAAGAAGAAAGAATAGAGATGATTGGACCTTAGGAGGCTAGGGATCCCAGAGGGTAATGTGATGCCCTCGAGTTCGAATATTAGTGCATGGGTGGTGCAACCTGGGGACTGTGAGGCAGGGAACACAGTGCAAGACAAAGGATACCTCCCCTTGAATGGCTGGTGAGAGTGAACCAAGAGACTCAAAACAATGCAGGCTAACTCCAAAGCTCTTGATTATCTACCAGAAATAGAAAATAAGACCCAAGTGTTCAGAACAGGACATACTTCAGGGATAGGACTTAGACTAATGGAACAGGAACTGACCTGGAAGCCTTTCACCTGAAGTTAATAATGCTAGACGATATGCATACTGCTAAGGGAGAAAGTCAACTGATGGTACAACCCAGACCTAAAGCCTAACGACCATGCTGAGCTGCCCAGCAAACTACCTCTATTGGTGCAGTAGAGACACTGTTGTCTGGGAGATGGTCAACAGCTGTCTAATTGGACTTGAAACCCTCTCAATGGAAGTAAATCCATGAGAGCCACTTTGTAAACTCAGACAAACAAATGCACAGGGCTGGGAGGACACAGGGCCTAGAGAAAAGGCTATCAGCGTCCTATCTCTAGACAAATGAAATTTCTTGCCATATACTAACTGTGGAGTCCTGTATTTACAGACAGGCATATCACCTGCCACTCATCAAAGAGGATACACTTAGCAGCAAATGGAGGCTACTGCAGAATCCCCCAGCTGGTCAGACACAGAACATATACATCTGAAAGGTCCCCCATTCTTATGAGAAAGATCTACAGTTGAACTTCTACACGTGGAGTGAGGGGCAGGGAGAAAATAAATGTATCCCTCAATTCTCACTGGTGAGGCTTCCTTACACCATGGAGGATCATGCAAGAAGAGGGCCACAGCTGGTCAAGGTCAAGCTTTGAAGAGTGAGAGCCTCCAGAGTGTGTGTCCCTGGATGGGGCTCCTGTGTTAAACCTCACCCACCCACGGCTCAGGGACCATTTCGAAAGAGAGGGTGGAAAGATTGTAAACAGCCAGGGCTGGTGCATGACACAGAGAAGCAGTGGCTTACAGCCAGCTGACTGTAAGCTTTCACTTGTGGCAATGTCGGCATCAGGCACAGGACCCATGTCAACTGGGAAAAGGTCTCAAAGTGGAGCAAGAGAAATGGATGCAAGACTGACCCTAGACTGAGAACTACAAGAGCCTGAGTACTGTTGGGTGAGGAAGAGTGTGGCTTACCTAGGATTCCTAAATATGCTGACTAGACTCCAGCAGATCTATTTCCACAAAAGGACATCTGGGTTTGGGAGTGTGACTGGATAGGGCTTAGCTTGTATGTTGTAAAGCATGGGTTCCGATGGGGGTTGGGGCAGGGGGGGACTGGATTTGATTGGGAATCAATGTGCAGGTTGTACAAATGCTCAATAATACACACACACACACACACACACACACACAGAGGGATAAAAGAAATGGAAAGAACTTAATGATGGCATAGGTAAAATAGTATTTAGTAACTAATAATTTAGCTATGGCTAAGATGATTCATGGATTTGTATCAAACTTCCTGCCTAAATGTGAAGGAAGATGTATTCACATTAACTGTGTTAAACTTGGTTAGTAAATCCTAGAAAAGCACAGGCTAGTCAGGTGACCAGGCAGGTCAGAGAAAGACAATGACATAATGGGATCCATTAAGGTAACAAGCCTAAATATGGGGGACAACTAGAAACTATAAGTTGAACATATTTTTTTAAATCAAGTTATAAAGCCAGCGGCCATCAGTGGGTTGGTGCTAGTCGGTGATCTTCAAAGATATGGGAGAGCATACAAAGTGCAGAGAAAAGTTAAGCAGAGAATCTTGAATAGTGTCTAGACATAAGACCAGCAGCATCTCAGAAATCGGTTCCTTTCTTTAAAACGATAATTTTGGTCAAGGGCTGGAGAGATGGCTTAGCTGTTAAGGGGACTGACTGTTCTTGCAGAACCCAGGTTCAGTTCCTAGCACCCACATGCAGCTAATGACCTCGCACAACTCCAGTTCTGGGGACCCAATGTCTTCATCTGACCTCTATAGGCATTGCATGTCCCAGGTGCACTTACACGCATAGAGACAAAACACACGTACACATAAAATAAAAATAAATCCAAAAAAATTTTAAGATAACTTTAGTTATGATGATCCCTAAAATCACACTTCTTGGCAATTTGTGTGTCTCAGATTCAGGATTGGACCAGTTGCTGAAACACTCACAATACCATTTCTTTTTTTTTTTTTATACATGAAGTTACAAGACGACAATGAACAGAGATGGTGGCCGAAACAAAGCAGGTAAAGCTGAGAAACAGCTCAAGCAAATGACATTTAAAAAGTAGAGATTACATGTATATTTACATCAAATGAGATGAAATAATGCCCTTCTGTTAGCATATATATCAAACTTCCTTGTAAAAGAAAACAGGAAAACAGGAAGTGTCTCTTTTTTTTTAATTTTTTTTTTTATTTATTTCTGTATGTGTATCAATGTACTGTCTGCATGCAGGTCTGTGCACCCGTGTCGTCCTTAGATAGAATTACTTTGAAACAACTTGGATTTTTTTTTCTAAGACACTGAAAGACGTCAAAATTTCATCTGACCAGAATTCAACTCTAGTCCTATGCATCCTTGTGAACAAAAGAGAATGGGAAGTAGGGGTTAGGGGAGATAGCTCAGTGGCAGAACGTGTGCTTAGTATCCCAAAGGCCTTAGTTTCCATCCTCAGAAACAGGAATAAAGAATGGGGACAACTTCATAAACCTTTTTTTTTAATGTGTATGAGTGTCCTGTCTGCATGTAGGTAGGTGCACCCGTGTTGTGCAGTGCTGTGGAGGTCAGAAGAGGGCATCAGAGTCCCCCGAAACTGGAGTTAAGACGGTTCTTAGCTGCCATGTGGGTGCTGGGCTTCAAACCCAGGTCCTCTACAGGAGCAGTCGGTGCTCTTAACCACTGAGCCATCTCTCCAGCCCCTAAACCTTTTTTATCCCCAGTATTTAGCCAAGACGTTTCCTCCTATGACAAGACCTTTAATCTATAATCACAAAAGATCTCCAAATTTAACTGTTACATCATTTTTCTTACAACACAACAGTAAAGTTAATTAGAAAGGATAAGATTCACCTGGTGAATCTTACTATTTAGATAACAGTAGTAAAAGGCTCCTCAGCAAACCAAGTCAGGATGCATGTGCTGATGAACAGACTTTCCAAGCACATGGCTCCTGCTTATTAAGTCTTCTGAAGCATCTCTGAGATCTGGTATTTCAAATATCCAATTTAAAAGAGTTTAAAAAAATAAAGTTAGACTTTCACATCTGATTTTTTTAATAAATTTTTATTTTATTTTTTTTAATTTTATTTATTTTTGTATGTGTATGAATGTACTGTCTGCATGTAGGTTTGTGCACCCGTGTTGTGCAATGCCACGGAGGTCAGAAGAGGGTCTCAGATTCCCCTGGAACTGGAGTTCTCCTGGAACTGGAGTTACAGACGGTTCTTAGCCGCCATCACATCTGATTTTTATAGCTTTATAAGTACTCTGAAAATAGACAAACTAAGCATATTACTTCTATGCAACTTATTTTAAATATTTTCTAAGAATGAACAGCAACCTAGAATAAGAAGAGGCTTTCTGATACAACTGTGGTTTCCAAAGAACAGTCACCCTTGGAATCTCGGAGTTTTATGAGAATTAAATTTTTTGCTATTCTGTTTCAGATTTTTAAAAGCTTACTATATTGCCAGGCATGGTGGCGCACACCTTTGATCCTAGCACTCAGGAGGCAGAGGCAGGCCAGCCTGGTCTACAGACTGAGCTCCAGGCCAGCTGGGGCTACAGGGAAACAGAAAAAAAAAAAAAAAAAAGAGTCTATCTGTTTCACTTGGTCAAATGAGACTATACTCACACTTTTCCAGTTGTGTTTGGGGTTCTGGCCTCCCTGAAGTAAACATCCCCAATAACCCAGAGGAAAGACTGCCAAAAATGGGGTCAAATACAGCTTCTTGCTACTGCTCCTTGTTCATACTTTGCTAAAAAGCCACATCACATCTCCAGTCTCCTAGAGAGTGTGTTAGGGCTATATGACTAACTTCATTATTTATTTTAGAGCATATGGTGCAATATCACTGTCCCAAAATTATTTTATCACTGTTTCTTTTTACATTCCAGAGAGGAAAATAATTTAAGCAGTTAACTTTGATATTATAAAGCCTCTGGCTTTGTTTAATGTGTGAGTATTATGCTACACTGTATGTAAGTGCATCTGTGTCATGCAATGCCTGAGGAGGACAGAAGAGGGCATTGGAGCCCCCTCTAACTGGAGTTACAGATGGTTGTTAGTTGCCATGTAAGTGCTAGGATTTGAACCCAGGTCTTTTCAAGAGTAGCTGGTGCTCTTAACTGCTGAGCCATCTCTCCAGCGCCATAAAATGCCTCTCTTTCAAGAAACATTAACATTAACGTGATGTAGGCAAATTCCTACAAAAGGTTTCATACTTTAAAGTCATATGACTGATGCATTATTAAACCAGGTTTATTATATGCACATATAGATATATATGCAATCTTTACCATGAAGGTACTTCATATTCTTATTTTAAAGAAGACAAGGTGAGGGCTGGAGAGATGGCCTAGCGGTTAAGAGCGCCGACCGCTCTTACAGAGGTCCTGGGTTCAATCCCCAGCACCCACATGGCGGCCAAGAACCGTCTGAAACTCCAATTCCAGGAGAACTCCAGTTCCAGGGGAATCCGACACCCTCTTCTGACCTCCTCGGCATTGCACGACACGGGTGCACAAACCTGCATGCAAACAATACATTCCTACACATAAATAAAAAAAAGAAGACAAGGTGATTATCCCCCTTTGTTTCTGTAACTCTCTTCATGGTTGGAAAGACAAATTTTAAAAAATCAATCTCTTTGGCTGATCATATTAAAACACAGTGAGGACTGCAGAAACGGCTCAGTGGTTTAGAGCACTGACTGTTGTAGCAGAAGACCCAGGTTCAACTCCCAGCACCAAAGTGGCAGCTAACACCATCCTAATTCCAGTTCCAGCAGATCCAATGCCTTCTTCTGACCCCCTGTAGGAACTGGGTAACACAGGTACACATATACACATTCAGGCAATGCATTCATACACATTAAAAAAATGAGAATAAAAATTGTTCCTTCCAATACCTTGCTTTTGAAATAACCTCATTAGAAGAATTTTTTTTTTTGGTCTTTTCTAGACAGGGTCTCCCTTTAGCCTCAGCTGTCCTGGAACTCACTCTGTAGACCACACTGGCTTTGAACTCACAGAGATCCACCTGGCTCTGCCTCCCGAGTGCTGGGATTAAAGGCATGCGCTACCACACCCAGCTAGAAGAATATTTATTATCTTCTTGAACTTGACACTATCATTCCATATTTAAATTCTTTTTTTTTTTTGGTCTTTTTGAGACAGGGTCTCCCTGTAGCCCCAGCTGTCCTGGAACTCACTCTGTAGACCAGGCTGGCCTTGAACTCACAAAGATCTGCCTGCCTCTGCCTCCCAAGTGCTAGGATTAAAGGCGTGAGCCACCACACAAGTCCATATTTAAATTCTTAAATTTATCAAACTCAAGCCAAACTGCACATTAGTAATAATGCTGCCAAATCTCTACCTCACAAAATTGAATTCTTCAGATGTATCCATGGCAAGGCTTTAAGTGAAAATTACAGGCTAATAAAACACATACCTAGCATCATTTTGTTCACAAAACTTTAAGTAAATGTCACAAGAGCTGTCAAAAAAACAAAAAACTGCTTGGGGCTGAAAATGTAGCATAATGACAGACCACTTGCCTAGCATGCTCAAGAATCTAGGTTCAAACACCAACAACCTTTTCTACCAAAAGAACATTATTTCACGTTTTAAAATTAGTTTAACAAAGCATTCTGATTAATCAAGCTATAATTATCTTATCTGAAGTTACCAAATTCCAGAAAAAGACAGAACTTAAGAGAGTATGGGAAATATGAAATCACAACTCAATCCCTTCATATATCCCCAACAACCCCAATCATGGAGGGATGTGGTGGTGCATGCCTTTAATCCCAGCACTTGGGAGGCAGAGGTAGGTGGATCTCTGTGAATTCAAGGCCAGCCTGGTCTACATAGCAAGTTCCTGGCCAGCTGGGGCTACAGAAAGACCTTGTCTCAAAACAACAACAAAAAAATCACTCTGTACCAATTTAGCTCTACTATAAAATACATTTTCATATACGTGAGTATGATTCACAAAGAAAGAATTATTGAAATACGGTGTTTTGTTTCTTTTTGTTTTTTCTGTGTGTTTTTGAGATGGGGTCACCCTGTAGCCCCAGCTGTCCTGGAACTTGCTCTGTAAACCAAGCTGGCCTTAAACTCACAGATATCCACCTGCCTCTGGCTCCCAGTGCTGGGATTAAAGGCATGTGCCACCATGCCCGGCTAAAAAATGGTTTTAATGCATTAAATAGAGCTGAAGATAGAAGACAAGCCTAGTGCACTTGCTTAGTCTACTATTTGCAAAGCCCTAGTACTGCAAAAACAAATGTCTGAATGTATTCAAAGAGCCTTCACATAAATTTGAATTTAGAGGTTCTCACAGGATTGTCTGGTTGAGTATATAATACACTTAGCATGAAACAGCCCTCGCATTTTTACACCTGGTATCAAGCTGTAACAGTGAAGGATCTCCCCTTCATTATGGCTCCAACCAATTTTGGAATAACACCAGTATCTCAAAACTCCATGTGCTGGATAGCATTAGTGTCAACTTGACATACCTGGGTTGAGGGAGCCTCAATTGGGGAATTGGCTCCATTGGATTGGCCTGTGGCCACATCTGTGGAGTATTGTCTTGATGGTCAAGCAGTGTGGGAGGATCCGGCCCACAATGAGTGGTGCCACCCTGGGCAGGTTGTTGTGTACAGTATAAGAGGGCAGGCTGAGCATGGGCCAGGGGAGCAAGCCAGTGAACAGCATTCCTCCGTGACCTGTGCTTCAGCTCCTGCCTCCAGGTTCCTGCCCTGAGTTCCTGCCTTGGGTTCCCTGAGTGATAAACTACGACCCAGGAGATGTGAGCTAAATAAACCCTTTCCTCCCCAAGTTGGTGTCGGTCAGAGTGTTTTGTCACAGCAATGGAAGATAAACCAGAACACTCCACATAAGGTAAAGATGATAGAGAAGGGCCATAAAAAGTAATTCTAGATACCCAAAAGAGCCAGCCTGCCTTCAACAGAACTATGTAGCTAATAATCGAAAATTTAGGGTAAAAATTGCATTTAAGAGCTGCCCATGGGATCATACAGTACTGAGGAGGCTGAAGCAGAAGATCATGTGAAGCCACAGATCCAAGACCAGTCTGAACATGGTACTATTGTAGAAGGGAGTGAGGAGGGACACTTAAGAATAAAACACACTTGAATAAATGCAAAATGTGCAGCACTGAGGAGGCAGAGGCAAGCAGATCTGTAAGATTACAGCTAGCCTGGTCTACATAGTTAAGCTTCAGGCCAGCTGGAGCTACAGAAACCTTTGTCTCAAAAATAACCCCCTCCCCCAAAAAAAGCTAGAAGTAGAGCACATGACACATTTTGGCAAAATTTAAGATGAAAATGATTTTTTTTTTTTTTTGGTCTTTTTGAGACAGGGTCTCCCTGTAGCCCCAGCTGTCCTGGAACTCACTCTGTAGACCAGGCTGGCCTTGAACTCACAAAGATCCGCCTGCCTCTGCCTCCCAAGTGCTAGGATTAAAGGCGTGCGCCACCACACCCGGCTCCGATGAAAATGAGCCACCACACCCGGCTCCGATGAAAATGAGCCACCACGCCCGGCTCCGATGAAAATGAATTTTAAGTAATGGCACAGCCTAAAACACTAATCACAGTAAGAGAGGGCTATTTCAGTTAACTTTAGTATTTATGCTATAGTTATCACTGGCTAAACTACAAATACAGCATTTAATTTATGAGAGCCCAGAACAGTGAAGAAATTGGAATAAAGAAACAAGGGATTCATCTGCTATTCCACCACAGTTTCTGAACAATATTTTCAGAACTGGACTACATAAAAAACTGACAAGGCCTCAGTCACTCGGGTATTTCCATTCCACTGGAGGTGCTCTTTCCTCCCCCCCCCCACCCCGAACCAAAAAAAACACAACACCTGCAGAATAAGAGGAAAAAAAAATTTTTTTTTAATTTGAATAGAAAGAAAATAAAACACAGGGGCTGGAGAGATGGCTCAGTGATTAAGAGCACCGACTGCTCTTGCAGAGGACCCAGGTTCGATTCCCAACACCCACATGGAGGCTAAGAACCATCTTTAACTCCAGTTCCAGAGGAATCTGATGCCCTCTCCTGACCTCTGCGGCATTGCACGACACAGGTGCACCAACCTACACATGCAGACAGTACATTCATACACATAAAAAAAATAATTTTAAAAAATTTAAAACACAAAACCATTAAGTTACAATCTATCCTGACTGTTCACACCATTGCCTCAGTTTCCTATACAAAAATATGTAACAATTATCACCAATCTTATTTTATATATGATTAAATCAATCAAGTGAAATTATAGAGCATTCTTTATACGTTTTCAATAAAAGGAACACTCATTTTTTTCCTTTGTAAGATTCTAAAGGATATAACCAAGGTTTCAATAATAGGCAGCAGGCACAGTAGACACATTTCAGCTCCATAAAAGCCAAAGCTTATGAGGGATGGAATGGATGGTCCCTAAATCAGAAGTCCTCACAGAGGCTTAATGACCTCTTAGCAAAAATTCAAAACAGCAGTTAAGTTGACATAATATATCTATGTAGTCAAAAAGTCTGAAATTTCTCTTCCAATCTCCCAGGAATGAGTAAAATGAATATACATAGTATTAAGTATGCCCTGGATCAGCTTTTCTGTATATACAGTTCGGTTCTTTACTACAATTGATGTACTTGAGTCAATTTCTCTGAATCCCAGTTTTCCGAATGCAGAGTTGGTATGCAAATTGAATTAGCATAGTACACTTGCCTAATGCAAAGCAGTTTTGTATAGATCCAACTTCATTTGTACTTCACAAGGAAGCAAGGATGCCTGATGAAATAAAAGGAAAAAAGTTGTTCTTTAATATACTCCACCTGAGCCAGGATCTCATCACCCAGCTGCAGCAGAAGTTGGCTATCCTCCTTCCTCTCCCTCAGAAGTGTGGAGATTACAAGTATGCATCTTCATATCTGGCTCAATGATACTTTTTTTTTTTTTTAATGCACATCTTTTTTTTGTGTGTGTGTGTATGAATGTGTCTGCATGTAGGTCTGTGCACCCGAGTTGTGCAATGCCACGGAGGTCAGGAGAGGGTGTCAGACTTTCCCTGGAACTGGAGTTAAAGATGGTTCTCAGCCACCATGTGGGTGCTGGGGATCGAACCCAGGTCCTCTGCAAGAGCAATCGGCACTCTTAACCTCTGAGCCATCTCTCCAGCCCCAATCAACGATACTTTTTAAAAGTAATGCACTGGGGTCTGGAGAGATGGCCTAGCGGTTAAGAGCGCCAACCGTTCTTTCAGAGGACCCAGGTTCCATCCCCAGCACCCACATGGCAGCTGAGAGCCATATTTAACTCCAGTTTGAGGGGAATCCGACACCCTCTTCTGACCACCGCAGCATTGCACGACATGGGTGCCCAGAGCTACATGTATACAGTACATTCATACACATACGAAAATAAATTTTTTTTAAAAAAGTAACACTGGTCCCAGGGTGAAGGCTGGCGCTGGTCTGGACCGCTCGTCTGCTCAGCAACCTTGCCTTCCACCATGTCTAGGGGCATGTCTTGGCCCGCCTACCTGAAAATGTTCACCACCAGCCTCCTGGCCATGTGCGCCAGGGCCCAAGTGGTGCACTAGTACTACCAGCCTAACCTGACAATACCTGAAATTCCACCAAAGGCTGGAGAACTCAAAATGGAGCTTTTGGGTCTGAAGGAACAGCACCGCAAACCTCGTTTCACAGCAGAAGAATCTTCAAAATACAACTGTGCCAAGACTTCTGTGAATGTTTTAAAGCTGAATTTTTTTACATTTATTGAGCTAAACACTTATTCAAGCACTTAATCTAAAGGTAACTGCAGGCATAGCTCGAAGTTGAGATAAATGGATAATTGTGAGCTTGTACTTCGGTTTGATCAAACTCTTTGTTTGGTTTTATGACAAGGTCTTGCTGTGTGGTGCAGGCTAGCCTCAAACTCAAGGCAGTCCTCTTGCACCAACCTTACAATTGCTGGGATTACAAGAGTAAATGACCATGCTTGGTTAGGTATCTCATAAAAACTGCCTCAGTGCATCTCCTCAGCTTCCAGCATTTGACTGGGAAGATACTTCATTTCAATATGTAAAACCGAGTATTTGCAATCCCTCCTGCCATTATAATTCTTATTTCTCTGAATGAGCTTGATTATAACATTGTTATAAATTATGTATAATAAAAGAACGATAAAAAAATTAAAAAATTAAAAAAATAAAAGTAGTATGCTGAAAAGGACTCTGTTCAGAAAAACTGAGTTCTACAACTTTACACATAAATCATGTATTGACTTTTTTTTTCCCAGTGGAAAGTGCAGTATTATTACAACCCTTATATTCATTCATTCTTCCATTCATCCAAACAATGGTCTTAACACTTATTATGTATGTGCCACCTATTTGTACCTAAAAAGAGTTATGATTTGTCTTGTAACAGGGTCTCATTATATAGTCCTGGATGGCTGGGAACTTACTATGTAGATCAGGCTGGCCCCAAACTCAAGAGTTCTACCCACCTCTGCCTCCTGAGTGCGGGAATTAAAAGACAGGAGCTATCACACCCAGCCAAAGTTTTTTATTTGGTTTAGGTTTTTGTTGTTGTTGTTGGAGGTTTGTTTATTTTGAAACAGCACCTCCCTTTACTCCTGCTACCTGGAACTCACTCTGTAGATAGACCAGGCTGGGCTTCAGTTTCACAGAGAACCTCTTGCATATGCTTCCCAAGTGCTGAGATTAAAGTCGTGTGCCCAGCTTGGTTGGTGTTTTTTAATTAGGTACAATGTAAAAGAAATATAAAGAATATCTAACCTGGATTCTGGCTATAAAAAGGTCCTCCATTCATCTGGTTCTGAAGGCTTGTTTGTGAAGTTATGGAAGGAGGGCGTCTATAGGGCAACGAGCCCCCTATTGTTGGGGGTGTATGGCGAGAGACAGGCCTATTCATGCTGTAGAACTGAACAGGATGACCTGGAAAAAGGACAGAACATAAACCTATCATTAAAAGAAAATTAACTCAGATAACGAAGTTCTTTATGTCTCTTATCCACTTCCTAATAAGATTATTAAAAACAACATTGTTTAGCCAATTTAACTGCTATCTGCAAAACAATGTAAGATGACAAGGTAAAGGCTGTGAGTCTGCTGACATACTATCAAATCACAAAAGTAGGAAAGTAAATGAAAATATTCAAGTTTGGAAAAGCTACATCTGAATTGACTACTAATTAACATTACAAATTTATTACTTATTTTACTGTGTTTAAAAGCACCACAATTAATTAAAATTTATGGCCCCTTGCAATAGTTTGAATGTGTCTCCCAAAGCTAAATCTCTACTGACTGCATCAGGGCTGAGAGGTAACAATGTAAAATGTGCTTAGGTCATGAGGGCTCTGTTCTCATGGATGAATAATGCCATTAGCACAATCAGTTAATTATCATAGGAATGTGCTGGTTATCAGGGGACTAGGTCCAGCCCCCTTTTCTTTCTTTTTTTTCTGTCCTATGTAAACACTCACCAGGTAAGGCTCCCTGATGTTGGATGTTCTGCCTCCAGAACTATAAGCCAAACAGATTACTGTTGTTTACAAATTATCTAGTCTGTGGTATTCTGTTATAGCAGCATAAAATAGGCTAAATTCCCTCCCTCCATAAAAACCAGCTACTAAACACCAGAAACTAAACTCAACAAAGTAGTAATATTATTATTTTTTTTTTCGTATGTGTATGAATGTGCTGTATGCATGTAGGTCTGTGCACTCATGTCGTGCAATGCCACGGAGGTCAGAAGAGGGTCTCGGATTCCCCTGGAACTGGAGTTCTCCTGGAATTGGAGTTACAGATGGTTCTTAACCGCCATGTGGGTGCTGGGGATCGAACCCGGGTCCTCTGCAAGAGCGTCAGTGCTCTTAACCGCTAGGCTATCTCTCCAGCCCCAGTAGTAATATTATTTTAAGAAAGCAAAAGAAAAAAATGCTTGCTAAACATCTTATTCCAAAATAATGAATGATGATAAATAATATTTTAATCATTTAAGAAACCAAAACTGGTCATCTTTCTAAATCTAGATTAAGTCTTAAAATTAGTTTATGAAATCTACATGTTAAAAAAATAAAATACAAAAAGTGAGTCAAAATTTATAACATGACCCTAGAAACCTGCCCATATTTATTACAAATTTCAAGATATTTCACTTCTTCAGAAGAGCTGAGTCCAACTCCAAACACTCTTTCCCAACCAATCCAGTTTCCTAGTATAATCCAACCTGTACATATCACCTCAACTTTCCCCTACTTGTTCCTCACTGAGTGAGGGCCTCCTAGGATGGGAGCACTAGAACACCTATGAAAGAATACTCTAGCAGGCGACAAGACACAGGAGGGAGGAGGAGGAGGTGACAGACAGATGGGAAGAGGAGTAAGTAGAGGAAGAGGGGGAAGGCGGAGAAACAAGAAAGCGAAAGAGAGGAAAGGGGAAAAGAGGGGAGAAATAAAAAAAATATTTTTGACAATTTTTCATCATCATTGTAAATGGCTTTACATAACTAAAATTGGACTCCAGAAAGAAGCCCCATAAATTTATAAAACTTGGATTCATATGAAATCATATAAAAATATAATAGCTCTCAAAATTTACCACACTAATCATATGCATTAAAACATACAATTTGGGGCTGGAGAGATGGCCTAGCGGTTAAGAGCACCGACTACTCTTGCAAAGGACCTGGGCTCGATCCTCAGCACCCACATGGCAGCTGAGAACCCTCTTTGGCTCCAGTTCCAGGGGAATCTGACACCCTCTTCTGACCTCCGTGGCATTGCACGACACGGGTGTACAGACCTACATACAGACAGTACATTCATACACATAATAAAATAAATAATCTTAAAATGTACAATTCAATTCTGCTGTATAGAATTTTGAGAATTCAAGCTTGAACATAATCCACTGTAAATTGACAAATGTCAGTAACAATGATAAAAAGACAAAGATGCAAACTATTATTATTTTTTATTTATTTTTTTTTTTTGGTCTTTTTGAGACAGGGTCTCCCTTTAGTCCCAGCTGGCCTGGAGCTCGCTCTGTACACCAGACTGGCCTTGAACTCACAGAGATCCACCACTGCCTCTGCCTCCCAAGTGCTAGGACTAAAGGCTTGCACCAGTCCAAACTATTATTTAAAAGAACATTTAATCATTTGAATCATTAGATACAAATTTGTCATTGACACTTTCACTGAGTTTATAACAAAATAGGATCTAAAACTTGGATAACATCATTATGAGTTTTATAAAGTTGGATCCAGTCTAAAATGGTATATGTTGTTAAGTTGGCAATAAAATTCAAAGAGTCTACATAAAAAGACAAACTAGAGGTAGGCATGTAAGTACAAAGAGTGGGGGCATGAAAAGAGGCTCAGCCTTAATACTCTAATTAGAGAGATTTAAATCCAAACTCAGGGCTGGGTCAGAAGAGATGATAGCTAGCAGTACTTGGTGCTCTTGGAGAGCACCCTGGGTCAGTTCTCAGCTCACATCTGACTGTACCTCCGGCTCCAAGGAATCTGATGCCCTCTCCTGGGGTCCACAGGTTCCTGCATATATGTGGTATGTATATACCAACAGAGGCGCACATACATATATACACATAAATTTTAAAAATCTTTAAAAAAACACTGAAGTTGCCGGGCGTGGTGGCGCACGCCTTTAATCCTAACACTGGGGAGGCAGAGGCAGGCAGATCTTTGTGAGTTCGAGGCCAGCCTGGTCTACAGAGCGAGTTCCAGGACAACTAGGGCTACAGGGAGACCCTGTCTCGCCAGGCGTGGTGGCGCACGCCTTTAATCCTAGCACTTGGGAGGCAGAGGCAGGCGGATCTTTGTGAGTTCAAGGCCAGCCTGGTCTACAGAGTGAGTTCCAGGACAGCTGGGGCTACAGGGAGACCCTGTCTCAAAAATACCAAAAATGAATGAATGAATAAATAAATAAATAAATAATAAAAAAATAAAAAAAAATATTAAAAAAAAAACAAAAAACATTTCTTATCCTGGGCATGGTGACACATGCCTTTAATCCCAGCACTTGGGAGTCAGAGGCCAGTAGAGCTCTATGACATCAAGGCCAGCCTGATTTACAAAGTGAGTTCTGGGGCTAAAGGGAGACCTTGTCTCAGGGGAAAAAAAAAAAAAAAATTAAGCTTTTTTTTGGGGGGTGTGTATGAGTGTTTTGCCTGAATGCACCCGTGTTGTACAATCCCCTAAAGCCAGAGATCGCCTGGCACTGGGTACCAAGCCCAGATCCTCTGCAAGCGCAGCTAGTACTCGTGGCTGCTGTTCTCTCTCCAGCCCTGAAATATTTCTTTTAGAGCAAGTTCCAAGCCAGCTGGATCTACAGGGAGACCCTGTCTTGAAAAAGACCTAAAAGAAAAACCATTTTATTTTTATTTTACATGTATGACTGTATTACTTGCATGTATTTAAGTGCACCCGTGTCCTGTAATGCTTGTGGAAGTCAGAGAAGAGGGTGTCAGATCCCCTAGAACTGGAGTTATGGACAGTTTTTAGCCACCATGTGAGTACTGGGAATTGAACCTGGGTCCTTTGGAAGAGCAGACAGTGCTCTTAACCACTGAGCCATCTCTCCAGCCCCCCAGAAACATTTCTTTAAAATACAACCTAACAAAGCTGGGCATGGTGGTGCACACCTTTAATCCCAGCACTCAGGAGGCAGAGGTAGGCAGATCTCCGTGAGTTCAAGGCCAGCCTGGATTACAAAGTGAGGCCCAGGCCAGCTGGGACTAAAGGGAGACCCTGTCTCAAAAAGACCAAATAAATAAATAAATAATTAAATAAATAAATAAATAAATACCCAACAATCCTATTTTCCTAGGCCAAATGAAATAATCCAAGTCATACAGAAACCTGTATATAAATGTTTATGGCAACTTTATTAATAATCCCTCAAAACTGAAAGCAATCCAAATGTCCTTTGAACTGGGAATGGAACACACTGTGTTGGATCCACACAAAAGAGCACTACTAGCAAAGGAAAGAAATAAAATACCTCAACATACATAATAATGATAAACCTCAAAAGTACCTGACTATAAAACCAGGACCCAAAAGGCTTATATATTGTATGCTTCCATTTATAAGACATTCTTACAAAGAAGGTAAGAACAGATCAAGAAGTTAGCACAGGAGAAATACAATGTGTGGGAGCTCAGCCTCTCCTTCTACCATATCAGTCCCAGAGATCAAACTCGGGTCATCAGGCTTGGCAGCAAGTACCCTTACCCTCTAAGCCATCTCACCAACCTTAGGCTGAATTCTTTTTTTTTTTTTTTTTTTTTTTTTTTGGTCTTTTCAAGACAGGGTCTCCCTGTAGCCCCGGCCAGCCTGGAACTCTCTCTGTGACCCAGGCTGGCCTTGAACTCACAAAGATCCACCTGCCTCTGCCTCCCAAGTGCTAGGATTAAAGGCATTCACCGCCACGCCCGGCATCTTAAATGTAACACTAAAATATCAGTCAACTTAAATAAGCCTGAAATCTTTTAGAAGTTTGAGTTCCTAGCACTGCTAAAATAAGATTCCACTATAATGCAGTTAGAGGTTTGCAATATGCTACAAAAAATATTCTGTGTAAAATAGTTTTGAACTGTCATAGACTTCTTTTTTTGTCTTTTTTGAGACAGTAGCCATACCTGGCCTAGAACTCACTACTTAGACCAGGCTGGCCTCAATCTCACAGAGATCCACCTGCCTCTGCCTCCAGAGTGCTGAGATTAAATCATGCATCACTACACTCAGCCCATAGACTTTTTGTTAATTACTTAATCTGTAATTTGTTTTGTGTATGTGTGTATACATGTGCATGTGCATGCAGATACACATGCATGAGGATACATGTATGTACATAAGCCAAAGGTCAACTTTTGAGGTTCCTCCTCAAGAACCATCCCTCTTGTTTTGTGAAACAAGGTTTCTCGCTGGGACCTCAGGCTCACCAAACCCCAAAGGATCCACCTGTCTCTGCTTTCCCGATACTAAAATTAAAAGGAAAGGCCACTATGTGCCCAGCTTTTGACATGAGTGGTGGAGACAGAACTCAAGCTCCCAAGCTTGCACAGTGTGGTGGTTTGAATGAGTGTCCCCCATTGGCTTTAAGTATTCAGACATTTTGTCTCCAGTTGGTGGCACTGTTTTTGGATGTCTTAGGTGTGGCTGTACTAGAGGAAGTATGTCACTGGGGGCAGGCTTAGTGAGTTTTAACTGTCTCCAGTCTCTCTCTCTGCTTCCTATGCTCATTGCGAGATGTGACCCTTGGCTTGCTGCTCCAGCTCCAGCCGCCATGCCTCCCGCCACAATGGACTCTAATTCCCTGGAACCGTCAATTGTAAACTCAAATAAACTCTTCCTTTTATAAGTTCCTTTGGTCATGGTGTTTTATCACAGCAACAGAAGTGACCAATACGCACAGCAAGCACTTTACAGGCTGAGCAACTTTCCCAGCTCCATATAACAGTATGTCTAATAATAACTTTTCAAAACCCATGTAGAAAGTAGCTCCATATACTAAGTATGCTAGTCACCTGGGAAGGCGAAACTTCAATTGAGGTACTTCCTCCATCTCAACTGCCCCATGGCCTTGTCTGTGAGGCACTTTAATTTTCTTTTTAATTTTTTTATTATTTACTTTTATTTTATGCATATGAGTGTTTGGCCTACATGTGTACAATACCCACAAGAGGTCAAAAATGAGCACTGGATCCCTGAAACTGGAGTTATGGTCAGTTGTTAGCCACCATGTGGGTGCTGAAAACCCCAAGTCCACTAGAGAGTGGCCAGTGATCTTAACCACTAGGCCATCTCTCCAGCTCCTGTGAGGCATTTTCTTAATTGCTGATTGATGTAGGAGGGCCCAACCCACCTACATCAATCACTGTGGGTGGTGCAATCTGACAACAGGTAGGCCTAAGCTGTATAAGGAGCTGAGCAAACTTGACACAATGGGCCTTCACACAAATGAGAATGCTAAGAATTCCAGTGGAGGGTACACTATGGTAGGATTTGGGAATGGGGGTGGATAAAGGGGATTAAGATTGATTGAGATGTTCTGTATGAAATACACAAATATTCTATTTAAAAAAAAAAAAAAAAAACGTAGCTGAGCAAGCCAGGAGTAGCAAGCCAATAGGCGGCACTCCTCCCTGGTCTCCGCTTTAATTCCTGCCTCCAGGTTCCTTCCTCCAGGTTCCTGCCTTGAGTTCCTGCCCTGACTCCCTCAGTGATGGACTGTCACTTGGAAGATGAAGTAAAGACAAAATAAACCCTTTCCTCCCCAAGTTGCTTTTGATCAGCATTTTATCACAGTAACAGAGAAGCAAACTGGAACACTAAATTCACAAATCTTTAATAAATGAAATTAAAGTAATAAAAATATGTATGTTTGTGCTCCTTATTCGACAAATGTATACAAGACTTTACCCCAATTTTCTCAGGAAATTCTTTATTCAAATCCCGCTTTCTTATTAGAATAACATTCTTGAAATTTTTTTAGCATATATAATACCAAAACAACACCAACACCAACACCAACACCAACACACACACACACACACACACACACACACACACACATATATCATGAAGCTGGAGTTTCAGGTAAGAATATCCTGATGACTGGCTCTGTCTGCCAATACTCACCTGTAGGGGGATTAGAAGAAATAACAGGGGGAGTTGGAGAAGTGAAGCCATCAGCAAGGGTCTGTGCACCCCCAGCAGCAGCATCTGGGGCAGTGGAGGAGGGGGCGGTAGCAGGAACAAGAGGGGTAGGGACAGGTGCAGAAGTAGCAGGAAGGGGAGGAGTGCCAGTAGAGCCAGCAGGGGCTGATGGGAAAGAGGAGTAAGAGGCAGCATTAATAAGGCAGTGACATTAGGTGAGATTAGAAAAAGGCATTAGAATGTTAACTGTAGCAATTAACACTAGCCAAAAGCATAGAGAATTGGAAAAAGAATGAAGCTTAAATAGGATTATTAGGTATGCAACAAATAATTCAAGATGCTCAGGATAATAAAAAAAAAATTAATTAAAAGCAAACCTTCCTTTATACCTGAAAGTTACTAGTCTAAAAGAAAGCGGCTTTCTGTATATAGTTACTTTGGCATGACATATTGTAAATAATATATAAAACTAAACAGAGTATTATTGCTTTTTAGAAGTATTACGTTTGGGGGCTGGAGAGATGGCTCAGCAGTTAAAAGCACTGACTGCTCTTGCCGAAGACCCAGGTTTGATTCCCAGCACCCACATAGCAACTAATAACTGTCCCTAACTCCAGTTTCAGGAGATCCGATGCCCTCTTCTGACCTCCGCAGGCTCTGCATGACATGGGTGCACTTACACACATGCAGGCAATACACTCATACATATAAAATAAAAATACGTTTTTTAAACTATTACATTTGACTTACATAAGACAGTATCTTACCAGGTTAAAAAATGAAAATGATTTTTTAAAAAAGTATTATCTACTTGTATTATTATAATTAACTATGTTTTTGCTTTCCTTTGTTTGTGTAGATTCAATATATATATGCTGGCTGCCAGTTCGCTAATCTCCTGCCTTAGCTTCTGCACGCTGGGATTACAGAGACCATAAGAAGCTGCTTAATTCTATAATATTCTACCCTGGGTGGTGGTGGTAGTTGATGGGGAGGGGTGTGGGTTTTTTTCCTCTTTTTTTTTCCCAGAAAGGGTCTCCCTGTAGTTCCAGGTGGCCTAGAACTTAACCAGGCTGGCTTCAATCTCAGAGATTTTTCTGCCTCTATCTCCTGAGTGCTAGGATTAAAGACATGTACCACCAACCTGGCCCTTTATCTTCTTTTTTTCTTTAATATTTTTTTTTAAAAAGAGATTTATGTGAGCTCCCAGCCAGCTCAGCTGGGGCTATACAGAGACCCTGTCTCAAAAAGAAAAGAAAAAAAAAAAAATTATGTGCATGCATGTGTTGGCAAGGGCCAGAAGAGGGCATCAGATTCCATGGGACTAGAGTTACAGGTGATTGTGAGCTACCTGATGTAGGTGCTGGGAACCAAACCTGGGTCCCTCTGTAAGAGCAGTAAATGCACCACTGGGCCAACTCTCCACTCTCCAGTCCCTTTCCCTATACTTTTGTGTTCATGGTTTTAAAACAAAATTTAAAATCTGTGTGTCCTCAAATTAAATAAGTGTCATTTTTCTATTTCAGAAAGAAGGGGAAAGAATTCAGAAGCTACTGAATTCTAATGCTCCACAATTTACTTTTTTTTTTATTTTATTTATTTTTGTATGTGTTTGAGTGTACTGCTGCATGCAGGTTTGTGCACCCGTGTCGTGCAATGCCATGGAGGTCAGAAGAGGGCGTTGGATTCTCCTGGAATTGGAGTTACAGACGGTTCTCAGCCACCATGTGGGTGCTGGGGATCGAACCCGGGTCCTCCGAAAGAGCAGTCAGTGCTCTTAACTGCTAGGCTATCTCTCCAGACCCCACAATTTACTTTTATATTTGCTATCTTGTTATCAAATATGATTCTCAAACCAGATCCTCATTATGGCCAAAGAAATACTCTGTCATAATACTAGCTGAGATTAAACATGTAACTCATACCATAATGGAACTTGAAACCTCAAAGCACCAACTGAGCTAGCAACAAAGGCATAAAACCAAGTAACAAAGAAGACAGCAAAAGGTTAAAATCAGTTGGCTAGAAATAACAAATATGTACAGACTTCCTAATATTTATGGAGTCCTAAAGAAATCTTTTTTAAAATCCTGATTAAGAAGAAAACCCACCCCACTTACCTGAGACTCTGGGTTCAGTAACAAGCAACACACACGCTGAAGAAGAAATCCGCTATAATTAAATTACAGACTGGATTCAAAACAGAGATAAATGACCACCTATGCTTTACCTGGAAAGACGCTGGGAGGAGACGGGGTGGGAACAGCGATGGGAACCCCCACACTCCCACTTCCGCTGTTCTCCCGGCTGCTGCTCCGACTACTAGGGTGGCTCCCTCCGCTGCTCCCACTGCTGCTGAAGAAACAAGAGCCACCAGGACATGAGCACAGGCACAGGGATCAGAATTCCCCAGCAGCTACAAGAAATGCATTTCAAACCACTTTCATTTCAAATGTGAGTTTCTTAATTAGGAGAAAGGCTGAGTTCAATAAGCTTGTTTTGACATCTTTTAATGAGATGTACTTAAAGACTGCAAAAGATGAAATTCCCTATAAATGTAACTAAAAACTGTTGGTGCTTAACACATCAAAATAATGAATATTACCTTTTTATATTTTGGTTTACTGCCTATCTGATGAAATTCACAGTAAATATTCCTAAATTTTTTGTTTCAGTTTGAAACCCTATCTTACATACATACCATACCGGTATTTTATTATGAATAGTTTTTCATCTGTAAAGTTCCACCAAAAAATAACTTGAAATTTTCCACACCTGGTCAGTATCTTTTAGAACCACTAAAGTTTTGTTTCTATTGAAAGGTCTGTACTTTGGGTGTCTAATCTTTTTACCTTCCTGACTGCTCAAGGTTACATCAGAGCATGAGGAGAGGGGTAAAATCAGATGGAGTTTGGGAGAGCAGAGTGAGGAAAAGAACTTAGCGCTTGGAAAATGAGACAGATTTAATTGAAGCCATCTGAACAGATTATGGTACTGTGACCATCACGTTTTGCGCTGAGGTAGAGAAAATACCTGTAAGTTCGATTTCTTTGATTCACAGAAGCTGTCCTCACAGGGCTCTGCTGCGAGGGAGCCATATTACGGGTTGGGCTAGGTACGTAATCATTTGGTACCACTGGAGGACGCACTGGCTCCAGTGTGCGATAGGGGGAGTGCCGCCTACAAAAAGAAGAGCGTATGTATTGTGTGATTAATCAAGTTTCGGCACGATTAATTCAAAGAGTTGCCAGTGAAATACAATTTGTAAGCGAAATAGGAAATGTGGTTTAACCCAGCTATCAATTTGTCTTCCTACGGCATCACTCCTCTGCCATTAGAATTCTGGTGAATATGTATTGTAAGTTTTCAGTCTCCAACCTCATTTCCTTAATGCAATTTTGTTCATTTAGTCTCAGAGAACACAAAGGTTCTCCTTTAAGCCAATGTTTCCTAGACTCTTTTCTTAGAAGAATTTGAATTCTTTTGGTATCATGTCAAAGTCTCCCAACTGCTCTGCATGAATGCACTAATTATCTTCCTCTCCTCTCTCTCCCTAACAAACATATTCAAAGATAAGGACAACAAATCTAGATTTTTGGAGTCACAAATTCCACATGATAATCAGTATCAGCCGTAACAACTCATTTCCCTTTTTATACATTAAACACACAAAAATTAAAAGTACATACATATTTAAAAATACACTGCTTAGTTGTAGTTCCATCTTTATAACCTTTCTCCCTCATTTCACCTCGATCTCATTCTTTCCCTCCTCGGAGTTCAACATTGATAAGAAAAATTCAAAGACCACTCAAATCCTTCTAAGTTACTCTAAACTGCAAAATACAAGCCAGATGATATTATCAACAAATCTCTTTCCCAAATTTTCATTTCAAAAGAAGAGCATGAAAAAAAGGGAATAGAATAGGAAGCAAGATACACACTGAAGCATAGTTAACATTCAGTTTTCATTTCAATGTTCCAATTCTGCTGACAATGATAAATATGAAACTGACATCCTGTAGGTGAGATTTGGCCTTTAAAAATAATTTGGCATCTCAGATGGGCGTGGTGGCACATGCCTTTAATCCCAGCACTCAGGAGGCAGAGGCAGGCAGATCTCTGTGACTTCAAGGCCAGCTTGGTCTACAGAGAGAGCTCCAGACCAGCTGGGACTAAAGGGAGACCCTGTCTCAAAAATAATAATAATAATAATAACAACAACAATTATTTGGCATCTCAATATGTGAATATTAAAAAGGATTCTTTCTGGTAGGTGATGCTACTCAATTAGATTATATATTTCTCAGTAATTCATATCCCACAGGGCTCCCAGAAATCCTTAAAATACTACTTTCCTGGGTCACTCAAAGCTCACTGATTTTGGATGATACTATTTTTCAATGGTACTGTTTCCTCAAGTCTCCTTGAATAAATATAAACATTAAAAATACAAAATAAATGAGATTACTATTTGAGACATTAGGTCAAAAAGAAAAAAGAGGAGGGGCTGGAGAGATGGCTCAGTGGTTAAGAGCTCCAACTGCTCTTGCACAGGACCTGGGTTCGATTCCCAGCACCCACGTGGTAGCTAAGAACCGTCTTTAGTGCCGGGCACGGTAATCCCAACACTTGTTAAGTTCAAGGCCAGCCTGGTCTACACAGTGAGTTACAGGACAGCTGGGACTACAGGGAGACCCTGTCTCAAAAAGACAAAAAAAAAGAAGAGGAATGTTAAGACTTCAGATTTAAAATATTAAAAGAAGTTCAAGTATCTCTGAACTTATAATGCAAATGCAAAAAAGAAATTAGGAAAGTGATTAATTTCTGAACATGTATTTTAGACAATGTTTTCCAGACAATAAAAACATTTCACTTTGCTAACTGAGAGTATACAGTGAAAACAATGATATGAACAAGGTTTAAAAAGTAAACTAAAACATGAGAGGAAAGAGGAATAGTACATGGCTGACAAGGCCAATGGCTGACGGACACAGGCCCTGACCACCAAGTGACCCCAGGGGCTGCTTCATCCCTGCTAGGACCCAAGGAAAACAAAGACTCAAATATGAGCCCATGTGCAAAATGTGAGTGTAAAAAAAATTATTTTGGCTGGGGATGGTGTCAGCATGCCTGTAATCCCAGCAGTTTGGAGGCAGGGGCAGGCAGATCTCTGTGAGTTCAAAGCCAGCCTGATCTACATAATGAGTTCCATTCCAGCTGGGGCTACAAGGAGACCCTTTTTCAAAAATGAACAATTTATTTTACTGGAGGTTAGGTGGTTTCTTCTGATAAGAATCTTTTATTTTTTTTATGTGTATGAATGTTCTGTCTGCATATAGGTTTGTGCACCCATGTCGTGCAATGCTGTGGAAATTAAAAGAGGACGTCGGATCCACCGGAGCTGGAGTCAAAGACGGTTCTTGGCCACCATGTGGGTGCTGGGAATCAAACCCAGGTCCTCTGCAAGAGCAGTCGGTGCTCTTAACCACTGAGCCATCTCTCCAGCCCCTCTGATAAGAATCTTAAAACTTAAACTCCATTAGGTACTATAATGAGGGAATCCAAATGGTCTTACAGGAAAATAAAGCAAATGCTCCTCCATCATCACTCTGCTCTCACCCTGCAACCATTACACCCTACCACATCATCTTCACTCTACCCAATTAAAAAAAAAAACAAAAAAAAAACACATGCCTGTAATCCTAGCACTCCAAAGTTTGAGACAGAAGGATCAAGAGTTCAAGGTCATTATGGGCTACATTATGTAACAGTCTGGCTCAGAAACATAAATTAAAGCCATTCTATTCCTGGCTGGTGACCATTATCCTCCATTATATAGATAGCAATTCATCTTCCTCCCTTGTCCCATTCTAATCTACAGTGCTTGATCTTGGAGACAGGAGTGGTTTTGCTGTTGATCTTTCTCTTTCTTTCCTTTTTTTTTTTTTTTTTTGGTGAGGGGGCCAGAGATAAGATAAATCACAAAGCCAATGGTGGTGAAAACACTTTGTCTTGTCTTATGCTTTTTTAAAATGCAATTCGCAGTACAGTGATCTGGCAGGTCCATAGAGGACAATGCCCCCTTTTACAGATGAAAAAAGCTCAGCTGTTGATAAACTAACTTCACAGAACCACAGGCAAGCAGCAGAGCTAAACCAAAATTTTAGTAAGCCGGCTTCTGAGTTAGTGTGTCCACCTGATCATAAATCTCAATCCTGATAAACTGAACTATGATGCTATTCAAGAAAAAAGTCACTTTCCAACTGACAAATTTTGCAAAGTCAAGTCCAGAGCCCAATTCTGTAGCACCAAATCAAAAGTATCCTAACGAGTCAAATAGAAGGTTATAATCTACACAGCCTGGCTGACAGGACACCCTGGTAAATTCAACTGTAATGTAAAAGATCATAAAAATTCTCTAAAAATAAAAAATAAATGAAAATAATCAGGCTTTCCTTTATAATTAAGTGTGAATGTAGGACTTTATCTCAATTTAAAATTCACTATAAAAATAATTTTAACTACTTTTTAAGTATAAAGATGGGACCAGAGAGCTGGGTCAACAGGTAAGAGCCCTAGCATCTCTTGCAGAGGATCCAGGTTCAGTTCACAGCACCCACATGGTGGCTAACAGTCAGCCCCTAACTCCAGTTCTGAAGGATCCAGTACCCTCTTCTGGCCTCCACAAGTTTTCACACATTTGGCAAAACACTCATACATATAAATTAAAAATAAATAAACTTTTAATGTCTTAAAGTATAAAGAGGTGCTTACCAGGAAAAAAAGAAAGTTATAATCACAAAGAGCTAACACTAGAAAGAAAATGTTCCCTCTTCGAACATTCAAAACTAATTTAAAGAGAGGCTGTGTTCCGTTTTTTAACACAACGCTCCACAGCATAGTTCTCTATTATTATATACTCACCCAAGTGTCCCCTTCCCTGACATAGGAGGACTTGGGGGTTTCTGAGTTGGAGGTGTTGTACGTGGCAGCCCACCCATCTTCATATTCTGGGTACTCACCTAAAAATTTTGAGGAAAATTCAACTTAACTTGTATACGGTGGAATAAAATGGTACTTGGAAATAATGCTATGCTATTTAACAAAGGAGGGGAAGGTTTAAACGTAAGAAAAAAAATTAGAGGCCATGCAATTTCTACTCTACTATTGTGTAGTTGTACTCAAAGGACTCTTCCTAACAAGATTTCAAATAATTTTAAACTTGTACATAAAAAGTTTCCTTGCCATTAGGACATCACACCAACAGATCACTGGTTAGACTATTTGATATTATACTCAACTGAAATTAAATAAGATAGTTTAAAAAATTTTAGTTTTAACAACAAGTAACTCAATAAGAAACAAAGCCCTTAATTATTTTATTGTTATCCTTAGATAGCAAGTATATCATAAACAAAACACATTTTCCAACTGAAAATATGCAATTATGCATATGATCCATTGTAACTAGATAGAGAACATAAAATAAAGTATATGATAAACAAATAAAATTTTACTTTTAAAGTTGTGGGTTGCTCTCACAATTCACATTTCTTTAATGTTCTCTTGTGAGGAAATCACCTACCTGAAAGCTGCTAGAAGTTCAAGGTAGACTCCTAAATATCTGAACCACAACGTTAGGGCTGAGGACACAAAGGCACTGCCATGTCTTACTTCCAGTGGGAATTAGACCCACTCAAGCCCAAACTGAAGAATAATTCGGGCATGAGACAGGTGTTGGCATAGTCCTAAATCAGAGATGGACTATAGCTGCATTCATAATTCTATTCCCAACTGAAACTCAAATATAGGAAAGATGGGCAATCTGGGAATAATGATGTCATCAAAGGAGTATGTGAACATTTGCAGGGAAAGCCCCAGAAATCCAGATAGTTTATATGGAGTCAATCATGGCCACAGTTCAAATGCAATGTCACACTGTTAATACCAGTGGGTTAAAATACTATTTATATAGTTGGTTCATACATGGCCCTACTTAAAGCTAGATTATTTAATAGATTATTCTGAATTTCCATCTTTAAAACACATTTCGAAGAAAGGATATCAAATTTCTCATAAGACTGCCTACAGGATTAAATTTTATACTTATAAAATGTGTTAGATATACCACTGAAGTCAGAATCCATTATAATTATAATTTTAGAATACATGTACAACTATAATTTTAAAATATAAATTTTAGGAAAATAATCACATTACAGAGTATTGAAGCTGTCAAAATTAACTGGCTTCAGTGGAATTATTTTTTAAGTTCTTAAAAACTAAAATATGATCTAGCTGTATAGGCAAGAAATAATGTATTAATAATAATGAAAAGCCCAGTGAACAAGTTGTGTGTGATGTTAAAACAATCTTTAATGACAAATGACACCTTTAAAATGTCAATATTTTTTAAAATAAAGCATTTATCTATAATCCTTTTACTGTTGTTTTTAAACAATACAAACTATCAAGTAAGACTAAAAATTAAATTATTCTTGCTCTCTCCCTCTTTAATAAGTAGAGGGTAAATGAATTTTAAATGTCAGAGGACGCTTTCCAAAAAAAAAAAAAATCAATTCACATTTGGAAAAAATTTTAGACATAATCTGAAGCATAACCACCATAAAGTTTAAACACTGAATATCTTAATTTAATAATACTACAAGATTTTAAAAGTAGTAACCAAAGTCCTTTAAGCTCAACCGTCAACAACATAAAACCCAAAGTTACGTAAGTGATGAAGTGAACCGAACACGAAACTACAAATCAATCTGCTAGAAACAAAAAGAAAAAGGAGCAAGAGAAAAAGAATAAAAGAGAATTTTATTCTATATATGGGATAGCTAAGATATTTTAAAAGAAATTAAACTGATTTGTTTTAGGTTTTAGTATGTAAGGTGTTTTGTTTAAATTGCAGTACCTTCTGTAAGCCTTAGAATCTACTCTAAAAAGAATAAGTCATCTATAAATTACATTTTAATGGGTATATCTATAAACAAAATCAATATATTCATGATCTATAAAATCTTTAAACGATTATACTTGTTTGGTTAATGGGTTGGATGAATAACAAATCATTTAAGAAACCAGAGTTCTTGTATAATGCCCCCCAAAACTAATTTTATACTTTATTGTTACTGTACTACTTTCTATCAAGCTAGAATTTTTCAGTATTTCCTCAAGGCATTTTCCTTTATGATAAATGTTTCTGTGTTCCACGGAACAACAAATGTATTCTGAAGAAGTATAACAGGAATAACAATCAAAACATTTCTTATAAAAGGCAAAAATAAAACTATAATATATAAAATAATATATAATTAATATAGTTCAAACCTAAAATAATTTGGTAAAAATTCTTTACTGAATAGCTATCATGGTTTCAAAATCTATTCTGAGGCAGGTGTTTTAGAGAAAATGTTTTCTGACAAATACAAAAATACATGGCTAAATTATCTGTGTGGTAGAGAGGAAGTCAGCTTGTGCATGTATGTGTCTATTATGTACATACTATAAGTTTGAGACACAGAAAACAAATACTGCAGCCACTTTGTAATAGTAATTCCTCTTGAAATTGTGTGTAAGAAGGGGGATGTTCAAGTGTGTATGTATACGTGCATGTATGCATGACACTGTATACATGTGAGGGTCACACAACCTTTGAATAATAGTCCTCGCCTTTCCACCTTGTTTGAGACAGGGCCTCTGTGTGACTGGGTATATGCCAGACTATCTGACCTCCAAGCTTCTGGAGATTCTCCTATCTCCAATTCCCATTTCCCTATATAAAGTAAACTGCGATTAAAGATGCTTATGCTACTGTCTGACTTTTACATGTATTCTGGAGATCCAAAATCAGGTTCTCAGCCTTTTGTGCCAAGCTCTTTAGCCCATAAGCCATCATCCCAGCCCTTAAAATATCTTTAAATGTAAATGTAAGAGCAAGTGTGGTGGTACATGTCTATAATCCAAACTACTCCAGAGCATACGGGAAAACTGGATGAACTTAGTTCAGAGTGAACATGGATAACAAACATAGTGAGTGCCCTATCTCAAAAAGGTGCACAGCTCAATGTTACTACACTTGCCTAGGATGTGGCTCTAGGTTCTAGTCTCAGCACCAAGAAGGGGGAGAGGAAGCACCAGAGCTACCATCTGGCACAGACATGTATAGTTAATGATCCTGAATCATGAGCAGTACTACTCATTGTACTTTCTTTTCAGAATTGGAATTTGGTGACTGATCACAATAATTTCACTATATAGGTACTATTTACTCCATAAAGCAAAGAATCATCAAAAGCTAAGTCAAGCAGGTAGTAAATACAGGAGGGAACACTGGGGGGGGGGGGATTTTTATTTTTTATTTTTCCTACCACAGAGAAACCTCTAAAACAGACAAAATATATTTAAGTCCTGAAAGCTAAGGCAAGGCCACAGTTCAAGCACTCTTCCATTAGCTTTCTGTTGAAGAAACAAAGAATTTGGGAAGAAGTTCCTTTACAACCAAGAGTCGTCTGATCTCTTAGGCTCTGGAGATTGCTATAATCATTAGGTCAATTGCTATGCCTCAGTATTTTCTCTACAATGCCCTCAGCTTTCCTGCTCTATTCTTTTGGTGTAGCTAATATCTCCTTGAATTCTATTTATATAATACAGTCCTATTTCAATAAACAGAAACCATGATACAGTGGTCCCATACATATCCCAAATGAACTGTAGCCATTATATTCTTTTTAGGTGCACTCCAAGATGTTCACCCAACAATAAAATAGCATAACTTGTTATCTGTCAGAACATGGCCCCATCGTAAAATAACATATGAACATATCTTCATTGCAAATGGCAGTGCTTGAGCTGAGGATACAGCTCAGTGGCAGAGTTAGCATGTGCCAGGTTATAGGCTTAAGATCTACCACCACAAGAAAGGTGCAGGAGGAAAGGGTGGTCAACTTGGGTCTCCAGCATCCTTTGAACTTCAGTACTATTTCTGAAATTGGCCAACTAAGTACCTCTAGCTAACAGGTGATATCAATTTGATATGAAATATCAATTGACAAATGGCCTGCTGCACATTACCATGGCATACGCATTCTAAAATGGCATGTGATACATCCTTCAGCTGTCAACCCCCTACCAGACTACTGTATACAAGAATAAAGGCCTAAGAGGAAAAAAAAAAAAAAGGATGTAAAGGAAATACAATGGTCCATAAAAGGAATATATAGGACTCAGATATTTAAAACAGAAAGGCATCTCTATAAGTTATAAAAGAAATTGTTAAAGGGAGGTATTCTATAACTTTTCCTGGGAAGAAGTGAATGAACATCTATTCATCTCAGATAGAGTATTAATCAATAACAGATGGTAGAAAGCTTGGCAAACCAATGAGTTTAACTGGATTTAACTAATTTAAAAGGATGACTATGTTGCAAATCATTAACTAGTATTAATCATGGCCACAAAACTTTCACCTGGTCTTGGCAGATAGCTCTGACTAGAGGAATCCAGGCCAGGCAAATTCACTCATTGTAAAATTAGTAGCCATCCTGTCTTCTGTAGTCATGTCTTCTGGCTATCACTCACTACACTGAGGACACGGCAAACAATAGGGTATCAGAAAAAATATATATTTGAAAATAAATTACAAAATTTGGCTAAGAAAAAAAAAGAAATACATGGTAAGCAATGAAAATCATTTTGGTAACTTTTTTTGGCCGGCTTCTTAAATATAGTTGAATTGCTTTTAACATAAATCAAAACACTGAACTGTTTAAAATCACAACAGGGGGCTGGAGAGATGGTTCAGTGGTTAAGAGCACTGACTGCTCTTGCATAGAACCTGAGTTCCATTCCCAGCAACCATGTGGCGCCTAACAACCATATGTAACTTCAGTTCCAGGGGATCCAACACCCTCTTCTGTCCTCTGTGGGCACTGCACAACACAGGTGCATTTACATATATGCAGACAATATACTCATATACATAAATTAAAATTAAAAATATATACATTTAAAATCACAACAGGAAATACTATCTTGTTTTGCTTAGGTTGTTTTTTATTTTATTTTTTTTATTTATTGTTTAGCTGGTTGGCTGGTTTGCAATGCTGGAGATTGGATCAGGGCCTTCCACACACTAGGCCATGGAGCAATTTCCATCAGCTCCTATATCTTAATTCTTAATTGTATTTATTAAGCATTATAATGAGCTTTTGATGTGTATACAATATTCACCTTTAAAAAGTTACTAAAGTGAGTTTATGTAGAAATGTTTTATACAACTATTAAAATGAACTAATTCTTTTTGCAAAATATGAGATACTGCAACTTAAAAAAAATCAGATAGCATGGTGCTTTTGCTTTCTTAATTTTTTTGTATTAAGCGTCAAAAGATGACATATTGTCAACAAAGTATATACTAAAGCACACCATTTATAGAATAAAGGCTATTACACAGGGGGAGGGTTAAATAAAGCACATTAGTTGGCCCTCCATTCAATAACAAAACTTCTACATTTATAAAAATCCAGCTAATTTCATCTCATAACATTTTGCAGTAGCACAGCTTACATTTCTGTTTCATCAAATATAATATTACAAAAATATTCATTCAACAAATACTTACTAAGCACTTAATGTGCATCAGGTACTGTTACAGGCACAAAGAAGAGAGCAGTGAACAAAGTAAGACAAAAATATCTTATCTACCCCTCAAGGAACAGGAAGACACACCACAAAGTTACCTGACAAAAAATAAAGAGGAATAATTTTTTGGTTTTAAAAGGCCAACTGCCAAATATCTCTTTACTCCCCATATGTAATATTTACATAAGAACAAAGAATGGAAATCCAGCCCTGGAATCTCTTACCTTAAATCTAAGCAACCACTTAATGCATAAATGGAGCAAATAAAAGAGGTAAGGAAAAAAAGCATTGAAAGGTTAGTTGGAACTTCAGGATGTGAAGACAAAGGAAAGAAAACAAAGAAAAACAAGTTAAGCAATCAGCATTAACAAAATAATGTTTCAGTAGATCATAGAAAGAGTGGTTAAAGCAGAATGTGTCATGAACAGGAGTTTCTTTGATGATAGTATTTATAACATTGTTGTATTCAGACCTTTACTTTCATTAAAGAGTTCTTCAAATTAGTGAACATTGGACACTAAAATACAAAAAAATAGAGACTATACAGTCCTAAAGAAAAACATTACTTTAAGGATTAAACAAGAATTACAAGAGGGGTTTACCTTTTATTAAACAAACAAGCAAGCACAAATGTATGTATATATTTAAAGTATATATTTACCAAGTATCTTTTGGCATTATATTCTGGTACCACCCTAAAATATTCTATTAGCAACTATTAACCAACAAATTTTCCTCAAGTTGGATTACTGTTATTAGTTAGCAATTAATTATGCATCCTATTTTAACATTTTCTAATTAGTAACCTAAGTATATGTAGGACTCAAATATAAAATTAAATATAAAATTCCAGATAGCCGTACTTATTCAAAACTCTGAGGAAGAAAAACTGTTTTGCAAAATAAATTTATAGTATATATTTTATTTTTACATAGATCAACATTAAATTTAGGTTTAACTGATTTCTGGCCAAAATGGTGGTATATATTTTACTTAAATAAGTTTTGTATTAGAAAAATATCATCTGCATGAACTCTACAGCTTCACTATAGGAATATACGTGTATTTGTTTTAAGTGACTGCTTGGTAAGTTATCTTTCCAATCACTGTTGAGATGTACATTTTAAACAATGTAACAGTTAGCTGAGGTTCTAAATGCTTAGGTCCAACATCAATTTAATTGAAAAGTACTTGTTCCTCAGAGGTATTTGGTGGCTTTTTGTTGTTGCTGTCCTTGTTTTGAAGGGCTAGTGCTGGAGCCTGGGGCTTTGTGACACATACTCTACCACTGAGTAACACCCCCAATCCTCCACAGTTCTAATTAAGGTACTTCAGATACACAGTAACACAAAATTACATCTTAAAATGATAGTCAAAATAATGATGTTACATACTCAAAAGCAGTAGAAATAAGTTCTAATTAACATATTTACACTATTCTCACCCAAAATATTGAGACAAAATTATTCTAGAAAAAAATATCAGACTTCACATTTGGTAATATATGCCAAAAGTCTGCTGATAACATTTTGAGATAAGATAAACATTTTAATAAACCTGAATGTTTTTTCAGCCAGGCATCCTGACATTAAAAGATTAGAAAGATTATACCACTTTAATCTATATAAGGTATTATCATAATTAAGTAAATGCAACTCATTCAAAGATGAATTCAAAGATGACTGCTCAAAACTTGAAAACACAGCACTAAAGAAGAAATTTACCATAGTAAACAATCTTCACAACCACATAGGGACAAGACTTGGTCCTTTATGAAAAATAAAACCTTAATTTTTCTAAAAGCGTTTAATTATGGACTACTAATTTTGAAACCTTGACAAAACTATACCTACCTTTACTCCATGTCCAATGTCATCTAGAATTGTATAATCAATAGGTTTTCGAATATAACGAACTGGCCGCTCAAGGTTAGCTGGAGCTATAATCTTATGTGTTCTTGAAGTATTTTTATTAGTGGTCAAAATACCAATTTCTCTTCTTGCAACTTTCTCTTTATGAATATCAACTGTCTGCAAGATATAACAAAAAGAAGACGACACAAAAACGTGTAGCTCTGGTATCCAGAAAACTTAATATCAAATGCCTATAGATTTACTATTGCTTCATGTTCATTTGCTAAATTTTCTTTTTCCTAGATTACCAATTTCCTTCATTTTTAGGCTAATAAAAATGTTGCCAAAGCATGGCACACAGGCCAAATCTGGCCTACCACCTGATTTTTACAGTCCACTGTCTAAGAGCAATTTATCTAAGAGTATGTGATATGGGAGGGTGCATATGTGTAAGTGCTTATATGCATGCAGGTTCATATATGTGCACATGCTTACAGATGTGGAAAACAGAAGTCAACCTCAAGAGTTGATCACCTTGTTTTTTGGAGGGGTTTTTTTGTGTTGTTTTTTTGGGGGGGGAGGTATTTTTGAGACAGGGTCTCCCTTTAGTCCCAGCTGGCCTGGATCTCGCTCTGTAAACCAGGCTGGCCTTGAACTCACAGAGATCCACCTGCCTCTGCCTCTGCCTCCCGAGTGCTGGGATTAAAAGCATGCACCACCACACCCAGCATGTTCACCTTGTTTTTAGACATGGCTTACTAACTAAACTAGACTGGCTGGCAGTGAGGGCCAGGGGTCTGCAGTGAGGACCAGGGGTCTGCCTGTTTCTGCCTCCCAGCATTGGGATCACAAGTGAACACATTATCATGCCCACCTTTTCCGTGGGCTCTGGGGATCAAACTCAGGTCCTCACGCTTGCTCAGTAAACATTTTACCAACTGAGCCATCCTCCCAAGCCATCATTATCTTTTTTAACAGTTGAAAAGAGTTGACATATGAATAATATTCAAATAGGAGTTTCCATAAATTTTATTGCAATATATTGTTTGCTACTTGTCTATGGCTACTTTTAAACTAGAACAGCACAAATAACTAGCCACAATAAAAAAAACTTAGGGCTGGTGAAAGTTAAAGTATTTATTAGCTAGCCTTTTTACAGAATGTTTGCCAAGTACTAGGTTAAAGTATCTTAACTGTCCCCTCCCCGTTGAGAGTTAGCCTAATAAACAATTAAGAAAGCTGCAGAAGAGTCTGGTTATGTCTTTGTAAATAATATATATATATATATATATATATATATATATTATATATAATATATATTTTTTTTTTTTTTTTTTTTTTTTTTTTTTTTTTTTTTTTAATTTTTTTATCAAGAGGAAGCCAGAGGCTGGGCTGGAGCTGTAAATCAGGGGTACAGCTCTTGTCTATCAAGCACAAGGCCCAGGATTCAATCCTCAGCATCCTTACCAGCTCCATCAAAAAAGTTAATTTGAAAAACTTAAGCTGTTTATATCTTAGAGTAAAATGCTAATCAAGTATTTCATCAATTTTCTCACAGAATTTAGTACAAAGGACAATGTATTTTGTTTCAGTTTGGTTTAGTTTGGTGTTTTGAGACAGGGCCTCACTATATAGCCCTGGCTGGCCTGGAACTCACAGATCTTCCTGCCTCTACCTCCTTAGAAAATAAATTTTTACTTACAGTCTTCTATTATTTGCCAACAACAGATAAAGTTCTCATGTAATTAAAACACTATGCAGCATTTTTACATTACAAATCACAGTTTAGTAGTCTGGTAGCAACAATTACTTCAAAGGAAACACAACAGAAAGACCGCAAGTACATAAGTACTACTCCCTGAATTGTGTTTGTCATTTAAATAAGTGCATAAATGAAGAATGTACTATCTACAATTCAAAATACATTCCCATCCACCCAGCCCACCCCATGATCCAGTACACTACAGCCAAGACTTGCACTAAAATCTCTTACCACCATTCTTGGCTCAGATAGCAACTCAGTTACCTTTTTTTTTTCCCTTCCTAAGATCTCTCCAGTAACATGTCCCCAGTCCTACATCAATTTCCAGTTTCTAAAAGTAGATAACAGCAATGAAAGGACACTAAGTATCCTGACAGTATTAAATACCACCTGAAAAATCCAAAAGCTAGTGATTTTCTACACTAACTTACAAAGTGAACTTGAAATAAAGTCAAAGCACTGCATTTGTCTACAGTGTGTTACAAAGCAACAGAATCCATCTATAACTAATAAATAAAGCATAAAACAAAACAAACAAAAAACTGACCAAGGTAACCTTATCATCTTAAGTATTTTTTTATTTTATTTATTTATTTATTTATTTATTTATTTATTTATTTATTTATTTATGTGTGTGAATGTACTGTCTGCATGGAGGTTTGTGCACCCGTGTCGTGCAATGCCGCTGAGGTCAGAAGAGGGCGTCGGATTCCCCTGGAACTGGAGTTCTCCTGGAATTGGAGTTACAGACGGTTCTCAGCCGCCATGTGGGTGCTGGGGATCGAACCCGGGTCTTCTGCAAGAGCGGTCTGCGCTCTTAACCACTAGGCTATCTCTCCAGCCCCATCTTAAGTATTTCTTATGAGTTGTTTTTCTTTTCAAATACTTGAGAGAAATTAAACAGAAAAGAAGTGTGAAGCAGACATGGTGGAACATACTTGTAACGCCCAGCACTTGGAAGATGGACCCAAGAGAATCAGGAATTCAAGGCTAGCCTCAGCTACATGACAAATTTGAAGACACCCTGGACTGTAAGATACTGTCTCAAAATAACAAAAACTAAAAAAACAGCAGAAAATAGAAAAAAGTTTGTGTTCATTATATTAAAATTTACCTAATTATTAACTTCAGAGAAATGCAAATAATTTAATGAGTCATTCTAAATCATTAAATAATGGACTAGAGAAATTAACTTCAAAACACACAACAAAAATATGGCACTATTGGACATACATTTTTTTTAAAAATGGACATTTTCAAATCGATAAAAGAAAATTTATCCTTTAAGTTCTTATTTTCTCTCCTGAGTTTTCAGAAATGTACAACTTAGAAATTAAACCCTAAGAATATAATCCTGACAACAGCATTCTAAGTCTATAATAATATGAAACCAACTGACATTTTAGGCCCAAAAATTCTGTGTTGTGATTGGTTTATATCACATACTCCATGGGATATAAACAAGTGCCTGGGTAGACAGACCATAACCTACCGTACTTCCCCACCCTGGGATAAGCAAAAGTGCCTAATGTTGCCAAAAGTCTTCTTGAGGACAAAACTTCCCTGGTTGAAAACCAAAGAAAAGCTTTCTCTTGTAAGCCAGGTGTGGTGACCCATGTCTATACTCTCAACACTTGGAAAGGAGAGGCAAGAGAATTAAGAATTCAAGGACCTGTCTCAAAAAACCAAAATGCAACAAGCACAACAAAGACCTCTTGTAAAAAATACAAGCATATTCAAATTAGAATAGTATATTCTAATACCACTAACCCATACCATTCATCCACTTAAAAGATAGTCAATAAAATTTGTATATGGAATTTTTAAACAAAATTATGTGGCTACTATGCTTTTCCTAAATGCATAGCTTTCAGGAATTATCACTACCTTTGCCTTCATAACATTCCTTGACATTACAATGCTAAAACTTCCTATGTTAAATCTTTGGAAGTACAGGTTCCACAGTGATATTTGGAAAGACTTTTAACAACAACAACAAGAAAAATCAAATTTGTACCAGAATTCTAAAGTTATGAATTATATAATAAACACATTCTTATCTAGAAAGGACGTTAATACCACTCACCTATGGCAAGTAAAAATATGTGCTCAGCTAGCAAAAAAGTAGGCAAAACTAATATAAGTACACTTTTTTTTTCTAGTCTGAGAATAAATTTTTTATTTTTTTATTAATTAAATTTTTTTTATTGATGCTTTGTGTATTTCATACATCATTTTCCAATTCAGTTCAGGCGTATATCCCCTTCCCTTCACCCCACCCCACCCCTACCCATCCCAGATCATGCATTCTGCCGTAACTTTTCTGCATCTTTCTGGGTTTTTTT